>JAHRHZ010000133.1:25748557-25793496 GCA_024137785.1 Ginglymostoma cirratum | reverse complement strand
GACCTGTCCGTCCTCCCTGGACTGACCTATCTCCTCCCTACCCCCCCACCTACACTCCCTTTACTGGCTCCATCCCCGCCTCTTCGACTTGCCTGCCTCCTCTCCACCTATCCTCTCCTCTATCCATCCTCTATCTGCCTCCCCCTCTCTCCCTATTTATTTCAGAACCCTCTTCCCCTCCCCCATTTCTGATGAAGGGTCTAGGCCCAAAACGTCAAGTTTTCCTGCTCCTATGATGCTGCTTGGCCTGCTGTTTTCATCCAGCCCCACACCTTGTTATCTCGGATTCTCCAGCATCTGCAGTACCTTTTATCTCATGATTGAAGTCTGTCAGCTCCGGCACCCACAACTGCAACCTCAAAGCAACGCAAGGTCAGCATCATTTGTCACTGAAAGAGTGACAGCAGATGTTAGCTTTTACGCATCAAGCTCTTTTCAGGCTAATGCTAGAGACTGTTACAAAGACAAGAATTTATTTTAATTGTTATGTTTGGAGGATGATGTTTTCATATGAGGTAAAATGGAGGAATGATGGGGATCGTATGTCCTGTTCTGAATTTTTCTGGCAGTAAGCTTGAATAATTTGATTGTTACCGATTTAGGGGGGCTCAGATTGTTCTATTTGACAAAGGTGTGAGGTCCTCATACTTGTAGACAATAGCAGAAGCATGTGTGCTGACAATGGATAGTCTGTTAGTCATCAGAGTCCCAAGAATGTGTTAAGAAATTCCAGTTTTATTAATGGTTATACTTCAATGTCTATTTAATTTCAAGATAAATGGAATGAAATTGGGATCTAAAGAATAGTTAATGAACATCTACCAGAATACAAGGCCCATATGATTCAAATTGTAATAGAGATGAATTTGAGAGTGTAATGGTACGAGATCAGCCATGGTAGGATTTCAGAAGTTCTGAAAAATATCCAAGAGTTTCACAGATGAGTTCATCTGCCAACACCCTGAAGAAAATGAGAGCTGAGAAACAGAGACAGTAAACTCCCGTGCTCACCACACAGAATAGGAGTGGGAACTGAACTTTACAGCCTTAAGGATTTAAGATGAGGCTGAAAAAAACCCATTGAATTGCCATGACAAACCTTCACTATGAAAGACTGTTTGGTGGTTAAAGTTACTGAGCTGGGAAAGACAAAGAATTGAATTAAATTGTTGGGAGCTAAGCATTACTTTGTCCTGGTTCCTGGAGAATTGAATTTCTACTTCTGGAATGGAGTGGCATATCGCTATGCAGTAGGAAATCTTTGGTGGTCATAAATGTTAAAAGGGGAAAGTTCCGTCCTGTAGATTAAAGGTGAGCAATATCTCATGGTCTGCATAAAGCTTTTATAAAGGGGCATCACTGAGCTTGTCTATTCAGACAGAGACAGCTTAATTTTATTTCCTCTTGCTGGATACAATATGAACATGATGGTTTGTTCAGATTTCGGTCTTCCCCATGATGCAGGGTGCTATTGATTGCAGCAAAATTATCTTGCATCCACCTCATGTGAACACTTATATCGACAACGATACAACTCCTCATTATGCGGCTACTGTGTGACCACATATAGGTGATTGTCATTATCCTGGCAGTGGAAAAGATTCATTCATTTGGTGATAGTCTTTTGTATTAGGCTTTATCATGACAAGTCAGGCTGGCTATTGAGTGACAATGGTTAACAGTCATTTAGCAGACATTTCTCAAAAGAGTGTAACGTTAAAATTTTCATTTTTTTTTGCAAGCACATGAATAAAGACCAAGTGCATTCTTCAGTTATCCATGCTTACAGTTATGCTGAATTTGCTACTGTTCTTCCCTGCTACACTGACCTGGTTCTTTACCTTGAAGACTGTAGCATTAAACAAATTATTTTGTTTGGACGGAAATAGTGGAGATATAACCTACTGAGCATGGAAATTATTATACTGAACTTTTTCAATCCTGTCCAATGCATTTTACTTCCCAGTTTAAATTTTTTCTGTGAAATGCAGAGTGTTCATTAAAATATTTTTGTCTTTTCCAGCTTGTATGAAAATGTTTTTATAATCATACAATGAAATAAACTAGACAATAAAATGAAAAATGTAAACATTATTTAAAACACATCAGCAAAGACTACATTTAGCTTCCCAGGTGGTCCAACAAAATTATTGGCTGATTTCCAGTGTCACTGCATTATTACCAGTGTTAAACCTCCATTATTTCTCTACTTTGCTGCATTTTGCTTCAGCAACATTCAAGGGTCTCTTCTCATGTATGATACCAATTGCAGTTATGTTTTTAAGCAATATTTGCATGTAGTTTGGGATGAAGGATGACTTGGTGTTTGTATCGTTAAAATGGATATTACTTAGGTTTCATGGTCTCTTTGGCATCTACTTTTACCTGGTTGGTAGTCATTTCCAAATGGGAATGATGATATTTTGGTCATCTTGTTGGTGGTTTGAAATGCCCAGCAGTATTGTGATTTCAAATTAATGGCGATCCAGCATTCATGCTCTTAAAATGATTTAATGCAAATAAATCTTCCAATCACTTTGGCTGTTATCTCCCTGTACCTTTTTCGTTGAGGTCAGACCATTATAAAATGCTAATATGTAGGTTGTGCTTAATTAAGGGAAAATATAACCTCAGTATTGTTTGGTCATTTCCTGTTAATTATAAAAGCAGTAATGTGTCTGTATTAAACAGTGAATGACTCAGTTTTGAAAATAGATTGACAGGCACACAGCATTGTACTTGGAAGGAGAAAAGATTTTCATTTAAAAATTGCGAATTCAGTATATTTGATCCCAAATGAAGGCATTTGCTTCAAAATTCCATATGGTGAATGAAGTCAGACTGATGCAATGAGTCTGGTGTTTTGCAGCACTGAATCCAGTAAATGTTTTTGGTATGCCATTAACATATCTGATGACCAGTAGCTAATCAGTAACCTTTGTGCGAGGATTGAGTGTCTGCATTTTGAAGAAGTTGCTGCCTGACCAGATTTGCATGTGTGTTCCTGTGTCAAGAACTTCAATATGTACAGCTAGGAAATATATGGGAATGAGGGCTGGCACCAATACACAGTCTTGCTTGGGGTCTTTGAGTGACAGAAAAGGTATCTGATAACATGTCACTTTCCATCATCCTGGACATCATACCATCATGAAATGAGCAAATGACATTACCCACCTTTTCAGTGTAGCCATATCTGTGCAGAAACCTCCACAGACCTTACCAGTTTATTTCGTTAAAAGATTACAATGAACATAGGGGTCCTTATTCTTTTTTCAGACAATGTATTCTTGTATGTGACATGCTGCAATAATCATGTCTATTGTTCCCCAACCCGCACGGAAACTTCACTGTGATCCCTGAGTACGTAGAGTGACAATTCAATTAAAATCAACCCTTGCAACAACTTTCCTCCTGGTGAAAGAATTATTATTCCAGGATGATTGTGACAATTGGTCCCTTTCTGTTTGTAAGGATGGACTCGGTCAAACCATTTGGTTAGTAGATCATTTTGACCCATTGTGTCTGTCCTGCCATTTGATGAGATCATGGCTGATCTGATAATTCTCACTTTCACTTTCCTGCCTTTTCCACACCCGTTTGATTCTATCCTTGTGGTCTTGGGACAAAATGGCCTGGATCTAGATTAGGCAGAAGAGATGAGTGACTTTTCTAAACATGTTAGTTTCTCAGTGCTTACATACTTCAGGCAGGATGCCGCCAGCTCCTGGTGACCTGTTCATACAAAGCTGTTTCATGGGCTGCATACTTCCATTTAAGAAGGATTGAGAGTAAGCTCTTCCAGAGTGTGATGCTGTTGAAGTTATTCAATGGTATAATTACACACTATGGATTGTCTGAGATTGCTGAAGTAGTCTGCCCAACTGAGGGAATCTCATGTCTGTTTGTTAGGAGCAGAGTGGTTCTTGCATAATTTCTGAGTGTGTGTGACTCTTAGACAACCTACCGGCATCACAAAAAACAACTAGAAGCATTCCACTTTCATTATTTGAGATCTGCTTGCAAGAGACAAGATTGTAACACCAAAATTATTGCAAAGTGCTGCACACTTGGCATTGGCTCACCCTCACTGGGTCAATCATATAGTTCACAGGAAAGGTTCCTGGATAACACAAGCAATATTCTATATCTAGATGAGCACAACAGGATGCCTGAAACTTCAATATAAAGACGATCTATGGGGCAATCTTGGAGCTTGCAAACTGGATTCTAAAACAAACAGACCCAGAAGGAAGCCCCTGATCAGATGATTTTGACATTTGAGGGGAGCAGTGTCAAGTGTTTTTGAGACAAGTGCAATACCAATTGCTCCAGCACAGTCCCCAACACTAACTTTGTATAGGTGGTATTTGCAATTGGTTATACAAGTTGAGACTCGGTCTATTGTCATGTATGAGACAACATCAAACTAAGCTGCAAACTGCATTTTTGCTGAACACTCATCTGTTGCCTTAAAAGGAGAATCTATACTTGCACTCACCTAATTAACCAATTCCTATGTGAAGAGGGATCAGTGATGGGTAGGTATTGGAAATTGATGCAGAGCTTTTAACATATCAGCTTTGGCTGCAGATTTCAGCAGCAGGCCACAAGTGTTTGACTGAGCCCACTAGCAGGAGCTCAAATGGGATAGCTGTAGTGTTAGCTTGACTACTTCTCAAGAAAACGTTCTGCTGGAGGTTCTCGGCATAAAACCGTGAAATGGAGGAGGTTAGGACCCTGAATCCAATCCCTCCTTGAGAGAGTGAACAGTGGTGATACTTCTGTTTCTTACTGGGGTGCGGGGTGGGGGTGGGATTTGGGGGGTAGGGGGAGACTGCAAAATTTGCGGATACAGGTGACACTATCACAGAGTAGCAGCACTGGCATCCCCTCAGCAGATCAGCATTGGAATTTCAGTTACCTAACAGCATGGATGCTTCCCCTTGTCTTATTGAGGCACTCGTTTATACCTGCTGAATGAAAGAGCTGCAGAGATAACCCTATATACTAAAGAGTTGGGCAGTAAGAGAACTAACTCAGGATCTCTGCAGGTCACTGGCACAGCTAAGCACACTCATTTACATGCAAAACTTTCAAACTTCTTCGTCCACTTTAAAACTACCAAACACTTTAACCACTTTCCCACCCCTTGCCCCTATACATTAGCTTCGTTGGAGACGATCCTCGTTTGTTAGGGGATGGTGCAACATTATGTTAGGACCATATGGACAAAATGATGCTTCCCAGTCTGGTGGGTGGAAAGGTTATTTACCTTGATTTTATGTGGAAGAGCTGCCAAAATACTAATGATTTTAAGAACCTTCATGTCAAATCCCTTGTGATCTAATAGCGAGCCATGAATCAATTGATGGGTATGTTTTCCCTGAGCTGCAATGTTCCAAAGGAAAACGATTGGTTTTAACCCTGTTCTTAGAAAATGCTTTAAGATAACTTTCTTCTTCAGTTCTGTCCCAAAGTCTGGTCATTAGTGATTAATCATTGAACCATAGACAAAGGGCTTTTTTTTATTATCAGGCAGGTCCTGAGTTTACCCCAGCTGGAGTGCAGATCCAACCCTGTGCTGTTGATATTAATCTGATTGACACATTAGCTGTCTAGCCCACTAAGCTAACTAGCAGCACGCAGAGAGGCAGAAAAATTCACACCGATGAGGACAAAAATAGTGTGCTGTTGTGATATATAACTGGACGATGTTTTAAAAGGACAGGAGGGAACTTGAATAAATACAGTGCTTTACATATTGTTTGTCATAATCTCAGGATTTCTCAAAGTGCTTTACTGTTGTCAGTAAGTACATTTTGAACAGTTACAGTTGTAATTTCGAGAAATGCAGCAATTTTGTCCAAAGCAACAGTTGTGAGATGTATTATCAGGTAATCTGTATGAATAATATTTTAGTGAATATTCAGGCCTGTACTGAAAATTTGTAATTCATGTTGGCTCAGGGTCCTCAAAATAGAAAACGTGCTCATTTTGGAACATTGCTGACCTGGAGTATACAATTCACCCAAATGATTGACAGTTCCTTACAACAGTTACGGTAATGACAGTGAGGCACATCGTGATGATGAAAAGCAAATTAATGTATCCATATAGGCGCTTTGATGACATGAACTGGTGGAAAGCTGCTGACTTAGATACCAGCTTCCTATAGCATGATCTTGACCTCCACAATAACTTACAAACAAACATTGACAGAAACCAGGTGGTTCTGTGTTGAAGAAAGATGGGAAAGACATTACTTAATTCTTTGTGCACTTTTTAGTAGCGAAACACATAGCATTGTGATTTCTGGTATGACGGAACGGGTTCAGAGGAGGTTCAGGAGAATGGTCCCAGGAATGGAAAGCTTAACATATGAGGAACGTTTGAGGACTCTGGGACTATACTCATTGGAGTTTAGAAGGATGAAGGGGGATCTAATTGAAACTTACAGAATACCAAATGGCCTGGACAGAGTGGATGTTGGGAAGATGCATCCATTGGTAGGAGAGACTAGGACCCGAGGGCACAGCCTTAGAGTAAAGGGAAGACCTTTTAGAACGGAGGTAAGGAGAAACTTCTTCAGCCAGAGAGAGGTGAATCTATGGAATTCACTGCCACAGAAGTCTGTGGAGGCCAGGTCATTGAGTACATTTAAGACTGAGATAGATAGATTCTTGATTATCAAGAGGATCAAGGGTTATAGGGAGACAGTGGGAGAATGGGGTTGAGGAACTTATCAGCCATGATTGAATGGCAGAGCAGAATTGATGGGCCGAATGGCCTAATTTCTGCTCCTATGGCTTATGGTCTTATGGTCTTTATAAAACACAAGCAAGTCATTGGTTTACTGTATACCTTTAGATAAATAGAGCTTAAAATAATGCATAATAGTTTACTGAAAAGAAATGTATGTATGTACAGTGCAGTGTGGTAACTATGAGAAATCAGAAAGATTGCAGAATCAATCTTGCTGCATGATCTGATCCTTGTTAGTAGTTCAAACACCACAATTAGCCTTAATGTCCTTAAGGTGGTGAACAATGTTCTTGCAAAGCTGTGTGTATGCCTGTCTATTTGCATAAGTGGGGAATGTGCTGTACCCAGAACAAACAATATACACACACAACCAACATTAAGCTTGGCTGTGGTGTCATCTCACAATGTAACAAGTGGCCATTGGTGCAAACAGAAGTGAGAGGGAAAGTTGATGTTGAGGGGAGGTACTTTAGCAGAATCCAGTTATCACCGCCTGAAAGTGCACATCTGTGAAAATGCAAACTCAGGATCCTGTTCACTAGCGGATAGGCTCTATTATCAAATAGCCTTCTGAAATTCTGTAGCAGAATAGAATAAAATACTGCAGAACTGCTAGCTTCCAAGGAAAGCAAACATAATCTGGCATTGGCTACATCAGATGCTGTTGCCTAGTGGAGAAATCAAACTTATTAAGGTTCCATCTGGTGTGTTCATTCCAGTTGTTTCTTTGAGTTGACTTCAGACAGGAAGGACTTGCTTCCTGGTAATGTGCATAATAGGGTTGGTTTGTGAATGATATCAAATAAACTAAAAGCTGTTAAAAAGAAGTGGAAATGGTTACTGTCGTGGGCCGCAGTTGTTTATGGTAGGCTGGGATCTGCTTTGACAAGGGAGTACACTGGACAGACTTGAAGGGAGTTGGTGAAGACAAGTCATGATCACTTTAGCCTCAGTCTGGGGAAGGTGCAGAGAATGGCACCCACGGCTGGGCACAGGGAGGCAAGTCAGGACGCAATAACTGGGCTCCAGGGTGCCCAGAGTGCTCAGTTTTGGACAGGGCCAATGTGCTCAGTCGGGGCTCATGTTTTCTGATCCTGCTGCAGGCGGTCACTTGCTGGTGAAGGGGTAAACCATTGATTGTAACAAAAAGGAGCGCAACTCATAAAGGAGGAGGCTGAAGATATTCACCAAGAAAAGTAGACCAAGTGGGGGAGGTGACAAATTGCATAGAGATTGTGGGTCACTGTGTGAGTCTGCAACTCTCTGCAGTCTACTAACATCGAGTTGTAAAGCTCACCATTTCAATTCAAAAAGTCAGCTGCTTTATGAGTTTGCAATATCACCAAAGCAGCAATAAAATTGTGAGGAGCATTTAAAATGTCTTCTGAAAGGTCACAGAGTCCAGGGCCTGAATGTGAGGGCAATTGAGGGGTTACTCCAATAGGCCGGAGAGCAGCGAGTAATAAATGCTGACCATTTATCTTCAGTTCCGAATCACACAGCATGTTAATGTAGCTCATACCATCCAGTTGTGATCTGAGCTCCTGAAGCACCGAGTGAATGTACATGGTGACCTATTGACATTTTATGATCTGTCAGGTAGATAGTAATCAACGGAGAATAGGACATTGACTCAAAACCTCATCTTGCCCATTGGCATTGGCGGACATGCACTAGGACTGCAAGCCACATCACTGAAGTTGCCGTATCCTCTTTCACATGACAAAAGCTGGTGCGAGAGAGCTCCTTTGGTAGGAGTTGAGAGGGGCTCTTGGGGGATGTGGGGGGGTACGTTTTCCTGGCAGTTGCTTCATGGCATGGCCATGTTGATACTTTCTTGGACCATCTGAAATGAACTCAGGATGATTATTGTATATGGCAAGAAATATTGTCGGGCTAAGTAGTCCAGCAGATGAGATGCTCAGAATACTCTGAAAATAGTCAACAAAAACCTGGACTTCATTCATTAGCTGATGTAAACATACCCTGTCTTATGGAAACCCAGTGGGTGTTGATGTGGTAAGCAGCAGTGGTGGCTAACAAAACTGTTAAAACGGAGCAGTAAGCTCAGCTATTCCCTTCCCAGCCTGATCTGGCTGAATGCAATTAAATGGTGCAAAGGACAAGGACACCTTGCATGATAGCAAGGTTCTTTTTAAGCATCCAGATCTTCCAATGTGCTACTATAAATTCAAGACTCAGCAGGAAGTAGCAAAGTCTTCTTGCCCTCAGGTAAAGTCTGCTTGCAGCAGTGCCCATTGGGCACACTTTTAAACGTGGGTTACAGGTTTCCTCGTGGGACAAGAGGGATTGCTGCAGCCCCCTCCAAAGTTTCGGCAGAATTTAATGGCCAGACTTCATGAACATACCACTTGTCAACCACCTGGTCAAAATACTGTATAATAGCATTGGTTGGAAGGAGGCTGCTGCTGGGCTCCTAGAGAAGTGTCCACAGACAAAGTGGGCTAAAGAAAGCTAATGGTTTCCTTGTGAACTTTGCTATTATACAGTACTTTGACCATGGCATCAGCAGGTGGTGTGTTCATGAAGTCTGGCCATTAAAATCTGCTGGGACTCCCTGCTAATGCGAACAGACAGGCTGAGTGCTGACTTTGTTTTGGGCACAGTGTTGTCAACCTGGGGCCTTTTCTCTTCACTCCATTCTTCTTGCTGTTCTAGGAGAGATGATGGCATAGAGATAATGTCTCTTCAGTAATAAATCAGAGGCTGTAACTAATGCTCTGGGACATGCATTCAAATCCCAATAAGGTAGCTGATGACATTTCAAATAAATTAATAGAACTGGTCTCGGTAATGGAAACTATTAGAATTATTATTAGTTGTTGTAAAAACCCATTTGGTTCATTCCATGGGAAAATTGTCTGCTGTTCTCATCCTGTCTGGTTGACTTGTGACTCCAGGTCCACAGTAATGTACTTGTTTCTTAACTGCCCTCTGAAATGGCCTGGCAGGTCAATCAGTTCAAGGTTAGTTAAGGATGGTCAACAGATGATGGTCTTGCCACTGATGCCTACAACCTACGAAAGAAGTTTTATAAAAATGTTTGTTTTTTAATGGAATAAACTTGTAATATTGTGGCTCCATTTACATGGAAGCACTGCCAAATTAAAGATTCTTTGGAAGATACCATTTATGGGAAAATTGACCCCATGATTTTTGGCCTGAAGAAATTAATTTTTCATTTAAGCATGTAAAAGTTTGACATGAGCTATTCAGGGATGAAATTGTATTTTAATTATTGAATCCTTACCGGTCATCACTTCAATTTATTCATTTAAAAGCTTGTATGGGAACTTTTAGATTTTTCCTCTGCCAATTTTAGAAGCCATTTCCCAACTATTCAACAATTTGTCTCGCAATGATTTAAAGAAAGAATGACAACTACGCAATTCAATTTGAACTTGGAAGTTGTAGCATTCACTGAGAAGAGTATTAATTGCATATCAACAAGGGCATTTGATGCTTCCAGGAAGATAATCAGAAACTGGAGAAGGATATCCAATAAACTAGAAAGGATGCCAAGGGAAAAAGTGTGCCAGCAGAGGAAGACTGAGTAAGTGTCCTCACTTAGAGAAAAAAGTGGCAGAATGGGCCAACGAGCATTGGCCGTGTAATCAGTAATGGAGTCATCCATCTTGAAGCCCTCAGGGAAGTGAAGAAAGATGATGTTCCAGAATTCAAGGCCAAAACCAGTACCAGACACTGCACAAGAAAAGATTCGAGAAAATGCTCAATTTAGTTCATGTCAGATAAAAGAACTTTCACAGGAGCTGCAACCTGAACTCGATAAAATCATCAGATGCCACCATTTTATTCTCCATTATTAAGAGAAGATCATGTGATCAGTTAGTCTGCATTGGAACTAAGGATTAAACAGTGAACTTTTGACAACCAGCAAATGAAACAGTTACTAAGATTGGTGATAAAACCATCCTCGTAAAACATAATTAATAAATACATAGTTAAAATCAAAGGCTGAGAAGACATGGATAACAGTGGCTTAGTCATGTAAGATGGATGGCACAAAATTAAAGCTGATGGTGACATTGAAGCGCAAAGTTCACTCAAAGAAGAATTTTCTAAGTGTTTGAGATAATGTTCACAAAAAAAGGCTGAATTGATGAAAACTGCAAGAAATGGATCAGAGAAATGTAGAATTTGAGACCAGGAAGACTATGCAAAGAAAAGATTGCTCATCTGGGACATGGTCAACCCCCACCTCATCAACAATATATGCCAGTATTATTTGATTGAACAAAGACCAACATGAACAGCTATTCCCAGCAGCCTGATGAGCCCTGTTAGGACCTTGGAAGTGAGTGTTGAATAAAGATCTTAAGGACATTATATGAAAGATATGATGACATTAGGAGTGACAGTGCCGAAGTTACCATGGATGGTGATGTCATGATGATGCTATATAACCTTGTGATCGGGGCTTTTTGTTTGGTGATTCAGATCATGATAAGTGTCATTTTTCTGAAGCAGCATTGTACTTGATTTGGTATATATTTATGCTGTGTTGAATTAAATGTGTTTCGTGCGAAAGGTTGTAGAATGAATAAATGCCAGACAATTAATCTATGTTATATGTATGTAGTTTGGAAGCTTATAAAATAAATATATGTTAAACAACCAATATTAATTCCTTAGTTTTGTTGGATTTTACTTTATTCCACTGCAATTTGTTTTGGATTTTCCCAAACTTCAATCAACAAAACTGACAACCACTCAAAAATATTATCCATGTAAATGTTGATGACTTTTGGCTGATACAATTGGTCTTAAAAGTTCAATTTCTGCACAGGTATATATGGTATTTTACTTCAGCAGTTATAGATAGTCTCAGAACTTTACATGTTCGTGTCTATCTACATCATCAAGTGCCAGGTTGAAATTCCTGCATTAAAGAGTGCTCAACGGCATGCCAAAGAGTGTAGAATGTGCATGCCAGCAGCAAAAACAGCAAAGATAGAAGGTAGACAGGGATAAGTGACTGCAGAACCAATGGATTGATCTAAGATTTGTAGTCCTGCCACATCCAGTTGTGAATAATTGTGGACAATTAAACAACGCAGTGGTGGATGAGGGTCCTTAAATATCCCCATCCCCAATGACAGTAGAGACCAGCACATCAGCCCAAAAGATAAGACTTAAGAACAGTCCTCAGCCAGAAATGCCAAGTGTGTGATCCATCTCTGCCTGCTCTGGAGGTTCCCAGCATTACTGGTGACAGACTTCAACCAATTTGATTCACTCCACATGATACCTAGAAATGTGATATCGAAACACTGGATATAGCAAATCTTACTGGCATTCCAGCAATAACACTGAAGATTTGTGCTCCAGAACCTGCTGATCCTCTAGCCAAGCTGTTACAATACAGCTACAGCAAAACATCTAACTGACAATGTAGAAAATTGCCTAGGTATGCTCTGTACATAAAAAAAAGAGCAAACTCAACCCAGCCAATTACCGCTCCATCAGCCCACTCTCGATCATCAGTAAAGTGATGGAAGGTGTCATCGACAGTGCTATCAAGCAGCACCTGCTCAGCAATAACCTGCTCAGTGATGCCCAGTTTGGGGTTCTCCAGGACCACTCAGCTCCTGATCTCATTCCAGCCTTGGTTCAAACATGGACAAAAGAGCTGAATTCCAGAGGCTCGGTTAATATTGACATCACAGCAGCATTTGACAGAGGGTGCCATCAAAGAGCCCTAGCAAAATTGGAATCATTGGAACCAGGGGGAAAACTCTCCATGAATAGGAGTTATAGCTGTCACATGGGAAGATAGTTGCGGTTGTCGGAGGTCAGTTATTTCAGCTCCAGGACATCTCTGCAGGAGTTCCTCAGGGTAGTGTCCTAGGCCCAACCATCTTCAGCTGCTTCATCAATGACTTTCCCTCCATCATAAGGACAGAAGTGGGGATGTTTGCTGATGATTGCACAATGTTAAGCAGTATTCGTAACACTTCAGATACTACAGTGCTCTGTGACAAACTGCAGCAAGACCTGGACAATATTCAAGCTTAGGTTGATGAGTGGCAAGCAATGTTCACACAACACATGCCAGACAATGACCATCTCCATCAAGAGACCTAACCACTGCCCCTTGACATTTGGTCGGTTTGTCACCACCGAATACCCCACTATCAAAATCCTCAGGGGTTAATATTGATCGGAAACTCAACTGGACTCGTCATATAAATACGGTGGCAACAAATGCAGGTCAGAGGCTATGAATGCTGCCATGAGTAACTCACTCCTGACTCCCCAAAACTGTCCACCATCTATAAGGCACAAGACAGGAGTGCGATGGAATACTCCCCACTTGCTTGGCTGGGTGCAGCTCAACCAATATTCAAGAAGCTTGACACCATTCAGGTCAAAGCAGCCCATTTTGATTGGTACCACATCCACAAACATTTGCTGCAACCCCTGATGCACAGCAGTAGCAGTGTGTAGCATCCACAAGATGCAACCCAGAAATTCTCTATGACTGACCGTATGACTTTTAGCCTATAGAATTGGTCTTAAAAAGTTCAACTTCTGCATAAATATATATGGTATTTTACTTCAGCAGTTATTGATAGTCTCAGAATTCTACATGCTAATATCCATCTGTATCATCAAGGTCTAAGTTAGAATTCCTAGTGCAGGAGGCATGTAAAACAGTACAATATTTGCATACCTGCAGCATGAACAGCAAAGGATAGACCAAGATAGGTGATTGCAGAACCGATGGATTGAATCTAAGCTCTGCAGTCTCTCCGCATCCAGTTGTGAATAATTGTGGACAATTAGACATCGCACTGGTGGAAGAGGCTCCTTAAATATCCCCATCTCCAATGATGTAGAGGCTAGCATATCAGCCCAAAATCCCATGAACATCTAGAAGAACAAGGGCTTCAAATATTTGGGAATACCAATTGCAAATTGTCCTTCAAACCACTCCCTACCCAGACTTGGAAATCTGTTTCCGTTCCTTCACTGTCACTGAGTCAAAAGCCTGGAACTCCCTCTCTAACAGCATTGTGGATTGCAGTGGCTCAAGAAGGCCGCTCATTAGCATTGTCTCCAGGGCAACTAGAGATGGGCAATACATACTAGAAATGCTCTCAGCCGCTGAAAAATGTTAACAAAAATGTTCTTGCAGGAGGTTGCATGTTTGGTATTGAGAGCATGCTCATCTGAGCTCACTTCTGTAAGGTTGGCCATGTGGTACACATGGAGAAATCCTCCACACCAAAGAGGTATTCTCCACACAGCTGAACACAGCAATCAATCATTGGACATCCCAAACCTAATTACAAATGAAATTCTGTCAGCCAGTCTGAAAGCCGGTAAGTTGGACCCAACTACACGGAAGATAATCAACCCTGGACAGAACCAAAAGCGAATACTCTGTCATAAAACAGTCTAAACATTTGAGCAAAGCAGAGTCTGATCCCTACAGGACAAACAATTATTGCCCAAATCCAGAGCCAGCATTATCCCTTCAACAGTAACTTCATGTGTAATATTTGCAATTGGACCTGCTGTTGAAGAGTCCATTTGACATCATATTTGTGCTAACAACAACCTAGACAGTGAGCAACGTTCATCTTTCAAAGTAATGGACATAGTTACAGTTTACAAAGAATTAATAAAATGTCAGCCTTAGTTGCCATGTGAAATCCTGATTAGGTGTCCAAGTGCTCTGTTATATCTTCCTGCTAGAGCCTGGTTCGATTATTGGTCAAAATTGAAATAGTGGCAGCTGGATTTTATGTGACAGGAAGGTTTATTTGTTACCGTGCTGCTGTAAAATTAGAAGATATCATTCTCTCAACTAATATAGATATAGAGATAAGTGATTCAGATATTAGTAATTGCTTTGATAGTGGTAAGGAGAATACTTCCACGAACAAATACTGTGAAGTAATCTCTTAAGGAACCACATACAATGCAAG
Organism: Ginglymostoma cirratum; assembly: GCA_024137785.1. Lineage (NCBI taxonomy): Eukaryota > Metazoa > Chordata > Chondrichthyes > Orectolobiformes > Ginglymostomatidae > Ginglymostoma > Ginglymostoma cirratum. Next base: position 25,778,755 of record JAHRHZ010000133.1, on the reverse strand, counting down.
AACGTGGGGTTTTAAAACTTAGTTTTAAGAATGGGTTGTCACAGTTGGAGGGTAAGGCACACATTGCATTTTACTACAACTCTATTGTCAAATGTGTTCCAGGCAACGTGCTACTGTGTTGCAAGTTGTGGTTTGTGATATTTCATTCTCAGAGTCCTTGGTCCCATGGCAACGGAGTCCTGGTTCTCAGTCCTAATTTTCTGTAGGAGACAGGAATGGGTGGAGACTCAAAACATTTTCCATTAATCTGTTTCTGCTTCTTTTGTACAGTGTTGTTGTTAGAAAATAGTAACCATTAGGTGTTGAAAAATTCTAGGAAATAGTTTGAAATGAAGATTTCAATGGTGCATGCAAGTTTTACTATAGTTTTGTATGTTATCTGTAACACATTATGAACCTTCTATGCAATTAAGCGCCAATTTTTGGATGAACAATTATTTTGAAGAAAAATGTATATTTTGGGAGGATAAGTATTTCTCTCCACTGAAGTATTTAAATACAAATTGCAAATCTTCACATAAAATTATATTTGACAGGAGGGAAATGGGCCGGTTAGTTATTGCTAGTTAGTTCTAAATCTTAAATCATAAGTTCAGTAGCCCTGTTCTCTGAGTGTTTTCACCACATCCACATAGTTTAGCAAGTGTTTTAAGAAAATTTTGACTTTTTATACTTCATGATGTGCTGGTTTAGAAAGGTAGCCTTGTTATATTTTCCAAATCAAAATTCAGAATATGCTTTGTTTTACTTTTGCCTTCATCTAACAAAGGATACGTCAGCAGTACAATGATCCAAACTTTAGCATGTCATGTACCAATATGAACACAAGTTGCAATTTTGAATAGAGGTGGGGATGGTGACAGGTGGATGCAGGTATGGGGTGGTGGGGATTGGTCAGTTGGAAGGGTGGGGCGGATAGGTGGGAAAGAAGATGGACGGTTTGTGTCGGGTCAAGGAGGTAAGAGGGAGGAGGGGTGGTGGTGGGGGAAGGTAGGTTGGATGGTGATAGGTGGATGCAGGTAGGGTGTTAGTAGGGATTGGTCAGTGAGATGGAAGAAGCGGATAGGTGGGAGAGAAGACGGACAGGTTGCGTCAGGTCAAGGAGGCGGGGATGAGAGGGAAGGTTCGACATGGGATGAGGCTAGCGTTGGGGAGATTTTGAAACTGGTGAATTCTATGTTTAGGCTATCGGGCTGTAGGCTTCTGAAGTGGAATATGAGGTGCTGCTCCTCCAGTTTGTGGGTGGTGTCATTATGGTGCTGGAGGAGGCCCAGGATGCACATGTCATCGAGGGAGTGGGAGGGGGAGTTGAAATGGGTGGTGACCAGAATGTGTTGTCAATTAGTGCTTACAGAACGCAGGTGCTCCATGATATGGTCCCCGAATCTGTGCTTGGTATCACCACATCAGGAGCAATGGTTGGAGGATGTACAGGTGAACCCCTGTCAGATATGGGAAGTTTGTCCTGGGCCTTGAATGGAGGTGAGGGGGGAGGTTTAGGGGAAGGTGTAGCACCTCCTGTGGTTGCAGGGAAAGGTGCCGGGTGTGGTGGGATTAGTGGGAAGTGTGGAGCAGATGAGGGAGTCGCAGAAAGGCAGATAGGGGTGGGGAGGGAAATGTCTCTGTGGTTGTGAGGTCGAAAATCTCCCCACTCCCAGCCTCATCCCATGTCCAACTCTCTGTCTCATCGTCGCCCCCTTGACCTGACGCAACCTGTCCATCTGCTTCCCCACTTATCTGCCCTATCCTTCCCATTGACCAATTCCTACTACCCACTACCTGCATCCACCTATCACCACCCCACCTACCTTTCCCCAGCCCCACCCATTCTCCCTCTCACCTCCTTGACCTGACACAACCTGTCGATTTTCTCTCCCACATATCCACCCCACCATTCACACTGACCAATCCCCATCACCCCCTACCTGCACTCACCTATCACCATCCCACCTTCCTTCCCCAGCCACACCCCTCCTTCCTCTACTTATTTCCCAGCTCCCTTCTCCCTTCCCAGTTCTGAAGAAGGGTCCCGACCCGAAACATCAACTTTCTTACCACTGATGCTTTCTGATGCTGCCTGAGCAGCTGTGTTCCTCCAGTTCCATGCTTTGTTGTCTCCATTCCAAAAGAGCCTGCTGTTATTAATAAAACAAATCCGTAGTTCAGACTCAATAAGTAATTCTTTATATAAGGCATTGACTAGCCAGTGTTATGTCTGTGTGAAGACCAACCAGACCAGAAGGGACAGTTTAGTGCTGAACTGTTGGTTATAAAATTAGATTAACAGAATTCAGAGCTATTCCAAATTAAAAACAGCCATCTTATTAAGCAATACGTTACATACTGGATTCGCATTTTCATGAAATCAACAGAGCAGATGAAGTCTAACTGTTCCTTCCATCCAATAAATTCTTATTTCTGTGTATAGGATATTAGAAATTTCTGCTGTGTCTGGGTCAAATGCAATTTGATGCGGTGATCTGTGATAAGCACATGCTGCATCCAAGCATAAAACAGGTCGTGTCCGCATGATGGCTCCTCACAATGTATAATTATCGATCAAAACATACAAATACAGAACCTTGAATCAACTGCTCCCAGAAATTTTCCTTTTAAATACTTTGTATACCATGTCAATACAGTAACAAATTAATTCAAGGACAATACTATTTTCTGAGACCTAGTAACTGATGCAAAATGTGTTCAAATTGAGTTGCTCAATGAATAAGTGAGCTGTGGTAAATCATTAACAAACTGGCTGTTTTCTTTACTACAGTTTTTACAGAATTTAGATTGCAACAAAATACTTGGCATACTCAGCATTGCTGACTACTAATTCAGATTCGTAAGGCTGGCTGCTTGTATCGGTGATGCTTCCACCTAAAAAAATTAAACTGAAATTACAATGCAATCAAAGTCTAATTTAGGTCAGAACTTGAGTGGTTCAGATTTTCCAGCTACAGACCTACCCAAGAAGTAACTCAACGAAAATAACGAACATATTACATATTAGAATTTGTTTACTAATAAACACCAATACATGTATTTTCCTTTTGGTTGCACATTTTACATTTTTTGTAAACAGCTTGAATCCTGACATTAGCTGCAATGGTACCTTGATCAATATTTGTGTAATCGGAATTAATTGACTGCAATGCTGCAGCTTTAGCTGTGGTACACAGGTAGAGGTGGTGTAAGAGGGAAAGTGGCACAACATCTTAAACAGTAAATGTAATATGAAGAACTGCAAACTAATTCTTTCTTAACTTGATTTTGTCAAGAGGAAGCTTAATTCTTGTAAGCATTTGATGTGATGAAGGATGAAATTGTATTTGATAATTCTGAGAATGATCCCTGTTCTCTATAAATGGCCTGTACTATGTAATTAAGGATGGAGGAAATTGATGAAAAAATTAGATTGTAAAAGTCATGCCAAATTAGCCACTTAGTTTAAAAAGCAATGCAACATTTAAGTTCTTTAGTGCAGATGTATATACATTATACTTCAAGTATATGTATTGCGCCAGCCACTGGAGTTCGAAGAAGGAACCATTTTCTATTAACTGAACTCTTAATTTTGCAATTGTTATCCAATTTCACAGTATTCAGATTCACTTTAAAAGCTTTAGAAATAGATCAAGTAAATGGAACATTGAGAAAAATATTTAGAAAAGCATTCAAGTGATCAAACATTTTTGAAGATTTTACGGAATTTTAATACTGAACATTTCCAAGTTACTTATTTAAGACACTCTAAAGCATAAGCAGTTGTCAGTACAACTCAGATTACATATTGAGTTTAGGAGGGGTGAACCACTTATTTTAAAATTCTGCAGATAAAATACTGGAAAGTATTTAGATATTTTCTAAGCAACCTGTTCATAGATGTTATTACACATGTTAGAGTTAGGTGGGACTTGAACCTGGTTCAGAGATATGGACAGTACCACCATGCCATGAGAACACTTTAATGGTATTAGTTTTTTTAACATCTTCCAGAGCAGTTGCAGAGCTGTAGTTTAATGTCACATCTGAAAGGTGATACTACAATGCTCCTCAGTCAGTACTGTACTGAAGTGTCAGCCTCATTTTTTGCACTCCAGCTCTGGAGTGGAACCTGAACTGTAATCTTGTGAGATGCAAGTGAATATTATTTGGATGATATTTTTAGTCAACCTGTTATGACACATCTCTGGAGCGGGTGAGACTCGAACCTTGGGCTTTTGCCTCAGAGCTAGGGAGTCTACTGCTGTGCCACAAAAGCCCTTGAATAGTATTTGGATACTTCTTATGGGAGATTAGAAGAGATAGGAATGATCCCCTTAGAGAGGCAGAGAAGATGTGTAATGTTTTTACTCATCCTGTTCGGAAATGTTATGACAAATCTCTGGAGCAGGTGGGACTTGAACCCAGGCCTCCTGTATCAAAGGTAGGGACACTACCACTATGCCACAAGAGCTGTTGAATGGTATTTAGAGATTCTCAGCCAGTGCAGGAATTGAACTCACAGTGTTGGTATCACCCTGCATTGCAAACTGGCAATCCAGCCAACTGAGCTAACTGGCATCCATTGTATTTGGATTCAGTGTCACAGGTGCCTGTGAAACCCTTCTGTTTAGTTTGTCATTGCAAAATGACTCCGGACAGAGACGGCACATCTGCCCAAAATCCTTAGCTCCTATGAATAGTGGGGAATGAACTGTCTTAGTTCTCATGGGTTTTCGAGAGTGACAAATGTTCTGTTACAATTTAATTCATAATCTTGGACATCTGTATTTTTCAATTAGATCAAACAGTTGCATTGTGGACCTCCTTGCAATCATTCTTCATTAAAATTTTACACAGCTCCCTGCATGCTTTTAATTATTTAAGCCTCCAGTTTAATGACTTTTTTCTTGCAATTTATACAGGTATTAATGTCCATCTGAAACATATGGCCTGAAGTACATTAATGTTACACAGATGGCCTTTCCTGTGGATTCTGAGATGATTTATTAGTGGACTAATATCCTCTGCTAAATACAAGACGGCATGCTGTGGTACATTGGAGTTGCTGAGCAGAATATATTAGCCAATTTGCTCAAGCTGAAACTAAAGACATATCTTTTGCACGGAAGCAGCAGGTTAATTTAGTTTAATTCCTTGTTAGGTAAAGAAAAAACTATCTTTTAGTGATTGTAAATGTACAATTAATACTTTATATGGATTCAATGCAAATTACAATTAGAATGGCAATGTTATTAAAGTCAAGAAACTTATGCTTTCTTCTGCTGTGCAGTTTCGTCAGTGATGATAACTAGTGGAAGTTTTAGTTTCATCTCGCAAGATGTTAGAATCTGATACTGACCAGGCAATGCAGAAATATCAGGAGAGAGCCTATATCTATTCATTACATAACACAGTGAAGACAGCTCAAGTGAGCAATGCTCCCTACTTTTATTTTGCAGAAATACCAACATGCTATTTCAGAATCATTTTAAAAGTGAGTTTATAAAAGTACATTGTAAAATAATTGGGTTACTTCAGCCAGGAATAAGTACAATAATGAATAAGATCATTCAAAACAGGGACATTTTTTAAACCGTCACTGAATGTAACTCATTAATAAGGTTACATTTGCAATATCAGAGGTAGTTTTGAGGATCCGACCTTCAAAGTAATTGGTCAATTGGAAGTCACTCATGACACGTTACCCTCGAGCATTATGATTTTGAACCTCCACTGAAGTTACAATGTTGGAATGGGAGAAGCCCTGAAGAAATCTACCAAAATCATAGCAAGGTTTTTGAACTGAAACAGGATAAGTCTGTGTCTTAAGGCCCTTTGGTATAATTGGTCTCAGATCTGCATTAAGAGTATGATGTTCAGTCTACAGACTGCATTTTTACTGGTAGCCACACATCTCTAAGGTAACAGCAAGGTCACTCATTAAGGATTACTGCTTGGGCCGATATTATTGCAATGTGTCTGTTCTCTCAATACTGAAATTATTCCGTTGCAGAATTTTAAAAGTTCTAGTCAGTCAGTGGACTGCCTGAACCCTTCTAAAATTAATTTTGCCCCAACTGAAGTTACGCCACAGGTTTTACAAAATAAAAACTGAAGGAACTTCGGATGCTGGAAATCAGTAACAAAAACAGAAATTGCTGGTAAAGTTCAGGAGGTCTGAGATAGTTTTGAAGAAGGGTCACTAGACCTGAAACGTTGACTCTGATTTCTCTCCATTGATGCTGCCTGACCTGCTGAGCTTTTCCAGCAATTTCTGCTTTTGCCACAGGTTTTACAGACTTGGATCACAAAAGGTTTCACACCACAAAGCTTTATTGCACGGGCATTGAAAACCAACATCTGAATGACACGACTATTTTAATGTTGGTGCACACCTGAAAGCACAACAGAAGTGGCAGAAGAAGTGCACTATAGTCAGAGCGATTGATTCTGAGAAATGAACCTGTTTCCATTGAAGAGAAGGAACAAGGAACAAATTCAGGTCAAAGGGTCATGGATAATGAGTTTACAAACAGTTTATTTATCTTGGAATGCTATCATGATAGGATAGAACCAGTTACACATGGCTATTGGAGGCCTCATGCTTAATGAATTAAAAATTGCACTCTTGAACAGCTCTCATTACTCAATCATTGTGCGGCATTCATCAGGCTGTTATATCTTTAACCACTCAAGTGGATCCGGCTATTTATTTGATATGTGGTATGTTTTATTTAGCAGGATAGTGTTTATAACGTCTTCTGTAGCAGAGTTGAATTGCACTAATTTGCTCAGGTTGCCTAACTTCAAACAACACATTTCATAAATAAAATGCGACTGAATACTGTACGGAAGACAATGTGTTGAGTCTTTCGATTCCTTGGCTAAGAGTCAACTTTGTTAGATTATTTTGGAGGGTTTCTGCCCCTGAGGCCTAGAGAGTTTTCTCGTGCAATCAGCCCAGACTCACTGGAAGAACTTGCCAGTGCTTTGTTATTTCAGAATAGACAAACGTCTTTGGCGTCTGTGCCATCTTAGAACCCTGGCCAAACATCTGGACAAGCATTTGCAATCCAGGGTTGCCTACACCGTCAGTCTAATAGCACAGCAGGCACAAACACATGCTTCTCATGGCGCAAAGGTGGTATGACTTGCACTTCCTCACACATACAATTCCACCTTCTTATCCCAGTCACTGTTTAACTGCCAGCGTACCTGTCCTTAGCCACATCCTATCTTACCGCCCTCTCTGTGTTACTGCAGCTCTTTGCCCACTGTACCCTAGCATCTTATTGTTGTTCAGTGAGAGACCATCACATACAGGGAAGCCATTAAGCAAATTCAGACATTATCTTGTGTTTGTAAACTCCAAAAATGAGTAGAAAGAAAAGAAACAGACGCTGTATTTTGCTTGCAGTATATAAATGAGTTATCAGCAACTATTTTACTGTCAGGGATTATCCTATCTATTGGAACCAGGTGTCAGGTAAGTCCTGTCTGACTTGGAGCATCCAATGCAGCTGAGGTCTGTCATATGCAAGGTGAGGTTTCTACTCTTCAATGTCCTCATTGTTCTCCTTAGAAGACTGCTTCCAATCTCCCAGTTCCTTAGCATCCATCGCATTCCCTTGTCGCCTGCTCCAGCCTTCTAAGATGATATAACACACTCTGTCCTGAATATGGCAAATCATCACTAGACCAAGCAACGCAGTGGAGGCCTATTGTTTGCTAAACCATGGCCGTGATTGATAAATGAGTGATGTTATATCTTAGCCCAGCCTCTGTCCAGGGGTCTCATCAGCGAGGCTCACTGTGTCATATGGGTAACATTCGTCCCTGCTGGAACCAACTTTTCAAGGTACCTGGTCTTACAGATGCACCAGAAATGTGAATCCTCCAAGTTGTAGGAGTCATGGCAGTTGCCAGGGTACCAGGCAGCAAGTGTGGAACTGATTCTCATAGATCACTGGTACATTGATATAATGGAATTTCTTCCTGTTGATGAATTCTGCAGCGGTGTGATGTGTCCCACTCAGTGCCATGTGCGTGTAGTCAATGGCACCCCACACCTGGTGGAAACCAGTTTTGCACCCAGGCTGCAGCACTGAACCCTTCTTGGGGGGGGGAGGTGGTGCAGGGGGCGGTGGGTGGGTGGGGGAGTCCAAACAAACCAGTGTGATCTCAAACAAACAGTCATGGACTTGATGTATTTGTGCATGGATAACTCAGAGATCCCACACACGTTTCCCCCATAGCTCCATGGAAAGGAAAAGCCCTACTCAGGTCACACCTGTACTGCCACTGGGAGAGGATCACCTTCGGGTCGCTGGTCCTGACCCTGCAGGTGGCACATTTCAGTCGCAGCACCCAGAGCCTGTGTCGATACTGTGCCTCACTTATTTGAAGCAAATAGCTTTGAGTTAAAGATATTCTGGCCTTCCTGTTCCTTCAATGTAACCTGAGGGACCCTGTATTGGTGACCTCTTCCTGTGTTTGTTGGCTGTGTGCAAGATTGCTGCGACTCCTCTACCTCCTGTGGCTGTCTCCTTCCTGTGGCTGGATCCATCACTCATGCTTTTGATGAACCTGTGTTGAGAACATAGGGAACAGAACACGTCCTTAGCTCTGAGAAGATTCAGTGCTGGATGTTCGCTGAACACCCGCCTCCATACTATAAGACATCCTGTTGAGGATGGCCATAAATTGAAGTATCATAGCACTTTGAGACAGGTTTTTAGTTTGACAAGTTGCTGCACTGGTTGTGTGGCAAATACATAATAGTATTGTGGAAGTGCTGCAAGTGAACTGTACTTTTCCCCTTCCAGCCCACATCATCTATAAAAGGTATCATTGCATATGAGAGAGTAATGCCTAGTACTTACACTAAAGTGTGATTCAGGCCTGTTCCCCACTGCACCCTTGAATGTCTTGCGAGAACTGTGTGTGTTCATTGTTGCCCCCTCCTTAAATGTCAGCTTCATGAAAATGTCTGTGCTATTTGCCAACAGTAGTGACAAGGTTGACATCACTTGTAGCCAGCATTTGCACCCCACACACTTATGCAACTGCATTCGATTCCTGTACACAATGGTATGATTGCAAATGCTGTGAACTTGCATTCTGCAAGTGTATAATTGATGCAATTGCCCTTCAATCGCTTCCTGCTAAACAGAAGTGAAGCTTGCACTTTTGCCCATCAAACTGATACTGACTGTGCCCAACCCGAACAGTGTTGCAGGCATTTTCCACTTGCAGGTTGCTTCTAGCAATTGGAAGGTCAAGGCAGGTGATTGTGGATTCTGTCAGTCCAGGGCTCGGCCAAAAGCCTCCATGACCTGTTCTAGTTTGCTGTCTACAGAGAGCCCATTTCCGACACGGCGTCTAAGCCCATCTGATCACTGTTAAACAGCCTGGCCTTGTGTCTGCTCTAAACAGCAAGTCCAAATGGCAGTATAGTGAGCATTTTGGCTCTGATGGAGGTGCCAACAAGGCAGGACAGGGCAGCAGTGAACATGGCATGAAGTGTAGGAGTGTTAGGAAAGTAAATGAGCAGCCTTAAGATACAGCCTGGTCCAATCCGTGAGCTGGGTGCCTGGGCCCTGAACGCAAATTCTCCTTGCAGCAGCCTGTCAATGCTGATTGCTGATGCAGCCTGAGGTATAGCTTTAAAGTGCACAGTCAGTAGGTTAGAAAGACGCTGGGTAAGAGGTGGGTATCGGATGCCAGAATCCCTGGAGCTGAGGTGCGTGCAGTCCCTGCTCGGGGGAGTGCCCTGAGACATTGGTGCTTGGTAATCAAGGTGGCAGTCAGGAGGGCCAAGTGGCGATGCCAAATACCCACTATGACCCCATGTCGGGAATTCTTGATGTCTATCTATCCATCCCATGGAATGACAGGAAGGTACATATTAATGCGGCAAGATGTGCAGGTCAATAACAAGCTATCATCCCTGTTAATAGGCTTCTGCCTGCTCCGTAGCAAGAGTCTCATCTCGATGTTCAGAACTCTGTTGAAAAATGCAAACAGTTGCTCCCAAAGTTGTGAAAGGCCTGGCTGGACTACCCACTCAATTCTCCCAAATTTCCTGCCTTGGCCCATGTCATTCAGGCCCCAATTAGATTCTACCCCATGTCACTTTAAGACTCATGCTAACATTACTAAAATATAACATCCACAGATAGATAAAGTGGCTTCCACTGATCTACGTTCAGTCATGGAGGGAGTTCACAGCAATGATTTAATCAGTGAATAAAGACACCAATGGAAAATGCTGGAACCATTCAGCAGATCAAAGAGTATCTGTGGAAAGAAGTAGCTAAGTTGACTTTTTGGAAAGACTTTGCCAAACTGGATGCTAAAGAGATATTTAAAAGGAGAAATTTGAAGGAGAGGAAGAAAAACAGAAGGAAGTAAATGAAATGGTCTGTGAACTTCTCACGTGGGAAATTGGAGATGATAATATGATAAAAGTTATATAAACACAAAACCATAGGAGACACAATGAGAGTAATAGATCAACAGTAAGTTGTGATTAATAGTCTAGCAGCTACTGTACGATAAAAAAAATACTTCTGTCACTCTAATGATATTTCAGAATTTGTTGACTTCAATGAAGAGTGCCATGATGTGGGGGCACTGGCATTAGATTGGGCTGAACAAGGTCAAAAATCACATGAGACCAGGTTATAGCCCAACAGGTTTATTCGAAGACACAAGCTTTCGGAGTTTCGCCTCTTCAGGTGTCAGTGAGAGAGGTGGCCTCAGACACAGAATTTACAAGTAAAAGATCAAAGGATCATTGAACTGATGCGAATGTGTTGAAAAAAACCTAAGATGGCTGTTAAATCTGTAATCAATTAGAAAGGACTAATATGCAAATTCTAGAATTTCTTTCTAGTCATTGTCCTGCCATAACTAAAGGTTTTATCAGTTCCCTCAGTATACCAGTGGTGACATCACCATATAGCCCTGTTATGGCAGCCTGTGCTAGACATGTCAGATCATCGACATGGATATTACCATCACATGTGGGCACACCAACAATCACGTGCACAGCAGATATTCAGGTGGCTCAGACAACGTTGTCTACCTCATATGCTGTAGGCAAGGATGCCCCGAGGCATGGTACATTAAGACCATGCAGACACTACAACAATGGATGAATGGACAATGCGCAACAATTGCCAGACTGTGATGCTCCCTCCCAGTGGGGGAGCACTTCAGTGGTCAAGGGCATTTGGCCTCGGATCTTGGGTAAATATCGTCCAAGGCGAACTTTTGCTTATAAATTCTGCATCTGTTGCCACCTCTCTCACTGACTCCTGAAGAAGGAAGGAGATTCCAAAAGTTTTTGTCTTCAAATAAACCTGTTGGACCATAGCCTAGTGTTGTGTGATTTTTGGCCTCAATGAAGAGTGAGGGAGCACATGCCAAAGTATACCTAAAAATGAGTTATCAACCTGGTGAAGCAACAAGCCAGTAGTGTTTACATGCCAAACAGCATAATGATAAATAGGGCTAAGTGATTCGAAATCAACAGATCAGATCCAAGCTCTGTAGTCCTGTCACATCCAATTGTGAATGTTGGTGGACAATTAACCAACTCACTGGAGGAGACTGTACAAATATCCCCACCCTCAACCATGGGGGACTCAGTATATCAGTGTAAAAGATAAGGCTGAAGCTTTCAAAGCAATTTTCAGATGTAAGTCCTAAATAGATGAGGCCATCTTGGCCTCCTCCAGTGGTCCCCAGTATCACGCAGGCAGTCTTCAACCAATTCCACTCATTCCACATGATATCAAGCAATGGCTGAAGGCAAAGGATACGGGCCCCGACAGTAATCTGGCATTCATACTGTATAATTGGGGTCCTGAACTTGTCGTACTACTACCTAACCTGTCAGTACAGTTACAACACTGGCATCTACCTGAAAATGTGGAAGATTGCTAGGTATGTCCTTTACACAAAAAAGCAGGACAAATTCAACCTTGCAAATACCACCTTGTCTGTAAAGTCAGAAATCACATGACACCAGGTTATAGTCCAGCACGTTTATTTGAAATCTCAAACTTTCGAAGTGCTGCTTCTTCATCAGGTGAAGTCTTCGCTTCACCTAATGAAGGAGCAGTGCTTTGAAAGTTTGTCATTTCAAATAAACCTGTTGGACGATAACCTGGTATTGTGTGACCTCTGACTTTGTCCACCCCAGTCCAACACCAGCACCTGCATATCTGTAAAGGGGTGTAATGTGCCATCAACAGTGCTGCTCGGCAATAACCTGCTCAGTAACTTCCAATTTGGGCTCTGCCAGGGTCACTCTGCTCCTGACTTCATTACAGCATTGATTCGAACATGGACGAAAGAGCTGAACTCCAGAGGTGAGGGGAGTGTGATTGCCTTTAACATCACGTTACACTTGGCTGATTGTTGCATCAAGGAGTCCTAGCAAAACTCTCTGCTGGTTGGAGTCATACCTGACACATAGGAAGATGGTTGTGGTTGTTAAAAGTCAGTCGTTTCAGCTCCAGGACATCTTTGCAGGAGTTCCTCAGGGTAGTGTCCTCGGCCCAACCCTCTTCAGCTGCTTCATCAATGACCTACCATCCATCATAAGGTCAGAAGTGGGTATTTTTGCTGACAATTGCAATGCTCAGTACAATCTGTGACCACTCAGATACTGAAGCAGACATGAGCAATATTCAAGCTTTGACTGATGAATGGTAAGTAATAATTGTGCAGCATAAGTGCGAGATAATAACTGTCTTGAACAAGAGAGACTATAACTCTCACCCTTTGACATTCAATGGGATTAACATTGCTGAATCCTACACTATCAACATCCTGATGATTACCATTTACCAGAAACTGAACTGGACTAACCATACAAAAACTGTAGCTCCATGAACAGGTCAGAGGTGAGTAATATTGCAGTGAGTAACTCACCACCTGACTCTGCAAAGTCCGTCCACAGGTCAAGAGTATTATGGAATATTGCCCACTTTCTAGATGAGTGCAGCTCCAACAATGCTCAATTGTCTTGATAGGACAAAGCATTCATTTCCTCTACCACTGATGCTCAGTAGCAGCAGTGTGTACCATCTACAAAATGCAGCGTGAATTTAACAATGCTCCTGAGACATGACCTTCTAATCTCATGACCATTCCCATCCAGAAGCACAGGAGCAGCAGATACATGGGAACACCACCATTTGCAAGTTATCTACCCAGCCACTCATCGTTCTGACTCAAAAATATATCGCTATTCCTTCAGTGGAGCTGAGTCAAAATCCTGGAACCCCCTTCCTGACCAGAATGGTTTGGGGGTATCTACCGGAAAAAGAATGCAACAATTCAAGAAAGCAACTTATCCTCACCTTATCAAGTTCGATACCCACATGCCATGAATGATTAAAAAAAACTTGCTGCAAAAAGCAATATTTGTAGATATTCACTATAAAAAACAACATTTTTGCAGTCTTGTGGTTGGTTGGCTTGCCGAGCTGGTTCGTTGTTCCACAGACGTTTCATTACCCTGCTGGGTAACATCATCAGTGCTGCCTCCGATGAAGCGCTGTTGTGTTTTACTGCCTGTCATTTAAACGATGGTGTCCGTTGAACTGGGTTACCTCACTTCCAGTTTTCCTTCACAGTGGAGTACATATAGGGTCCAGCTCTATGTGTTTGTTGATGGCCTTCTTAGTGGAGAACCAGGCCTCTAGGAATTCCTGTGCTTGTCTCTGCTTGGCCTGTCCCAGGATACATGTATTGTCCCAATCAAACTGGTGATTTTCCTTATCCATGTGGATGGAGATGAGTGAGTATTGGTCATGTCTTTTTGTTGCTATTTGATGTTCGTGTACCCTTGTGGCTAATTTTCTTCCTGTCTGTCCAATGTATTGTCTGTTGCAGTCTTTGCAGGGAATCTTGTGGATGACATTGGTCCTGTCCATAGTGGCTAGTGGGTCTTTAGTTCGGGTGAGCAGTTGGCGTAGGGTTAATGTGGGTTTGTATGCAACTCTGATGCCCAGTGGTAGTAGGAGTCTTGGGGTCAGTTCAGATGTGTTCCTGATGTAAGGTAGCGTGATGAGTGTGTCGGGGCGTGCAGTATCTTCCTGGTGTCGTTCGTGTAATAGGCATCTTCTGACCCAGTTTTTTGGGTATCCGTTGTCTTTGAATACTTGGAAGAGGTACTCATCTTCTTTTTGGCGTAGATCTATGGTGCTGCAGTGTGTTGTTGCCCATTTAAATAGAGTTTTGACGCAACTTCGTTTATGGGTGTTGGGGTGGTTACAGTTGAAATTCAGTAACTTGGTCAGTGTGTGTTGCTTTCCTGTGTTCCTTTGTTAGGAATACCCCGTTGGTCCTGCATTCCACCATGACGTCCAGGAATGGGAGCAGTTTGTTCTTCTCCTCTTCTCTGGTGAATCTGATCCTGGTGAGAGTGTTGTTTATTAGTTTGTATGGGTCCTCTAGTTCGGTCCATTTAATAATTATGAAGGTGTGGTCCACGTCTTGTATCCATTTTTGCAGTCTTTAACAATTTATGACAGAGGATCACTGGAATATATTAGTATTTGTAACCCCTCCAGACACAAATTCTTGAAAATTACAGAAATGGAATATACTCTCCGAGTAATGTTACAAGGAAGTATGTAAATAAAGGCAAAATCTTTGGGCCTTATTGAAAAAAGTAGCTGAATGATACTGAAAGAAACACTACTCTCCTGTGGATGTGTAACATCGCGGATTTGAAATCAACTTTTAATGAGATTTATACTGAGATATAAAATGTCAAAATGCATTTGACACAATTACTGATTTAACAGCTCAATGGCTCATTAAATTAGAAGGAAATTCAAATTACTAGGTCAAAAAGGCATTAAGCACTTCTGGAGGAGGGCAGCATTTCAGTCGCTATAAGGATTTCACAATAACACACTGAGCTTTAAAATACTTGAAAGGTTGTTCAAGTTTCTCCATGTACTCAAGACTTAACATATGTCTGATTTCCTTTTGGTTTTGTTGACTATTTGTCTTCACCAAGATGAACGATGACTTTATATGCTATACTCTCCTCATGGTGTTGGTTACAAAAAGTGCAATTGAACTGTGTGTTGACAGCAAAAAGCAAAGCAAAATGAGAAATTGCATAGGACCTGGAAAGAAAATGGTTTAAATGAAAGAAGACCTGGAAAGGAAAAGGTTTAAATGAAAGAAGCCAATCATGTTGCACACGAATTAAGCTGCCAGCTGGCTATAGCTGATCAGACTCACAATTTATTTTGTCATATCATAACCCCAGGACATGTTATTAATGGTAATTCTATGAGTGTATTTTGTTTGAACTAACGGAGCCAATACCTATGTTTACACATGATAATGCACAGTGTTATGCACAATGATTTGGTTGCAATGTTATACTACTTATTCTGGGTAGTTGCAATCTTGACAGTTTTATCACATGATCTCCTGCCTCCAACCAGCCATCACCTTTTGTACTCAGCATCCCCACCATTGATTTCACAATACATACGTTCTTCCAGAGCACTGCCTTTCTGGACCAATTGGAAAAGGATTGGATGATTCTTGACTGATGAACTGCCTCTTTTCCTGTCTAATATAATTTTATAACAATTACACAGATAGCAACAGTATTCTGGGGAACCAGGTCATTCTCAAAAGATTGGCAAACATCAAAAGGCATGTAGTACCCTGGTTTTGGTGTAGTACTAAGGAGCTGCTACAATGTCAGAAATACCAGTTTTCAGCTGGGATGTTCAGGTGGATGTACACAACATGACACCGATATTCAAAATCGACAGGAAGTTCTGGACAGTATAGTTACCTTAAACACATCTGATTTACTATTTGTGAGACCTTGTGTATCATATTTAGCTATATATAGTGAATTGAACTTCAGAAGTAATTATATGTGTTTGAAGTAGTTTGGAACATTTGAAGGTTCAATGAGGTGATATATACTCTTCCTCTTTATTTTCCATCCTTTCTTATATCGGTGATCAGCATTGTGCTTCTTGATTTAATTCCTCAATGAGCTTGCTCTAAATTGTAAGATTCCCTACAAGTGGATATGCTTTTGCCAGATCTACCCAACATATGCTGCTTAGCCAGTGACGCCCTCATCCTGTCAATGAATAAAGAAAAAAAAAATCCCTCCAGTATTTTAAACATTTCTGTTAGGCAATCATTTAAAGCTCGAAGGGATGCATAGTAACGTTATACAACATACCCATATAACTTAGCCATGAAAGCTCTGGTATTCTGCTGACTTTGTTATATAGTGCAGAATCTTGAACAACAACTAAATACACTTAAGATATGGATGCAAGACGAACATGTGGAGTAATAAGAGAGAATAAGTTCATGAACCAGTGCATCAGGGGATCAGTGAAAATTGTGCGAACATCAAAAATATAGATTGAAAAATGAGATTGAAATGGCATAATCGTCTGATATAGAGGAAGAGAAGAAATGTGGTATGGCGAATGATAGAGATGACACTGCCAGGAAGAAGGAAATGAGGAAGGACTAGAGCAAATGGAGAGATTTGATGGCAAAGACTTAAATATAGCAGGTTTGGAAAAGGAATGGTGATTGACCAGAGGAGATAGAGAAGGATAATTAATCAGCATTGCTGTTAGCCCTGCTGTAAAGCAGGCAAAAATTGAAGAAGAGATATAGAACTAGTCCTGGTTTTCCTTTGGTGAAACTTCTGAAGAAGAGTCACATTGGACTTGAAATGTTCACTCTGCCTCTGTCTCTCCACAGATGCTGCTAAGCATGTCAAGTTTCTCCTGCACTTCCTGTTTTTACATCAGATTTCCTGAATCTGGAGTACTTTGCTTATCTTAAGAAATAGTTGTCTTTAGTAAGCACTACTATATTGACAAAACACACACCATTCTGAATGTCGCGTCCAAATGAGAATTCATTAAATCCACCATCATCCATGTCCCTGAACCCAGCTCAAAAGCAAGTGACAAAAACATTCGCTATAACTTGTCTACATGTGTCAAGCCTTGGCATGTATGGTTCCCTACACTAATATATGTATGTGTTACGCTGCTATCTTACCTATGACTGGTTCTGCATGTCATGTTGAAGTTAGTAGCTACATCAGTTCTTGATGTATTTTCCACGCACATAGTGAGTGCTTCCTTCAGACTTATAGATTTATCTATACCTGACAAGTTTAAAAAGAATTTAGCAATCCCATGCCTACATACTTGGTCAACATTGCAAGCATTTAACTAATGCGTTGTTCTAGGGATTCAAGTAAAACATCATCTCAGTTTGAAGTTTGGACACAATGTTGGTTGATTTCTAAATAAATAAACCTTTGATAATAAGATTAATCTACATTCCTTATGATATGGTGCTCAAAACTGAACACAAGACGTTAGAATGCCTAAGGCCTTGTATTACTAAAGAATCACTTTTTCACACCATTCCAGTCTCCTTGAGCTGAAAGTCAACATTTCATAATGGTTTAAAGCCCTATTTTGGAACCAGTGGGAGTAATTAATAGATATGACAGTATCTTGAATAGCTGTTGTCTTGCCATTCATACCTCCTGTGGACTCATAGTTTGCTTCTTTAGTTGACACATTGCCATTCCCTTAATTAGGTCTTGCACCATAATACCTGTTGTGATTTAATCTCACCTGCCCTCCATCCTATTGCAGACCTTTCTTTTTGTTCTTCCCCCACCAGTCTTTTACTTATTCAAAACCTTTATGTTTCTAATTTTTCTTACCTAAGGAAGGGTATGTTGGCCTTAGAGAGAATCCACGGAGGTTTTCAAAAATAATTCCAGCTTGTAATGTGAGGAGGTGTTGAAAACTCTGGGTCTGTACTCACTGGAGTTTAGAAGGATAAGAGGGATCTGACTGCAACTTATAGAATACTGAGAAGCCTGGGTAGAATGGAGAAGATGTTTCCACTAGTAGGAGAGACTAGGACATCAGGCCGCAGCTTCAGAGAGACAGGACAACCCTTTAGAACTGAGATGAGGAGGAATCTCTTCAGCCAGAGGATGGTTCTGTGGAACCCATTGCCACAGAAGGCTGTGGAGGCCAACCCAGTGCGTGTATTTAAGACAGAGGTAGCGTGGTTCTTCATTAGTAAGGGGATCAAAGTTTACAGGGAGGAGGCAGGAGGATAGGGTTGAGAAATATATCAGGTATTATCGAATGATGGAGCAGACTGAATGAGCTAAGTAGCCTAATTCCATTCCTATTTCTTATGGTCCAGTTGTGCTTTTCCAACTGAGTCATTCTTGTTTTTCAGGGACGGGAAAATTCAATCATAGAATCAATCATAGAATCCTTACAGTGTGGAAACAGGCCCTTCGGCCAAACAAGTCCACACCAACCCTCACAGCATCCCACCCAGACCCATCTGCCTGTAACCTACCTAATCTACACATCCCTGAACGCTGCAGGCAATTTAGCATGGCCAATCCATCTAGCCTGCACATCTTTGGACTGTGGGAGGAAACCAGAGCACCCGGAGGAAACCCACACAGACATGGGGAGAATGTTCAAACTCCACACAGACAGTCCACCGAGGGTGGAATCAAACCCAGGTTCCTGGCGCTGTGAGGCAGCAGTGCCAACCACTGAGCCACCATGCTGTCCCTTCAAGGAAAAAAATCAAAAGAATTCAGGCAAATAGCTCAGCCTTCCAACAGATGTAGTGTTTTGCTTTTGTGTTCTAATCATGATGCCCATTTCGTTTCTGTTTTCAACAGTGATCAATGCTGGTTAAACCACATTTGTAATCACCTATTGCCTTCTTTTTGATTTTGCTGACATTGAGGTCATAGTCGCTGTGTGGTGTTAGACTGGAAATTGCCCAATTTTGTCCCATTCAGCGAACAATAATATATGACCCTGTCAGGATGGCGGTGAGCTTTAACAAGTTGCTTGAAGATAATAAAGTTCACAAGAACTTGCTGTTGTTGTTTTCTCCATGGTTAAGTTTGGGAGGTGCTGTTGAACAAATTTTGATGCATTCCTGCAGTGCACCCAGTAAATTAGTGGCTCTCCAACCTTTCTCGTTGAACAACCCCTTTTCAAATGGAGACATAATCAAGAACCCTGACCAAGCTATAATTATCTATAATAATCATAATATGGAAGTTTTGCGTGTAAGGAGCTTTAGTAATTTTTTTAAAGAATGGTATTTACTCATTGATATCAGTAAGATGTGTGCACTCTTTCTCATGACAGTCTGTCTATCCTTGGTGTGATTTTTGACATTGACACGAGTAAATCATTCTCTACTCCCAGATGGGATTTGTACTTTGTATTCATTGCTACCATAGCAGAAAATGATGTTTCACAAATGCAAATGATGGGAAATGTAACAACAGTTCCATTGCTTCTTTTACCCATTCTGGATCAACAGATGGCCAAAAACCAGGAAAATGCTTGTTAACAAAACTTGATCGCAGTGAGTGGAAACTGGATTATTTCACCAGTTCCTCTTGCATTTCACTTGGGCAATTAGGTGACGTAGCAAATGTTAAAAATGGATCCTGAACCCAGTCGTACTCATCTGTGTTTATATTTCAAAAAAGAACACTAAAATACTCTGCCAACATTGCAAAATGAGCAATGATCCTTTCTTTCACATAGTCAACTGTCATTGTGTTTGCATCCAGAAACTCAGTCAGTAGTGAGACCATATCTGAAATCCTAATTTCCTTCCTAAATCTTCTCACACATTGTGAATGTTTATGTTGCCTTTTTGTATTGATAGATTGACTTAACAAATTTTAAAATGTCAGCAATGCATACAGGTTTTGCTGTACCTAATTGATCAAAGACATTTTCAGCAAATGCAGGATTATATACAAAGAAATGCCAGCAATGCCTAATGAAGATTTAAACCCATCTTAGGACTCTGCTGCAAGATAACCACTTAATATCTTAGTGTGAAACAGTAATTTCTCATGTACTCACCCCATTCTGAACACAGCCTTACAAACAGACATGAATTCCCTGGACTTCACAAAATTCAGAGCTATCACAGTAACATTTAACACAGCATGTAATTCAGCTCCATTCTTCTTGAAGCAAAGCCTGAAGTGATATAACATACAATATGTCATGATTACCTGTAGGTTTATGGCTCTTGATCTCGCAAGAACATCTTACCTATTGCCTGTCGTAGCAACAGTACTGTACATGCAAACAGCATGACCTTCAATTTTGAGCTGCATCTTACTTGCCATCATATAGAACAATTCGAAGTAATAGGAGGAAGCCTGTCTGATAATATGGGCTGTCTTGCTTTGAGAAAATTGAAATGTTGTTCAGGAGCAAATATTTCGGTACCTATTCTGCAACAGTTGTTGCATTTTCATTTGAGTTTTCTGACACCTGTATTCTTTCCTTGTTGAAAAGAAGTTTGCAATTGTATCTTTCTGATTTCAGATTCTTTGTTGTGAAGTGATGCTTAGTTTTCAGATGTCATTGCATTGTTGAATAAAATTTGTGAGCACACAACCAACTGTCAACATCCATCACTGAGATCTGTCATTTCAAATTGTACATGACTCTCATAATTTCCATTCTTCATTTAATTCTTGCTTTTCAACTTGGTCTATGGTGTATATTTGCAACATTAGCATGAACCTATCTTAAGTACTTTTTCAAACACTATCATCAATGACTTGCCCCCCGTTGCTTCTGTGTTACACAAAAGATGAAACAATTATTCATCAATGTATCATTGGAATCAGAAGAGTTAATAGCATTAGTAATGGATGAACACCAACACAAAGAGAATGAGCTGAATTGTTTGTTTACTGCTGTAATTTCTAGATAATTAATATTCTGTTGTGAAAGTAATGCAGCAGCCTGGTTGATCATATGAAAAGTTCAAGCAAAAAATAATCAACTTTGTTGGCTGATTAAGTAAAATATTTAATAATCACTGAACTGGCAAATTGAATAGCTGCCAATGCTTTGTTGGCCGCAGATGCACCTACATCACATGAACTCCAGTAACTCAAGAAAGTCGTGCATTTCCATTTTCTCAAGGGCAATTAAGAATGGACAATAAATGCTGGTTTAAAACTAGCGGTGTCCATATGCTGTGAAAGAATAAAAAATACTGACACTTCGAACAAATTTAATGAATTCTGTTGCAGTGCTTGACATGAAGTCATCAGAAATCACGACACAACGAAATGGCTATTTACATTGCATATCTTTATATTAGACCATTGTTGGCGGTGGATTATGAAGGTGTTCAATTAAGAAAGAAGTACAACAATGCTCCCTTACATGGTTTGCTGAGCAGCCAATTATGTTGAATTGTGTTGGATGGAACACAGAGTAAGGTGATTACAGAGTGTGGTTGTAATATATGCCTGCAGGATACCATTCAGAATCAGCTGATAGGTGAGATGCAGGCC
Source organism: Ginglymostoma cirratum (assembly GCA_024137785.1). Lineage (NCBI taxonomy): Eukaryota > Metazoa > Chordata > Chondrichthyes > Orectolobiformes > Ginglymostomatidae > Ginglymostoma > Ginglymostoma cirratum. The sequence goes on along the minus strand of JAHRHZ010000133.1, from coordinate 25,757,316 downwards.
CTTTTGTCTGTGCTCTTCCATATATGTTCTCTTCCAACATGCCCCACTCTGGTTTTGCAACCCCCCCCCCCCAACTCCCCCGGCTTGACCAAACCTGCCTCGTGCCTCTGCTCATTTGCTACCTGGACAACTTCCTGTGGCCACTCCTTACTCTTATTTTGCAGAATATTTTGCAGAATATTTTGCAGACCCTTGGAAGGACTCTGCAGATTCCAGTATGATCAAAGGGACTACACTATCCTGGTGACCTGGTGGGTCTCTTGAGTTTTATTGTAGTAGCGACGACAATCCAGGTGAGTGGCAAGAATTCCATCACAACTTTGAGCATTATAGATATTGGATCAGGTTTAAGGAAAGTGGGCAAATCACCAAATAATTCAATGTATTCACTTTGTGTTGGTGTTTATCCTTTACTCATGGTGCTAACACTTTTGATTTCATAGATATACCCATTAATAATTGTTTTGTCCTTTGGTGTAACACACAAGTAACATGGAGAAAAGTCATTGATGATACTGTTTGAGTGTTCATGTTTAACTTTGTTCCCTCAGAGGCGGTTTTTATGCTGTGCATCATCTAATAAGTTCCTAACTAATTATGGGTGTTCAAAGTACTAAAGAAGTAGATGGACCTTTTCAAGTTATTAAGTTTGATTCCTTATTACGTGGCATGGAAATTACTTGCTACCTGCTCCCTGCTAAAAGGTGGATGTTGCTCAGGTCCTACTGCAGACAGAAAGTGGCTGCATCGTACTCAGCAATTCTGTGAATGGCCAACAGTGGGATCAGTAGTGAATAGATCCACTTTTGACCATTTTGGAGGAAACAACCATGAAGCAACTAAACAGGTTGGGACGTGGAACACTTGACTGAGAAACTCATGCAGTGATGCTTGACCTTCAACAGGCATTACCATTTTCCTTTCTGGCCGTTAAAATTACATCCACTGAATGGCTTTCCTGTTGGTGACACACTTAATCGACTGCTGTGGTAATTTTCAGGCCAACTACTCTCCTTTCATCAGACGGGCTGCTATAATCAACTTCAGGAATCAGATGCCGCAGAGCTAATTGAAGAATAGTTTTACATGACTCATTTTGTCTGAAACATTGCTGAAGTGGATCTCCCATTGTTTTGAAATTCACTGGAAGTTAATATATTTATGTTTTCAGCTTCATCAAACATACCTTACAGAGAGACAACATGACCGTTTAATTCCATACAAAGCAGTGGTGAATTGTGATCTTTTGTGGTAGATCAGCCTTATTTGATTTGGCATCAAGATAGGTTGGTTCTTAGGACTCATTCAGTACTTTTCTTCCAAGTGGTTTCAATTAAATAAGGAAAGTTTTGCATCATTTTATTCACCGCCAGACCAAACAAAGATGCACCATACTTCTAAAGTGTTGATACTTGCAGAACCGTGTTTCTATGTTCCCCACATTCAAGAAATTCAAAATGAGCTATTTGACTCTCAAGGTTATAAAATGCTTGGCAAGTCCCTAAATAAGCAATTGATAGCAAATTATCTCTCTACAAGCTTTCGTTCCTGTTGTCATACGGAAACAATTGCAGAAGTTGAAATTAGGGTTTCTCATTTCTCAAACTCCTGTCTGAGCATCTCTTCCTCCTGTCTTAACTGGTGATGCGTGTTTGCAAAGCAACTATGGCTGCTGCTCTTCATATGGCTCTTTAGATGTATGAAGGTTGTCTGAAAATTTATAAAAATTTATGAAAATAATCCAGTAGCTAATGTTTTCATTTTTCTTTTATATGATAGACACTCTCCCCACATGGGCCACCTTCTCAGGTTTGCATTTTTGTGCTCATCAAGGTGACAAACATGATTGATGGGGATTTTCATTTCATATATACGTGTGGTATTGGATAAAGAATAGATGAGGCAGCTCCTCAAACCGACTTCACATTTGATAAGATCATGGCTGCTTGGATTGTGGCCTGAACTCCACTTTCCTGCCTATCTCCTGGACTCCCTTGTTTACTAAGAGCCATCTAACTCTTCCATAAAAATATTCAACAACCCAATCTCCACTGCTCTCTAGGGAGAGAATTCAACAGATAGATAACACTTAGAAGAAAAAAGTCTCCTCATCAAGGTCATAAATTGGAGAACCCTTGTTTTCAAACTGTATCCATTATTTTTACTCTCTTCCACCAAAGGGAAACATCCTCTTGGCATTCACCCTCAGTCAGTTCCTGTCACGATCGTATATGTTTCAATAAGAACAGCTGTCATTTTTTCTAAACTTCAATGGATACAAACCCAACCTTTCCTAACACAATAACCCTTTCATCCCAGGAAACTGTTAAGACAGCCATCTTGGAACTTGTTTTAATGCCACTATATTCTTTCTCAAATAAGGAGTCCAAACCTCCACACACTACTCCAGATGTAGTCTCACCAACCTCTGAGACAGTTGTAGCTAAACTTCTCCTATTTTTATATTTCATTCCTTTTCCATTAAACAACAATAATCCATTTGCCTTTGGAATCATTTGCCATACCTGCATACCAACTCTTTGTGATTAATGTATCAGAACACACAGATCTTTCTGTACAGCAAGGTTAGAGTTAGGATTTGTGATCTTTCTCTTAAGAATATATATTGCAGGGTGTCAATTATGTGCTGCCTGGCTTTCTGCGTCCGATGCTGCATCGCTCTATCATGGTGAAGGCGAAGTTTTGCTGTTCAATGTCCTCATCTTCCTTCTCACAAGACTGTTTCTGCCCTCCCAGCTCCCCAGCAACCATCACATTCCCCCTTTGCCTGATCCAATTGTGCTCTTATCTCCAAGTAACTATCTTTGTAATGCGTCCAGCCCATGAAACGAAACAGAAATGAGACAGTTCTGAAAGAAAAAAGCATCATGGCAGCTTCCAAGGTACCTGGTGCTAACCTCTAAGATGTGGTATCAATGATCACCTCGCCAATGATGACTTAGATAATGACCGAATGAAAATATTTCATGTTGATGAAGTTATCCCCGATTTGATCTGGCACTCTCAACAGAATGTTCGTACATTCTAGAGCTTCCATTTGTTCACGATCAACTCTATCATAAATATCTTCATTAACATTGTACCCTGAGCCCTGGGCATGCAGCCTAGTCATTCCAAACTTGTTGCACTGTCTATAAAAACAGAAATTGCTGGAAAAGCTCAGCAGGTCTGGCAGCATCTGTGAAGAGAAATCAGAGTTAGTGTTTCGGGTCCGGTGACCCTTCCTCAGAACTTTGCTGCACTGTCTACCTTGTTAATGCCAAGTTGGTGGTGACTGTTGATAAGTATCCCCCCCATCTGCTACCCCACTTCCACACCCCCCACCCTGTCCTACAATACCTGGATCCCCCATTTCATTCCACCTTTAAAAGTAGCATCCCTTCACATTCGTTGGTCTCCCTGCTGCCCAGCAGTTGATTTCTCCAGCTTCCCTATTCCTGCTGTGGCTCCTATTAACCACTTGACTTTCAGCATGCCAGGGCTAACCTTGGCATGCAACCCTCTCTGATAAACTGGGAATGACAGCCCTGACTGAAGATGGCCTGATAATGATCCGGAATGGGGAATTTCATCTTTCCTTTCGGTAACATTGTCTTTGAGTACCGAGACCAATTGCAGCAACCCTATCATTGTTTTGGTTAGCATTTGATCGCTCAGCAAGGGTCAAAAGTGGGAATTTCTCATGAGGTTCAGCTACTCTGTGGATGAACTCATTTTCATTGAAGGAAAAATAGCACCCAAATATTAAGTGCATCCTATTTATCAGATGGACTAATGATTTGAAGCCATGATATTAAAATCGGAGTTTCCATTTCTTGTTAGTCAAAGAACATTTCTGCTTATTATATCAGGAAACATGCTGTGAGAGGCATCTTGAATTTATAGGGATGGTTGGGCTTTGAATCAGAACAGACATGACAATATTCTTTGCTTTCTTATTAGATTTACACATAGAGGTTTTAATGTGGTTGTACAGTCAGTTCTAGCATTCATCATGCCCAAAAAAATACTAGGTTAGGGCAAATATGTATAAGGAAACACCGACTGATTCTCATCCATGGCCCTCCCTTAGTTGCAGAATCTGTACTCCATGTCAAACATCACTAGGAAGAGGTACTGAGCATCACAAAGGTGCAGAATTCACACTAGCTTGGAGACTTCATTCTCTATTACCAAGAGTAACTGGTTGGATCCTGGTAGACTGGATCAGGTGGGAAAACCAACAAGGAATAAAAACTTAGATAACAAGCATGGGGCTGGATGAACACAGCAGGTCAAGCAGCATCATAGGAGCAGGAAAACTTGACGTTTCGGGCCTAAACCCTTCATCAGAAATGGGGGAGGGGAAGAGGGTTCTGAAATAAATAGGGAGAGAGGGGGAGGCGGATAGAGGATGGATAGAGGAGAGGATAGGTGGAGAGGAGGCAGACAAGTCGAAGAGGCGGGGATGGAGCCAGTAAAGGTGAGTGTAGGTAGGGGGGTAGGGAGGAGATAGGTCAGTCCAGGGATGATGTTAGTAGATAGGAGATGGGGGTGTGGCTTGAGGTGAGAGGAAAAACAGGTTAGGGAGGTGGAGATGAGCTGGGCTGGTTTTGGGATGCGGTTGTGGGAGGGGAGATTTTGAAGCTTGTGAAATCCACATTGATGCCATTGGGCTGCAGGGTTCCCAGGCTGAATATGATTTGTTGTTCCTGCAGCCTTCGGGTGGCATCACTGTGGCTTCCTGGACCATGTTTTCACCTTTCTACTTGTCACAGATACATCTGTCCATCACTGTATAGGATGGAATGACCATCACACAGACCTTGTCAAGAAATGGGATCTCCACACTGAGCATACCCTCCAATATGTTGTGTGACACAGCCACCATGCTAAGTGCATAGATTCTGAACAGATTTAGCATGGCACAGCTGGGTGTCCATGAGGCACTGTGGACAGTCAACAGTAGCAGAATTGCAATCAACTACCACAATCTCTAATCACATAATCCAGCATATCTCTCACCAAGCTAAGGGCTACAACTCTGGCTCTTTGAGGAGTGCAGGAGGACATGCCAGCAGCAGTATCTAGCATCCATTAAAAATGAGATTTAAATGTGGTGAAACTACTGAATAAGACTTGCATGCCATTCAGTGGAACCATCATGTAATAAATGAAGCTAAGCAATCCCGTCACCAGTAGGTCTAATCTAAGTTCTACGGTCCTACCAGTCTAGCCGTGAATGGTAAATGATTAAGCAGCTAACTGATGGAGGAGGTGCCACAACTATCCCAATCCTCACTAAGGGAGGAGTCCAGCACCTCAGTGCAACAGAATTATTTTCAACGGTCTTCACCTAGAGGGGCTGAGTGGATGATCCATCTCAGCCTTCTCCAGTATCACAGGGGCTGATGTTCTGCCAATTTGATTCGCTCTATTAATATCTAAAACTGGCTGATGGCACTGAACGCTCAAAGTCAATGGACTCTGATAATAATCCAGGAATTGTACTGAAGATCTGTACTCCCGAACATGCTGTATCCCTAGCCAAGTTGTTCCTGTACAGCTATAACAATGGAATCTATTCTAAATTGCCCATTTATATCCTATACATGAAAAGTAGGAAAAATCAAACTCAGCTAATTACTACTCCTCAGCCTCCTCTCAATCATCAATAAAATGATGGAAGGTGTTGTAAGCAGTGCAATCAAGTGGCACTTACACAGCAATGACCTCTTCATTGATGCTTCATTTGGGTTATGCCAGGGCTACTTTGCTCCAGCCCTTATGTTGGTTCAAACATAGATCGAAGAACTGATCTCCAGATGTGAGCTGAGAGTGATTGCCTAGACAGCGAGGCAGCATTTGACCAAGTGTAGCTGCGTGGAGCACTGACAAAAATGAAGTCAGTGGGAACTGGGGAGGAGACTTTCCACTGGTTGGAGTCATACCTAACACAAAGGAAGAGAATCACTGATGTTGGAGGCCAGTCATCTTAATTTCAGGACATTATGGCACGTGTTCCTCGGAGTAATGTCGTAGGCCCATCCACATCAACTTCATTAATGACCATCCCTCTATCAAATCATCAGAAGTGGTATGTTTGCTGATAACTGTACAGCATTTAGTTACATTCTCAGCTCCTCAAGAACTGAAGCATGTCCTTATGCAGATTTGGACTTATAAATAAAAGGTGACATTCATGTCACATATGTGGCAAGCACTAGCCAATTTCCTACAAGGAAGGGTCTAACCGTGACTCCCTAACATTCTGTTACAATACTAACATTTAACCCCACATTCAGCATCCTGCAGTCTTTGACTGACCAGAAACTGAACTAGATTAGCCATATAAATATTGTGGCTACAATTGCAGGTCAGAAGTTGTGTCAAGAAACTCCTCCTCTGACTCCCCAAAGTCTGTCCATCACTTACAAGGCATAAAAACTGAAATATCTCCAGATGCTGTAAATCAGGAGCAAAAACAGAAGTTGCTGGAAAAGCTCAGCAGGTCTGGCAGCATCTGTGAAGAGAAAATCAGAGTTAACGTTTCCGGTCCGGTGACCCTTCCTCAGAATTTGTCAAGGTATAACTCAGAAGGGCGTTAGAATACTTGCCCAGATAAGGGCAGCTCCAGCAATACTCAAGAAGCTGACACCATCCAAGTCAAAGCAGCCCACCTCATTGACCCCCCAATCCACCACCATCAACATTTACTCCCTCCATGACCAATACACAGTGGTAGCAGTGTGTATCATATACTAGATGTACCCAGCAATTCCTGAAGGCTGCTTTGATAGCACCTTCCAAATCAATGACCTCTACCACTTGAAAGGCAAGAGCGGCAGATGCATGGGCATTTAATTGCCTGCAAGTTTTCCCCTGAGCCACTCACCATCATGACTTGGAACTATGTCACGTTCCTTCTCTGTCTGTGATTCCTGGAGCTGTCTCTTCTGCAGTATTGTGGGTGTACCTAGACCAGGTGGGCTGCAGTGATTCAAGAAAACAGCCCACTACCACCTTCTCAAGGACAAGTCAGGAAAGACAATAAATGTGCAGGCCTTGCCAACAACATCCATATCCCATGAAATAACTGGCAATACTCTATTTCATATGCGGGTATTGCAATTTTAATCCAGCACGTACTTGAGTGGGGAATATAGTTATTTGTCATGCAGTACTGAGTTATATTTTAATATTTACAAACTAGGTGTCCATGAAGCTTAATGCTTTAATTTGGTTTGTACCATTTGTCTTTGATAGGGTTTAGTTTATTAACACCTTCAAACATGACAGTACATTTATGTAGTATATTGTGCAGTACCTCAACAATATCCTCTTTTAATAAATTAGACTGTGCTTTTGCAGAAACAATGACTGCAGCAACTCTTATAGTTACAAAAATTGCCTAAAAGTTCAAATTGCATTGATGTTATCCATTATTAAGCTAATTCATCAGAAAGGGATGGGATTATAGTTCACAAGCTAACTGCATTGCAAAACAAATCAATACCATGTGAACAAAGCAACATTAAACTAACTCATTCACATGCAATGTTTAGAAGCGAAGTTTGAAACACTGAAATCAATTGTATAAAGCTGATGCCCCAGTAGACTACATATTATGCAGCTTTTCTGAATCCAGTGTTTTCACCATAAAGCTACATTCCTGTAATTTGACTTACCCTTACACAGCCTCATGTGGAAAATCTGAATCACTCATTACATCAGCATTTCATTTCAAGCTTTTACTCACAGAGTGCCTTTGTCCGCTACTGGAAAATAGGAAAGAAAACGTGCAGATGGTTAGGGCTATTACTGATTGAATAAATGTTCAGACTGACTCTATGAAAAGATTTTGACACAGGTCGGTTTTCCACAAAGGTGTTCGGGTTTACGAGTTTCCGATCCCTGTGAACTGAAATGTTTTACAAGTACATTTCTTTCGTCCAGTTTGTCCAGAGTGTTTTCAAGAAAATTAAAGCAGTTGTTTTGCCATAAGACTAAAATTGAAATTGTTCTGGAAATTTGAACCATTCAGCAAGAGTTCGCCCAATTTTTGTCCTGTCTGCAGGACGAAAAACTTCCGTGTGGCTCATCTCAGAAACAACAGGAAACAAAACAGGATAATCAACATTCAGAGATGGCAGTCTTGGTGACAAATCTATGTCCTACCCACAAAATCCCTCCCTGATGAACGTAGAATAGTGACAAGTAATGTGGGCAATGAAAGGCAGAAAGCAAAGAGCTATTTCATGTTTTAGTTATTTAAAGAAGGGGAGGTATATATTAATGAGAACAACTTAAAATAATTCCTTGATTGTAACTTATAAAGTGCACAGAAATTTACTCTGAAGGTTCAGCCGGAAAGCTGTTAGACTACGCTTTCTAGAACTTTTTATAAAACATTTTTATTGACGACCAAGTTCTAACAAAGGCACATTTTGGCAGCCTCTGAAGGGTACTTATATTTCAGGTACAAGCGCAGAGAATGCTGGAGAAACTCAGCATCTGCGGAGAGAAACGGAGTTAGCGTTTCGAGTCCTGTCTGACTTCTTCCATTCTGATGCTGCCAGAACTGCTGAATTTCTCTAGCATACCCAGTCTTTGTATCAGATTTGAGGTGCTGCGCAAATATGTATCAGCATCTGCAGTCCGTTGCTAATATTTCAGGTATTCTATTATAGCAAGCTTGCGGCAATATTTTTAAACCAAGCTAAGATTGGCAGTCAGTGACCAGACTCCACCTTATCATT
>JAHRHZ010000133.1:25656989-25743557 GCA_024137785.1 Ginglymostoma cirratum | reverse complement strand
CAGATGCTGCCAGACCTGCTGAGTTTTTCCAGCAACTTCTGTTTTTGTTCCTGATTTACAGCATCCACAGTTCTTTCTTTTGGTTTTCATCAGACCCAACTCATTTTCACCTATTGAAGGTTCCCATTAGCAGCTTCTCTTTCTCCCCGGCTCACTGTTATCTATCCCTTTGTCTGTTGAACTGTCTTTCTGTACCTCTGGGTTCTGTTTCCACCTCTCATGTATTCCTTTCCCAGCCCTCAAACCCCCCAGTCCTGATCTTCAGCTTATCTACTCCATTTTCCTAGCTACCATCAGTTCTGAAGAAGCGTCACTGGATATGAAATGTTAACTCTGCTTTCTTCCGCAGATCCTGCCAGACCCGGTGAGTTTCTCCAGCAATTTCTGTTTTTCTTTCAGGTTTCCTGCATCCCCAGTTCTTTGTTTTATCTTAAATCAGTTTTGCATTGGTGCACTTCATCTGTATCAATGCTGTGAAAAAATGAACAGCTTATAGGTTAGAAAGAATATTTGATCATGATCAGATGTTATTTGCTTATGTGTTCAGTGGCTTACATTTATACCACAGATTAGTTCTCAATACACATAGTCTACCATTACATAATACCTGTTGTTAGTCACTAATAGTCCCCGCTAACAGCTATTCACCCTCCTAGCCAGATAGTGCATATAAACTGTCATTTTCCTAACTACCAGCAGCCACAAGGATCGATGCTGGGTCCGCTGCTTTTCGTCATTTATAAAAAGGACTTGGATGTGAGCATACAGGGTATGGTTAGTAAGTTTGCAGATGATACCAAAATTGGACAGCTAAGAAGTTTACCTCAGTACAATGAGATCTTGATCAGATGGGCCTATGGGCTGAGGAGTGGCAGATGGGGTTTAATTTAGATAAACGTGAGGTGCTGCATTTTGGAAAGGCAAATCAAGGCAGGACTTATACACTTAAAGGTAAGGTCCTGGGGAGTGTTGCTGAACAAAGAGACCTTGGAATGCAGGTTCATAGTTCCTTGAAAGTGGAATCACAGGTAGATAGGATAGTGAAGTAGGCATTTGGTATGCTTGTCTTTATTGGGCAGTGCATTGGGAATAGGAGTTGGGGAGTCATGTTGCGGCTGTGCAGGTCATTGGCTGTGTCAGTTTTGGAATACTGCATGCAATTCTGGTCTCCCTGCTATAGGAAGCATGTTGTGAAACTTGAAAGGATTCAGAAAAGACTTACAAGGATGTTTTCAGGTTTGAAGAGCTTGAGCTATCGGGAGAGACTGGATAGGCTGGTGCTATTTCCCCTGGAGCATTGGAGGCTGAGGGGTGACCTCAGAGGTTTATAGAATCATGAGGGATATGGATAGGGTAAATAGACAAAGTCTTTTCCCTGGTGTTAGGGAGTCCAAAACTAGAGGGCATAGGCTTAATGTGAGAGGGGAAAGATATAAAAGGGACATAAGGGGCAACTTTTTCATGCAGAGGGTAGTGCGTGTATGGAATGAGCTGCCAGAGAAAGTGCTGGAGGCTGCTACAGAACAAAATTTAAAAGACTTCTGGATGGGTATATGATTTGGAAGGGTTTGGAGAGATATGGGCCAAATGCTGCCAAATGCGACTAGATTTATTTGGGATATCTGGTCAGCATGGACATGTTAGACCAAAGGGTCTGTTTTCATGCTATACATTTTTATGACTCTATGTCATGTAGGGCAACCATCTAACTGTTTACATTTGCACATTGGGTTGCTTTTCAGATAATATAATTTCTCAATTTCATACAATGTATTTTTTATAAATAATTTTTAAAAATATTTTATAATGGTGCAATATATATCCATTCAGTACATCACAAAGAGTCAGTCTCATCAAACTGATGTACAAAAGTCAGAGTCAAAAACAGAAATGGCTGGGGAATCTCAGCAGGGCCTGGCAGCATCGGGGGGGAGAGAGAAAGCAGAGTTGTTTTGGGTCCAGCGATCCTTCTTCATAACGGATGTTCCACATCAGAGGCATGGTTTTTACTAAAGATAGCATCTTTGGTTGGTGGCCTGGCAGACCAATTCTTGATTCTCAGAGGTGAGGGAGATGCCAGACCACAGTCTTTATTTTCTGTCTACTCTAATGAGGAAAACTAGAAGAGATCTCAGCTCCGCCAGTCAACCAGATAGATTGGAAGTGTGTCTTGTGGCGCACTGGAAGTGTCCCTATGACTGAGTCTGGCGGGCTTGGTTTCAAGCCATACTGCTCCAGAGATGTGTAATAAAATCAGAGCAGATTGATTCAAAAGTATCTAATAGTAGTCAGGCATCAAGAATAACCTCAGAGTCCAGATATGAATGTGAGAAGGCTGTATAAGGAAATCACTGCTTCTTAGTTGTAATGTCATAATTGGGCAACTGATGGTGCAGTTCTGATGAATGGCCAGTGGATGCGAAATATTAAGTCTGAATCCCCTCCACAGATGCTGCCAGACCCGCTGAGCTTTTCCAGCAATGTCTGTTTTTATTGTATCAGAGATAAAAGGTACTGCAGATGCTGGAGAATCCGAGATAACAAGCATGGAGCTGGATGAACACAGCAGGTCAAGCAGCATCATAGGAGCAGGAAAACTTGACGTTTCGGGCCTAAACCCTTCATCAGAAATGGGGGAGGGGAAGAGGGTTCTGAAATAAATAGGGAGAGAAGGGGAGGCGGATAGAGGATGGATAGAGGAGAGGATAGGTGGGGAGGAGGCAGACAAGTCGAAGAGGCAGGGATGGAGCCAGTAAAGGTGAGTGTAGGTAGCGGGGTAGGGAGGAGATAGGTCAGTCCAGGGAGGACGGACAGGTCAAGGGGGCGGGATGATGTTAGTAGATAGGAGATGGGGGTGTGGCTTGAGGTGAGAGGAAAAACAGGTTAGGGAGGTGGAGATGAGCTGGGCTGGTTTTGGGATGCAGTTGGGGGAGGGGAGATTTTGAAGCTTGTCTGTTTTTATAGCTGATTTCCAGCATCTGCAGTTCTTTCGGTTTTTGTTGATATTGGACCTCAGATTACAGTTGGGCATCAGTCCTAATTGCATGATATTTTCATGATCCAAGCAGCTCATGAACCAGTGCAATATTCCCTTTTGTTTGCAGAGTTGGAGTGGGCCAGGTTTCTGTATTCTCATCCTTCTGTCACGGTGTTTCCAAATGCAGTAGTACCAGGAGAGGCTGAATCCAAAGATGTCCATCTGTACTGTGTGAATTTGAAACCATTGGCAAGCTGGTGTGAGATTCACACAGCAGAGGCTGAGTAGTCAAGATTTTAATTTTATTTCTGTGTAAAACACTCAATTTTTGGGTACATAATGCAAATCTTTGGAAATCAGACAAAGTACAATTAGTCCCATTTGTTTTTTTCCCTGTCACATTCTCTTTTCTTATTATTGAGGTAGTTTATTCAACTCATAGGTGGAAGATCGCTACAATTACTGTAATGAAATGATATAATCACGGAACCATTGTGGACTAATGTCTATATAAAATAATATAAATATAGTGGCATCACATTGTCATGATAAGATGTAAGTTAAACTTAGGAGAAATTTCTTAACACAGAGCGTGGTGAGCCTGTGGAATTCTCCACCATTGAAAACAGTTGAGGCCAAAACATTAAATATTTTTAAAAAGGAATTAGATATAGTTCATAGGACTGAAGGGATCGAAGTGTATGGGGAAAAAGTGGGATAAGGGGACTGAGTTGGATGATTAGATATGATTATATTGAATGGTAGAGGAGACTTGAAGGGCTACATGACCTACTCCTGTTTTTAATTTCTTTGTTTCTAGCTTGTTAAAAAATGTTATAATATTCTAGAGTTCTATAAACCTACTAGAACTCTGCAATCTTAAAGTTGAGACCTCTGTTACATCCCAGAATTGCATTCCATCTTTCAGTAACCTAGGAATTTGTTTCCAGAGCTTTTCCATCTTTCCTCCGAGCTAATCTCCTTTAAGACCATCCCTTATAATCTACCACTTTAATCACTAAATTAGTCAAGCCACATTATCTCATCTGCTGCTGTTCAGTGCAATTATCTAATTATTTTGCACCCAGTTAAAGGAACAAATACATGCAAATTATTATTAATTTTAAAATTTTAATGATAGGCACTAAATTCAATTTATTACACATACCAGGCATGGAATTTAGTGATAATTAAATTTAAATTGTTTTTTGATGCACCTTCTTTCAGCAGCTATGACAGTGTTACATTCATGATGCATCAGAGACATGGAACACACCTACACACCTAAATTTGAATAAGTCTTCAAGTTAAATTAAAACTGAATTTTTTTATATTTGAAAAATAACAAAAATTAAAGAGTAATGCTTAAGAATACTCATTTTGTCAAAGATTTTTATTTGTACTCATTAGGGCAATTAACAAACATGTCAATGTGAGGAGAAAAATTAATAATTGGACTGTATAACAGGAGTGCTTAATGTTGGCAAGTGGACACTGATTAGTAGAGACATTGCCGTGGAGAGTGCAGCAGTTAATGATGATTGGCAGTTAACTGTCAGGCTTTGTTTAAATTTTAAAAACACGCAAGTTGACTCTAATTGTCCAAAGCAGCTCACTGATAAATAAATCAGGATATGGTCGTCACCTATTTTGTTGAGTTGAAACAGGTACAGCGCATGTTCTTTCTTTCTGCAATGAACAGTCCCTGCTGCGTTGATAGAGATATCTTTTAGTACATGCACATGCACCACATTAGGAGCCTAACTCAGCATAATTCATTGCACACTTGGAATAATCTGGCCAATATTGTCCAATTTCAGAATCACCTCTAATGTTAGACAATATGTTGTGCATTTTGCAAGCATTGGCTGTAAATAAGGAACTGACTGTGCCTAATCAGCTATTTGATATGCTATTTGGTGTGATCCAACAGTCTCGAGGATATAAGACCTATATACTTGGCATCGTCATTTATGTGATGTTTTTTTTTTGGCTTGAAGCAGTATTCTGCTGGTGATGAACACCATTTGTGTTGTTACTACATAGTAGTAGCCTGAAACCAGCTGGCTGTTGCTCTTTCAAGGTAAGCTGAGGTAGACTAGACATTGTCAAGTGTGGAAGTGACAGACTTGGGGCATTTCATGAGTTTGCTTGATACACAACAAGAAATGATCTGATGAGGGTAGCCGTGATCCCACAGGATGACTTTCACTGCTGGTATGGTGTTAGGTGAAATTGAAACTTTTCATAATTAAATATTTGGAATTCTGAAGCTATTATCACCAGCTTTTGCCATACCTTTGGCATTGCTTTTCTTACCTTCCTCGACCACTATCACAAGTTAAGCTGGACTGTTCCCTAACTTAACTTCCAAATCCTCTCCGTAACTAAAAGCAGTGACTTTCTTTTCTGCAGGATCACCAGTTTCTGTTCAAAGGCAAAGAGCATATAGAATACAATAATGTAACAAAAGGGAATTAATGACAAATTTTGAGGACTCAATACTGCACAAAGCCCTAAGGAGTACCTATTAGCTCCAATCTTCTAAATCTCAAGTTTAAAATATAGATCCACATATCCCCTGATTGCAGCCAATCAGTACTCTCCTCTCATGAAGTATAAATGGTGGTTTTCTCTTTAAATTGATAATCTTGTGAATTATCCTGATGAGTGCAAGGTTATAAGCTTCAACAAAATGAGTCTTTTTGATCAATACTCGTATGAGCAAATGACTAAATATCAAAGAATGATTTCAGAGCTTTAATCTAATTTTGAGATTCATATAACCTAATGGTTAGTTCTAATTGTGACATTGTGATCTGTAAAATTACCTTAAAACTCCATTTACTTTTGCAGTAGCTGCTGATTTACATCTATTGGCTGTTGTTGTGCGATGGGGATCAGCGACTGAGAGTAGGGAAAGTGAAAGGAGCAGGAACTGAGAGGAAGAGTGTAAAAGATGACCAAGGATTGATATCACACACCACAGAGTACCTTGGGAAAGGCCACAAATATAAACAAAGTGGTGGCAAAATCAAAGTGCTGAAAACAAACACTTAGAAAAGTTGAGAAACGCCCTCTTCTTTCATAATGATACAAAAGTGAGTGTAGAGTGTGTTTAATTTCATATCCAAATTGTGGAGTATGGAAATGTCACAATATGTTAAAGTTCATTCTTCAGGTTTACCTGAAATATTGGTTGCAGCTCGACATGATGCACCTCTATCGACAAGTTAAAGTAATTTCACTAGTTGGTTACAGTCCTATTTCTGAATATTTTTGACTGTTTTTTGACAGAATGGATTCAGATGTGGTCAACTCCCCAAAAACCACAGCATTCACCTGCATAAGGGAGAAACAGATACCACTGTATTTGATAAAATACCTACAGCCTATCTAGTGGGTTGATTAGTTCAGTTGATAGGATAGCTGATTTGTGGTACAGAGTGATACTAAACTAGCACAGGTTCAATTCTGGCTGAGGTCACAATGATGGTCCTGCCTTCTCAATCATACCTCTCGCCTGAGGTGTGGTGGCCTTAGAAAGACAACCACTAGTTGCCTTTCTCTCTAATGAGAAAGGGTGACTTTACCTTTCCTTTTTTCTAACTACCTCATAACAGTTATGCACAACTATCATGCCCAGTGATTCTCTATCTGGGTTGAAAATGCATCAAAGAGCAAACACTTACATATGAACCAATTACTCCCTAATTCATTAACAGTAAAATAATACAGAGAATTTGAGCAGTTTGCCACAGTCAAACAGTCTGGTACAATGTAGATCAATTCTGGTTTCTGATTTTGATTTTATTGTCACATGTTCTGAAAGACGGTGAAAAGCTTTGTTTACGGGAGGCACAGCAGATCACAGCAAGCAAAGGATGTGCAGATCAAAAAGACTTAGAGGCATACAGGTTACGTTGCAGGTTACATTATTTCAGACTAGAGTCCATTCAATCGTCTGATAACGGCCGGAAAGAAACTGTTCCTGAACCTGCTTGTGCGTGTGGTCAGGCTTCTGTTTGTTCTGCCTGACGGAAGAGGTTGTAGGAGGTCATTACCAGGGTGCGATGGGTCTTTGATGATGTTGGCCACCTTTCTGCGCCAGTGGGCCATGTAAATAAAGTCCAATAATGGAAGGCTGGTGATGGTCTAGGCTGTGGACAGTACCTTTTGTAGTTTCTTACGGCACAGCAGTTGCCACACCAGGCCGTTATGCACCCAGACAGTATGCTTTCAGTGGTGTATTTGTAGAAGTAGGTAAGGGATCTTATGGACATGCTAAATTTCCTGAGCCGCCTGACAAAGAAGAGGCTTTGTTGTGCCTTGTTGACTGTTGCATTTACTTGGGAAGTCAAGGATAGGTTGTCAGCTATCATCACTCTGAGAAACTTGATGCTCTTCACGCTCTTAGCCTCAGTTCCGTTGATGTAGTTGGGGGTCTGTTCTACTCCTTTCTTTCTGAAGTCGATGATCTGTTCTTTAGTTTTGCTGACGTTGAGAGACAGATTGTTTTCATTTCACTACATCACCAAGTCCTCTATCTCCCTTTTGCATTTTTATATCCGTCCCACTGCAGTGGTGTCATCAGCAAACTTGTAGATGGCGTTCATTTGGAATTTGGCAACACAGGCATGGGCGTACAGGGAGTACAGTAGGGGGCTAAGGACGAATCCTTAGGGAGCTCCAGTGTTGAGTGTTATTGTGGAGGAGGTGCAGTTACCTATCCTCACTGATTACGGTCTGTGGGTCAGAAAGCTGACAATATGTTGCAGGGGGTAGAGCTGAGACCAAGGTGATGCAGCTTTGAGATCAGTCTGAAGAGCATAATGGTGATGGCTATACTCAATGAGCAGGAATGTGACATAGGTGTCTTTGTTATCCAGATGTTCCAGGGATGAGTGCAAGGCTAGGAATATGGCATCCTCTGTGGACCTGTTATGTTGGTAGGCAAACTGTGGGGGATCAAGGCAGGTTGGGAGACTAGAGCTGATGTGGGCCATGTCCAACCTCTCAAAGCACTTTGTGAGTATTAAAGTCAGAGGATATTGGGCGGTAGTCATTAAGGCACACTGCATGTGTTTTCTTGGGTACGGGGATGATGGTGGTCTTCTTGAAGCAGGTGAGGACTTCGGTTTGTAGGAGGGAGAGGTCGAAGATATCGGTAAATACCTCCGCCAGTTGGTCCACACAGGAGCTGAATGTTCGGCTGGCGACAATGTCCAGGCCAGTCACTTTCCTTGGGTTGCCTCCCAGGAAGACTGATCTGACTTCTGAAATGGTGACAGAGGGAATGGGTGTGTCTGGGGCTGTTGGGGGAGGCATCACCACTCCAGCGATATTCTGCTGAAACTGAGCATAGAAAGCATTAATTGTGTCAGGGAAGGATGTGTCATTGTCCGCTATCTTACACTGTTTCATTTTGTATCCCGTAATATTGTTTAGGCTTGGCATAGACAGCTGGAATCTGTTTGGTAGGTCTGGGCTTCTAACTTGGTCCGGTGCTGCCGCTTGGCCTCCCTGATGGCTTTGTGGAGCTCATATTTGGATTTTCTGTACTGGTCCAGGATCTAAACTTCGGTACACTATTGCTGTTAACTCCCACTACAAAGGGTCTTAGCCTTTCTTCTGTAGGTATATAAGGCATCAAGGCAATATATGTTGCACAAATACCTTGTGACTATTTCTAGGCTGTGATATTCTAATTTTGCAAAATATTGCATGACAATGGACGGATTCCATGTTGATATTATGGGTGAAATCTTTTCTGTTAGGCAAGTGTGCTACCTGAAAAAGCACTGTGACAGCATAGCACAGAGGAAGGGTCACTGGACCCGAAACGTTAACCCTGTTTTTTCCATCATGTATGCTGCCAGATCTGCTGGGCTTTTCCAGCAACTTTGGTTTTGTTCCTGATTTACAACATCCGGTTTTTCCAGAGACAGCCATGTTGGCCCACTGGATTCTCATGTGATCAGACACTTAAGTGGGAACCAGTCAGCCCTCCTCCGTTGTTGGACACTGGGATAAGACACCCTGGCCACCTTGAGCTGCCTGGATGCTCCAGAACTCGGCAGTGTCACGTTGCTCCTGGTCCAGCACTGCCTGGACTCCCAGGATCAAGCAGGGATCAAAGGGGGTTATTGTGGAGGGTTTGCGGAGGAGGGGAAGAGGGGTCTTGTTCAATGCGAGTTGTGGAGAGAGGGGACCATTAAGTTCAGTAGCATTCAGCTGCAACCACCCTGCCGTATATCCATGTCTTCGATCATACAGAAATATGTCCAAATAAAGGGACCCACACCCACAACCACCAACCCATACCCAACTGTTGTTTGTATTGTCTGGAGCTACAGAAACTGAAGCAGAATAGGCACCTAGTAGTTATTTTATTTTAAGCAGCCTGATTAGGCATGTTATGACATAGATCCGTGGCAGGTGGGAATTAAACCCTAACCCTAACCCTATCGCAGGTTAGAGGTAGGGACACTGCCGCATCACCAGAGGAATCCCTCAAATGTGAAACAACTGAATCTGTGGCAGTAGTGAGGCTTGAACCCATGCAGCCCCAGAAACTGGAATCAGAACCTTGCTTTGTCAACATACCACATTGACCAATTGAGATCTGAAGTGTTTAGCGGAGGCAGGGTGAGAAGGCCACTCAGGTGCCTTCCTGCAATAAACTCATTTGGATGGAGATGTGAAAGCATTGACTGTCTGTCCTGCTGATAACCCACCTAATATTTCAGGCCCCACATTTTCTTATTGTGCTTCATACTGGCCAGGAAAATTCTGCACCAGATTTTTTATAAACTAATGTATTTACGTTGCTGCAGTAATGTGAAATGCCAAAAGTCAAGAGAATCTTTACAATGTTATTCATGTCGAGCTTTTTTTTTCCTGACGTTGTAGCTGGATGCTGCCTGGTAAACTGGCACCAGGTCCTATGTTAATCTACGAGGCTAACCATCAGATGTTATTAACCAAATTTTCTCTTCGTTCAGCAAATCAACAAAGATGGCTTATTGTACATGATCTTCACTGGAATGCTTAGGAAGATCATATTACCTGCATTCTTTTGCATTCATCCTCCAATGGAGCTTTGCATCATGGATCACAACATAATCAGAATTACTCCATTGGTGTGAATCACGCTGTCAGTGAGCAATCATTATTGACTAGGACTAGTCCAATCTATTACACTTGAAAATGGTCAGTGACTGCCACAGATGACTTTAAATCTGAGAAAACAAGGTGTAGAGCTGGATGAACACAGCAGGCCGAGCAGCATCAGAGGAGCACAAAAGCCGACGTTTCGGGCCTAGATTTTCTGAAGAAGGATCTAGGCCCGAAACGTTGGCTTTCCAGCTCCTCTGATGCTGCTTGGCCTGCTGTGTTCATCCAGTTCTACACCTTGTTATCTCAGATTCTCCAGCATCTGCAGTTCCTATTATCTCAGACTTTAAATCTTGTTGGCTCCTCACGATAAAGGTGAGTTCGCTCGCTTTTCAGAACCAGAGCTGACAGGCTTGAAAGATTCATTTGGTGGGATTTGAAAAATACTAATATTAAGGCCCATTTAGTTTCAATGTATTAACCATTTTTCAGTGGTGCTTATGAGATGCGTGAACAATAATACAAAGTTAGTAGTGAATCAGAGAATGTTGCATCAGGTAAATGTGTCTGAGAGGGCTAACATTGAAGATTGCATTAAGCTCTGCCCAAATCTGATGACGTCCCAAGCAGAATCCAGCTGAAACTTTCGATGAAGGCACAGGTCATGATTTCTGTTAGTTATGATGTCTGATTGTTATTATTGTGTAACACTATTGTGTAACTTAATTACTGTTTTCTTCTAAAAGTGTAGAAAGAAGGTCTTGCCCCACCAGGGATTGTCTAACTTGGCTAAAGCTCTGTTTCAAAAACATAAAATGACAAATTGGCAGCAAAACTCTACAGCAACTGATAGCTGCTCGTGGTCTGTTCCACAGAACATGCAACATTTAAGAAGCAGCAATTTCTTAACAATTTAAGCAAGGATTACAGCAAATTATTTTTTGAATTGCCAAAATTTAAAAGATGGCAGATATTTTTGAAGGAGTTCTAACAACTTTTGACAATTTTAGTTTGAGAACAAATTAAAGTACTTGTACTTGAAAGAACAAGATTTAGCAGATTAACCCAATCTAGTGGAATCTGTAGATAATTTAATGAATGATCGCTTCAGTTTAGTGCACTTGGGGTCCTGACCCATTGCTTTGGGAAGCCTGGATTAGTGGAAAGCTATGACTTTGGAGCTTTGAAATCAGGATTCATAAGAAACAGGATTAAAGATGGAATTACGGATTAGTGTCAAATCTATTACACGGCAAAACATTTTGGTTTTAGGAGAAATCTTTGCAGATTGTGCTGGAAGCAGAAACCAGGAAGGAACACAGACAAATTCTGTGGAGAATAGCATCTTTATCACTGGAGAGCAACAAGTTCCATCTATTCATAAAGTTAAAAATCTCGAGATGCAAATGACAAGCCAACACAAACTGTGGGACATTTGTTGTTTTCAGTACAGATTCCAGCATCTGCAGTAATTTGTTCCTACAAACTGTAGGCCAGTTAGCAGATACTGAGAGTGTCAGTACAGCAAACTTTTTTATAATTGGCACCTTATGAACTGGCACTCTCAACAAACCAGCAAAAATTATACCTGAGATACCGGAGGTTTTTATCGCGCCATCTGTGATGTCCAAGAAGTTAGGTAACAGTGCAAGTGAGAAGGCTCTCTGCCAGTAAGTTTTATTTGAGGCAAAGTTATATTTATTATTTAAGCGATTTATGCTGTAAATAAAGTATAACAGTCATGTGTTTACCCCCTTCATGACGTTTGTTTTACTTGGTGTGTATTTTTACATTGAATACGTGGACCTCTCGATCAACTGGAGTATTTGATCAACCACTATACTCCTGGTCTCATTGGTGCCGGATAATAAAAAAGGTTTGCTGTACCAAGAAATGAAGAAGTTTCCTAGGCACAGGCAGTGCCCAGCTATGTTAAAAGAATGCTACGTCTGTAAAACTATAAATCACATGCAGAATACAGTTTAAGAGCAGCAAAAGGCCAAGTGCTTATTCATATAAAGATGTTAATGTAATAGAATCACCACCATTTGAAAAGATACTGAAGACATGCCTGGACACAAGTGCTGATTCAATCCACTGCAATTTGCCAAAACCAGTTTATATCAATGGACATCACATTAATTTTAAACTTGATACAGGGGCAACTGTCATTGTCCTATCAGATCAGATCCCATGGCTGAAAAACGAGAAGTTAAAACCTAAAGACAAGAAGCTACAGGGTTCAGCTGCAATAATTTTCAACAACAAAGGCATGCTACTAGTTACTATTCAACATGCAGGGTGTCAGATAGTAGAGGATGCATACATATTTTGTAATCAGGAAACTGCAGTCATGAACGGAAAGCCAAGTTTTGCCCTTAATCTTATTCAAAAGTTCAAGAACTTGAACAACAATGGTCTTTTGAGATATGGTGCCCTAATTTGTTAACAGGGATGAGGGAAACTCCATGCTGTGTACAATATGACATGAAGGAAGGATACTAGACCATCGTGCCTTTGTACATCCAGGAACTTGCTGCAATGTTCAATGAAAAAAATCTAGAAGCAACTTGAAGAATTGACCAGAATGAGTATCATTTTCCTGATGTGTAAACTATGATAGATATTAGCATGCATGATGATTGCCACACTTGGGCAGGAACAACAAATATCAGTAAGGGATCTTAACAGGAGTGGTATGGTCATTGAACAGTCAATGTGCCTGCAGTGATTTTATGGTTTCCATACAATTGAGAAAGGTGCAAGAAGGAACTTTTCCTCCTTATTGAAAAGTTGTCCCTAATGCTTGACTGTGTTGAATTCAATAATTAAAAAAAATGTTTTACAAACAAGGTGAAGATCAGATTCAAGGTCAACAATCATTAGGCCAACAGTCTTGAAGCCAAAGAATGACCCATCTCTAGACTGCCTAAATTTGTGAAGCCAAAGACTTGAGGGCTATGGGGTATTGGTAAATGAAAATATGGATAAATATAGAACATAGAACAGTACAGCACAGTACAGGCCCTTCGGCCCACAATGTTGTGCCGAACTCGTACCCTAAACCTAATGTTGATCTAACTTCCACCCCTACCTTATACTGTCACCCATATGCTTATCTAATAGCCGCTTAAATGCCCCTAATGAGGCCGACTCCGCTACCCTCTCCGGAAATGCATTCTATGCCCCTACCACTCTCTGAGTAAAGAACCTACCTCTGACCTCTCCCCTATATCTACCCCCACTCACTTTAAAACTATGCCCCCTCATAATAGCTACCTCTACCCCAGGAAAATGTCTCTGGCTGTTCACTCTATCTATACATCTGATAATTTTGTACACCAATATCAAGTCACCTCTCTTTCTTCGTTGTTCTGAAGAGAAAAGCCCTAGCTCTCTCAACCTTTCCTCATAAGACCTTCCCTCCATTCCAGGCAACATCCTGGTAAATCTCCTCTGCACCTTTTCCAACGCTTCAACATCTTTCCTGTAGTGAGGCGACCAGAACTGGACACAATACTCCAGATGTGGCTGAACCAGGCTTTTGTGTAGCTGGAGCAAAACTTCATGGCTCTTGAACTCAATCCCTCTATTAATGAAAGCTGACAAACCATATGCCTTCTTAACAACTCTATCCACCTCGGTGGCAGCTTTCAGGGAACTGTGAACATGAACCTCAAGATCCCTCTGCTCCTCCACACTGCCAAGAGTCTTTCCGTTAACCCTGTATTCTGCTTTCAAGTTTGTCCTTCCAAAATGAATCACCTCACATTTTTCAGGGTTAAACTCCATCTGCCACTTCTCATCCCAGCTCTGCATCCTATCAATGTCTTTTTGTAACCTAGAACAGCCGTCCACACTATCCACAACTCGTCCCACCTTCATATCGTCCGCGAACTTGCTAATCCACCCTTCCACTCCTTCATCCAAATCATTTACAAAAATCACAAATAGAAGAGGACCCAGAACAGATCCTTGTGGTACACCACTCGTAACTGAGCACCATGTTGAATATTTACCGTCCACTACCACCCTTTGTTTTCCAAGGGTCAGCCAATTCTGTATCCAATCTGCCACATTTCCCCCTACCCCCCCTCCTTACTTTCTGTATGAGCCTCCCATGGGGAACCTTATCAAATGCCTTACTTAAATCCATGTATACCACATTCACTGCTCTACCTTCATCCACGTGTTTGGTCACCTCTTCAAAGAATTCAATAATGTTTGTGATGCATGACCTACCCCTCACAAATCCATACTGACTATCACGAATCAAACTGTGCCTATCCAAGTGATCATAAATCCTATCTCTCAGAGCCCTTTCCAATAATTTGCCACCACTGAAGTAAGAAAATGGACAGGATTTACATGTATTTGGAAAAACAAGGACGGATTAGGAATAGTCAGCATGGTTTTATGCATGGGAAATAATGTCTCACTAACTTAATTGAGTTTTTTGAAGAAGTAACAAAGAGGATTGATGAAAGCAAAGCAGTGGATGTGATCTATATCGACTTCAGTAAGGCGTTTGACAAGGTGTCTCATGGTTGACTGGTTAGCAAGGTTCAATCACATGGAATACAGGGAGAACTAGCCATTTGGATACAGAACTAGCTTGAAGGTAGGAGACAGAGGATGCTGGTGGAGAGTTGTCTTTCAGACTAGAGGCCTGTGACCAGTGGTGTGCCACAAGGATTGGCACTGGGTCCACTGCTTTTTGTCATTTGTATAAATGATTTGAACGTGAACATAGGAGGTATGGTAAGTAAGTTTGCAGATGACATGAAAATTGGTGGTGTAGTTGACAGCCAAGAAGTTTAGCTCAGAGTACAATGGGATATCGATAGGTATGCCGATGGTCTGAGGATTGGCAGATGAAGTTTAATTTAGATAAATGTGATGTGCTGCATTTTGGAAAGGCAAATCAGGGCAGGACTTATACACTTAATGGTAAGGTTCTGGGGAGTGAATAAAGAGACCTTAGAGGGTAGGTTCATAGTTCCTTGAAAGTAGAGTCGCAGGTAGACAGGATAGTGAGGAAGGCATTTGGTATGCTTGTCTTTATTGGTCAGTGCATTGAGTATAGGAGTTGGAAAGTCGTGCTCAGGTTGTACAGGGCATTGGTTAGGCCACTTTTGGCATACTGCGTTCAGTTCTTGCCTCCCTGCTATAGGAAGGAGGTTGTGAAAATTGAAAGGCTTCAGAAAAAATTTACAATGATGTTTCCAGGGTTGGAAGGCTTGAGCTATAGGGAGAGCCTGAATCGACTGGGGCTATTTTCCCTGGATTGTCAAAGGTTGAGGGTTGACCTTATAGAGGTTTATAAAATCATGAGGGGCATGTATAGGGTAAATAGACAAAGTCTTTTCCCTGATATGGGGTAGTCCAAGACTGGAGGGCACAGGTTTAAGGTGAGAGGTGAAAGATTTAAAAAGGATCTAAGGGACAACTATTTCACGCAGAGGGTGCCGCGTGTATGGAATGAGCTGCCAGAGGAAGTGCTGGAGGGTGGTACAATTCCAACATTTAAAAGGCATCTGGATGGGTACATGAATGGTAGGGGTTTACAGTGATATGGGCCTATTGATAGTAAGCGGGACTCAATTAATTTAGGATATCTGGTTGGCAAGGACAAGTTGGACGGAAGGGTCTGTTTCTGTGCTGTACAGCTCTATGACTGTATGATTCTACCTGAATGTAGGAATGTTAATTATGGCAGGAGAGAAAAAAGCTTTAGAGTTATTGTGTACAATAATAGTTTTGAAAGAGTTAATGCTAGAGACTACATTAAGCTACATCAATCTGATGATGTCATACAATCTTGGATGGAGAAAAGAGGAGTCTTGCATGAGATCCAAATGGAGACAGAAGTATTATCATTGCCTTGTGATAATCGTATTATGTCTAACTAGCTTGTACCTATTTGCTATCATTTAATAAACAACGCCTTTTTAAAGCAAGTCCCTCTTCTCAGATTCACTTGTCATTCATCCTCTCCTACTATCTATCATAGAGGCTATTCTATCCAGTATGGAAAACAGGATTGGTCGCAGCACTCTCACCCAACCATTAGTGGTAGTGATTGGTTCACAGAACAAATGACGGTGAGCTTATAAATAATTCAACTCAGGGCTTCTGTCTCTGCGTGAGAGAATAATGTCACAATGTGTTTCTTAAATATACATCCCATGGACACATGTTCACCACATTTTCCTGAAACATCGTGGTTGCATCACATTGTACAGTTATCTTACCATTGATTACTTTTTCCTTACTTCAAAATGGCCACATTTTGTTCTTAAAATATAAATCATTCCAGCAACGTGGCAAAGAGACATGGTTATAAAAATTGTTACAAGTTGTAGATGAGTTGATCTGGTCTTTCATTTAGATAATAATCTGCTGCTGTTAGCATAGCAATGAACCAGAAGTAATACAGCCAACTGCCATTTGACCACGTCAGTGTTTATTGGATGTAAGGGCTGACAATGACAAACATAATGCTAAAATAATTTAAAAACAAAAAGGAGCACCAGCAAAAATAAAGCTTGCCCAAAATAACTACAATCAAGAAACAAAACTTGAAGTAGCATGCAACTTAAATGCATTTTTTGCCAGTTACCAAGCATCTGTCATTCGAAGTAAGTACACTGTGGATTTACGGATAGATTATGCTTCAAATCCAACTGATAAGTGGTAAGTCATGCTTGCAGTGAATTGAGTAGCACTGTCTGTTTAGGCACTGAAATAATTTAGGTTTTGACGTTGACAGTCTTTTCAGGAACTACAAACACTTGTCCTTAATTGAACATGTAAGCTTTTCAATTTTTGGTGGACAAGGAGGTTGGCCATAGGCTTTCCTACCTAGAACGCAACTTTGGTGGAAGCAGGAAGATTGATGGTTATATGCTGTGGTTCAGTGTTCTTTTTGCATCCAAGCTCACCCATCTGAATTGCCCACAGTGTCCAGGGATGTGCAAGATAGGTGGATTAGCCATGGGGAATTCAGGGTTAAAGACATAGGATAACGGGTGGGTCTGGGTGGGATGCTGTTCGGAGGGTCGGTGTGGACTGGATGGGCTGAATGGCCTGCTTCCAAACTATAGTGATTCTTTGATTCTTTATCTGGGGGCAGTATATTCTGCTCAGTGTTTCTAATTTAGGGCAAAAAGGAAGAATGGTGAGTGTCATTTTACCAGTTCTGAAATCTGCTGACAGCAAGCCTGAGTGTTTTCAAGCATAATTGTAGAATCTCTACAGTGTGGAAACAGGGCTGTTTGGCCCAACAAGTCCACACAAACCCTCAGAGCATCTCACTCAGACCCATCCCCCTACTCTTTCCCTTTAATCCACCCAATCAACACATCCTGACCACTATGGGCAATTTAGCATGGCCAATTCACATAGCCAGCATGTATTTGGACCATGGGAGGAAACCAGAGCACCCAGTGGAAACCCATGTAGATATGTGGAGAATGTGCAAACTCCACACAGACAGTTAACTGAGGGTGGAATTGAACCCAGGTACCTGGTAGTGTGAGGCAGCAGTACTAATCACTGGGCCATCATGCCACCCCTATTGTTGGATGTTCAAAAGTAAGGGGAGCCCAGATTCTTTTACTGGGATGAGGGTACAAAATGTTCATGGCTATAAACAATGGCATATGCATCAAGGCTGACAGTAAATAGTCTCCATAGACCCAACGAGGTGTTGGAGTGTCGGCTTTTCAAAATGTAATGCTTCAAATATTCTATCTAACTTCAAGAAAAAATGATATTGGGAATCTAAAAGATAGATAATTAACATTTCTACCTGGATACTAAGCCTGGATACTGATTCAGATTCTCATGTAGATTAACTTTGAGAGGATATGAAAGCATTGTAGGAACAGAATAGAACATTTTTCTAAAGATAAAGAAAGGAACTGTGGATGCTGGAGATCTGAAACAAACAAAATCAGAAATTGCTCAGAAAGTCAGCTGGTCTGGCAGCATCTGTGGAGAGAGTACAAGTTAACAGTTTGAGAACCTTCTTCTGAAAAAGGGTCACTGGACTGGAAATGTTAATTCTGTTTTCTCTCCACAGACATTGTCAGACATGCTGAGTTTCTCTAGCTGTTGCAGTGCTTGTTTGTTTTATTCTCCTAAAGATATCACTGAACATTACACATAAGGTAAAGCTGCAAGAATTTGGAGAAAGAGAGAGAGAGCTGAGGGAAAGAGACGGCAAACCTCTATGATCCACCACATAAGAAAGTTCATCTCAGATGAAAGAGGTGTAATAGGTGTTTAGATAAGACAGGATAATTCACCTAGCTTTGGCTGAAGGGAGGGATGTCCACCATAACTCACATCATAAATTCCAGTTTCATTAAAAAGTAAAAAGTATCAGGCTGGCAAAGAAGCTTGTAGTGATTAGAACGAGGTTGGCCAGGTGGATCCATTGAGTATGAGTCTGGGAGTCCTGGGTGACAGATATAAATAAAAGTCTCAGGGATTCTTCTCACTGTTGGGATAGGCTCAGACTTAGCTGGTCAGAGTCCATGTACTGTGCACGTGTAAGTAAAGGGTGTCTTGGTGACTGGATACCGGCCCTCTGGAGTTATTTCAGAGCTAGAAATATAGCTTTGGGCTCTAAGAGAATGAAGTGTACATCTATGTGACAGAGTAAACTATGACATGGAGGGAGATTTTCAGTTATTTTAAATGTTAAATAAGGGATACTTTCTATAACAAACAGAAAAAATGCTGGAACGCTTCAACAGGTATGGCAGCATCTGTAGAGCAAGAAACAGAGTTAATGTTTCAAGTCCAATATGACACTCCTTCAGTTCTGAGTTTGTTTCAGATTTGTTGCAGTATATCATACTGATATTTTCAGAGTATAAGTTGATTATTGGAATTATATTTAACAAATACTGTTTGATGTTCAGCTGCAGTCTATTCATTTGTGTATTACAGTCTTAAAACTTACAAACTTCTTATATAAATCCTTTAATCCAATCACAGAGAAGTCAAACTTCTTTTTAAAATTTATCTGTCACCATGGGAATTGTAACTGTGGACTGATTGGTGAAGGCCTGTGAAAACAAATTTTCACCAGCCTCAAAATGAGACAAATTCATCTTTTTTAAAATTCACTGATGGGATTTTGGCGTCACTAACTGAACCACCACTTATGGTCCATCCCTAGTTGCCCTTGAGGAGGTGGTGGCAAGCTGACTTCTTGAACCACTGGTCCATTTGGAATAGGCACATCAAAAATGTCATTAGGGATGGTGTTCCAAGATTTGACTCAGCGACAGTAAAGGAACAGTGATATATTTCCAAGTCAGGATGGTGACTGGCTTGGAGGAGAATTTACAGGTACTCCCATGTGTCTGCTGCCCTTGTCCTTTGAGTTGGAAGTGGGTGCAGGTTTGAAAGGTGCATCTAGGATCTTTGGTGAATTGCTACGGCAGATGTTGTACATAGTACACACTGCTGCTACTGAGCATTAATGGTGAAAGGGGGAATTTTTATGAATGTGGTGCCAATTCAAGCAGGCTACTTTGTCCTGGATGGTGTTAAGCTGCATGAATGTTTTTGGAGTTGCACTCAGCTAAGCAAGTGGGGAGTATTTCATCACCTGTGCCTTGTGGGTGGTGGGCAGGCTTTGGGAAGTCAGGAGTTGAGTTGTTTAATACAGTATTCCTAGCTTCTGGCCTGCTCTTGTACCCCCTGTATTTATATGGCTAATCCAGATCAGTTTATGGTCAATGGTAACCCCACAGGATGTTGATCGTGGGGGATTCAGTGATGGTAACAAAAAGGCACATATTTAAAAGTAATTAACAAAAGTAGCAAAATTGATGAGGAAAAACATCTTTGCACAGTAAGTGGTTAATGTTTGTTGTGCACTGTGGGATTGTATGGCGGAGGAGTGTTCAGTTGAAGGTGAAATAGATTGTTAGCTGAAAAGGAAGAATGTGTTGAGTTACAGGGAGAAGGCCAGGGAGTGGGGTTAAGTCAGTTGTTCATTAGGTGAATTGGTACAAATAAGATGGACTGAATAGCCCCTTTCTGCACTGTAACAATCCTGTGATGGTATCTGTGATGAGTCCCAAGCAAATCTAAAAGCAAAAGTCCCCGCCTGCAACCATGAGAGACGTGTTATTTAGATTTGCACGTTTGAAAAAACACCAAGAAAACAAGAGAAAACAGAATTCAACAATGACTCAGTGAATAACAAGTAATTAGTCATTCTGCAATCTCCCACATGGCCACAGTCATAGGGTTGTGTCAAAAGATTCAAATTTACAAATGTGTTAAAGAGCATCCATTAATTTCCTGTGAACCACAGCAAAATCTATTTGTTAAACACAGCTTGTAGAGACACATTTCTCCATGTTTGTTAAGGTGTGTTCTAAGATTACCTTGGTTTATATTTTTCCACGTTGTCATTCCTGTTAAAGGCATGAAATATTCATAACTTGGACCACAAACTGTAATCAGCAATAGATCTTCTACAGCTGCCATTTCTCTATGAAAAATAAACATTAAAAAATGGCTATTAAGGTGGCTGCCAAGCTGTAGATGACTTTTACAATTTGTGCACAGAATACCTGAAGCTTAGAGTAACAGGTTAAAGGGTTGTCGGGAGCAAGCAGAAAGGTTGAGGTCACAGTGAGATGAGCCATGATTGCTTTAAATAGTGGAGCAGGCCCAAGTGACTGAATTGCTCCTTACTTGTATGTTCTCATGTACCAGAAAGTTACTTTTGAAATTGGATGCCCCTTGAATGTGCATGTTGTGATGTTGGAGTACAGCAAACTTTGTTTTAACTGGCACCTTATGAACTAGTATTCTCAATAAATTGACAAAAATTATATACCTCCAATACTGGATGTTTAATCTATTATTGTGATCTCCACTATGTCCAAGCAGTCAGATAAGGATGCAAGCGAGATGGCTGTAGGTTTTATTTAAGACAAGATTGCATTATTATTTAAGTGATTTATGCTGTAAATAATGTATAACAGTGATATGTATAGAGACAATACAGTGTGGATCTGGAGGAATGCAACAGGTCAGGCAGCATCAGAGGAGCAGGAAAGATGACATTTCAGGTTTACACCCTTCATCAAGACTATGGAGGGGGAAGGGAGCTGAGAAATAAATAGACGGAGGGGGTGTAGGGCTGGGGGAAGGTAGGTGGGGTGATGATAGGTGGATGCAGGTAGGGGTTTGTGGAGATTGGTCAGTGGGAAGGGTGCAATGGATAGTAGGAAAAAAGATGGACAGGTAGTGTCAGGTCAAGGAGGCGGGGATGAGAGGGAGGTTTGGACATGGGATCAGGCAGGCGGTTGAGGAGATTTTGAAACTGGTGAATTCTATGTTGATGCCATTGGGCTGTAGGCTCCTGAGACAGAATATGAGGTATTGGTCCTCCAGTTTGCTTGTGGCATCGTTGTGACACTGGTGGAGGCCCAGGATGGACATTTCACTAACGGAGTGGGAGGGGAGTTAAAATGATTTGCAACCGGAAGGTGTTGTTGATTATAATGTACAGAGTACAGAAGCTTCACAAATCTATCACCGAGTCTGCTCTTGGCCTCATTGATGTAGAGGAGGCCACATCGGGAGCAACAGATACAGTAGACCAGGTTGGAGGATGTACAGGTGAATGCCTGTCAGATTTGGAAAGATTGTCTGGGATGTTGGATGGAAGTGAGAGGGGAGGTATGGGCAGATGTAGCACCTCCTGTGATTGCAGGGAAAGGTGCTGGGTGTGGTGGGGTTGGTGGGGAATGTGGAGTGGATAAGGGAGTTGCAGAGCGAGCGGTCCCTACGAAAGGCAGATAGGGGTGGGGAGGGAAATCTTTTTGGTCATGGGGTCGGATTGCAGGTGGTGGAAGTGGCGCACGATGATACGCTGGATGCGGGGCTTGGTGGAGTGGTATACCCCTGCATTACGTTTCTATTACTCAGTCTGATCATGTGGACTTATTGAGCAACAGGAATATTTGATAAAGCAGCACACTCCTGGTTCCATAGGTGTCAGCTAATAAAAATTTGCTACATGAAACGTTGAACTAGTAGCAGGTGGGTTTTCTATGTGTATGAAGTGGTTTAATGATTGATTTGTACTTATGTAGCCATGGTGATTTCTTTTAAAACATAATGATGTTGTTTTGAAGCATGGATGTTTATTGCAATTTGAGCTGATTGTGAATGTGACTGCTGCCTGCTACAGAAGGCTGATGCTGAGCTGAAGATCCACTTTCGGTTTTATTGCTGTGTTCCCCTTTTTAAATTATCATTGGAATCCAACTAGCCTGGATAAGGCTTTTTCAGGTCATAGTTGGATTTGATATCGTGGTATGGAATTGTTGGTTTGAAATGGATGTATTAGCTACCTCATGTATTGTGATGATGTGTAGATGCTGGTAGACCAATGATAGGAGTTATAAAAGGTTTCAGATATTCATTCTAAGGTGCTGTATTAACATTTAAGATGGATATGCCAACATGGGATGTAATACTCAATGTGGGACATTAGCAGATCATATGTGGGCTGCATCACACTATGCCAGTTTCTCACATTAGATGCATAAAGGGATGGCATTTGCATGTACACCAGTGTCAGTTTAGGTGTATAGTGTATGTCCATTCCTTTTTGGGTATAGCATTTGGACAGTGGTGAAGATTTGAGCTTCTCTCATGGCAGCCGAGGATGTGTCAGGTTGACACCTGTACTGTCTTACTGGGCTCTGCAAGCTATTATGTTGCAGTTACCTCTCGTACTTCAGTAGCTTGCCTGCATTCTAGTAGATGGAAGTTTGAAAACATTTTTGCCATTGT
Organism: Ginglymostoma cirratum; assembly: GCA_024137785.1. Taxonomy (NCBI): domain Eukaryota; kingdom Metazoa; phylum Chordata; class Chondrichthyes; order Orectolobiformes; family Ginglymostomatidae; genus Ginglymostoma; species Ginglymostoma cirratum. The sequence goes on along the minus strand of JAHRHZ010000133.1, from coordinate 25,720,621 downwards.
TTCTGTATTGGCTGTACATCACATGCTGCTTCGGAGAATTGAATTGCACTTTGGTTTTCTCGAAATATTTGGACTTCTTGCACATTTGAGGCCACTGTCTCTTGTAGTTCATAGCTTGCTTATGACCACAAAATGCTAGCTACTGTTTTGGTGTTGCTTACTGTTTGTACTGTTTCTACTGTGCTTTGTACTGTTTAAAGAAGAAGAATCCGTTTTGCAGTATAAAACTTCTTCTGTGTATTTATTTGTCGTTGTTTCTCTATTTTATTCTTGTTATATCTTTAAAGGCAGATGATTTTAAAAAGTTGCAGGCTTTCACCTTTAAGTGGCATTCAGGTCAAAACTGAGTGAGTTATCATGTCACATATGCCGTTTTTATTTTGATGCCAATTTCACTGAATCAACCAACCTCTGGACACAGGTAAGGCCTTTTTAATGTTTAAAACTTTTTTAAATATTCATTTTCTTGATATTATGTTAGGAACACTGAGGTCATTCTAACTTATGATTTAAAAATCCTTTAAAATAGACACATTTGTAAAATTATTTCTTAAAGTGAATCAGCTGTGGCCTCCTGTTATTGTTTCAAAACAAGAAGAGAGTGAGTGAACTCATAAATGCTTCTTGCTTCAGTACAGCTGCAGCCTTCAGTCTTAATTGTTATAGGGAACTTCAGCTCTGAGCTTGCCATGTGGTGGGTGACTGGTAGGAATATAACTTTTTGCAATTTCCTCTTTAGTACCAGTTTGCTGTCAGACTGTGGTGCCCTTTTGCGGTCACCATCTTGCAATATTCACTTGCTGCCTCTTCCACCATTCTATGTTTTGTGAGTTTCTATATGTTAGCCTACGTAACATACCGCAAAGGGTAAGGTTTGTTTTGAGTCAGATTTTTGGATTTTTTTTAACTTGTACATTAACACGACATTTAAGATTTACATACACAGTCTGGATGGAATTACAGTAACATTGTAGATATAGTTGACTAACTGGCTAGCAGCCCAGCTGTCTGCTTGCCTAACTGTGGACTGACTGAATGGACAAACAGTAAGATGGAGACTTCTTATGTTACAGTATCACAAATCATGATGTCAATCTAGGTGTGATAATAGTATGGTTTCTTTCTGAAATATGTACAATAGTACAACAATAAATAATGAAGAATACATTTTTCCATTGTGTAGCAGTGGCTTCAGACTTGCTCATTATTCTGGGTGAATTCCATATGTATTGACCATGTGGCTAAAACTGGCCACAGACAACAAAGCTTATTACCTTAAGAATCAAGGTGGAAATTAAGCCAGTCTGGAGATCAACAGGGCAAGAAGGACCATTCCTTAACCAGAACAGAAACCTGACCATCAACTAGTGAATTCATACAGTGCGTGATGGACTAATTTGTTTGCAGCTGCACAAATACATCTCTTCAAAAACTGACCATAATCTTGTCTGGAGATCCAATGCTTCAGAAATAGTAGGATTTCTGAAGAAGGGTCTAGGCCTGAAACATCAGCCTTCCTGCTCCTCTGATGCTGCTTGGCCTGCTATGTTCATCCAGCTCTACACCTTGTTATCTGGAGATCCAATGGCCTTTCTTTCTCAATTAGCCACAAGAGGGAACCCAACTGTCTGCATCTTAAAAGAATAAAATCTCAACACATGTGTTTATCTCTATAATCCAAGTGTGTGTGTGTGTGTTCCTTCATGTTTGTTGATGAAAATCATAATAACAAAGCAATAAAACTCCCTCCAAACACATGTCTTGTTGCAGACACCTGAGTGTTGAAGGAAAAGGGCTAACTTATCCCATTATCTCCCACTTCTACCCATAACAATATGTTGCAATGAATTCAGAACTGGAAGTTCCGTAGAGAGTTTCAGGGAAGTAAAAACTGTTGCCATTTTAATGAAAGACTTTACATGAGAAATATAACATTGCATTTATCGACAAAAATAGTCACCCTTAGATAATAAAGCTGAAAAGGTTCAATGATTTTCTGAGCACATTTATGCAGTGACCAGAACTGGAGCAACATGAGCTTCAGCGCGACTTGCAAGTGTTATTTGTCATTGAATGGATTTCAGAGTTACATCCGGGAGGTTGCACAATTGATTTGTGGTAAGACTTGGAATTACAACTGCTGCTCCTGACTCTGTGAGCCCCTAACATCAGATGGCTTACCCAAGAGATCTATCAGGTATGGAGAAATGTAACCTTCAGAAAGGGATCGGGAAGGGAGCAAAGCTGATCACTAGCAGTGATCGAGGAACAGGGTGCTTGTTCCTTGAGCAATGGTGTGTGATATGATACATTGGAAGAAATGATTTCAAATAATAGAATGAGAGAAACAAAACATAGAAACAAACCAATGATTTTGGGGTGGCATTGTGTTGTCTATCTTTGCCAGGAGTGAGTTGGGAGTCTTGCTAGCACACCACACAGCATGGGTGAGAAGGCGGTTAAGGTATTTAAGGAGGCAAATGAAATAAATTGTGTGTAAAATGGCTATTTAAACAGTGGAGAGGCCATCTGCAGCAACTGCACATGTCCCCGGTAGCTATTGACCCAAAAAAAGCAGTCTTAATGGTGACCTTTGCTGGGGTTCCTCTTGGAGGTTGAAACTGCACCAGTGGCCCTGCACCATCCACATCAGGTCAGTGCAGACTGGCAGTGCTGGGGTCAGACAGGCTTACTCTGCTAAAAGAATGGGGATCCTTCCTGCATATGTGGCCATTGCCACTGAGTGTAGGGGTGCTACCCACTGACCAAACAGTGCCTGACAGGGAGATCAGTATCCCAGTGTCGGTATTGTCACAGTCCCTCTCATCAAACTGCCTTCCATCAAACTTCCATTGATCAAAACCTAAACTGGACCTTTAATACAAATACATTGGATACTATACAGTTTGCAGTGCCTCATCTTATTTTGTACATTTCAGCTTCAACCTGTCCATTTATAGCTTTTTGTGGCTAATAATAAATTCAGCAGTAAGTTATTTACAAACCATTTAAATGTCAAACGTAATTTAAAAAATGGAAATTGTTAACTTACGCCAGTCTGGGGAGTAGATATTCAAGAAAGCATATTTGGAGATGAACTTTCTATATATGCCTTCCTTTGTTGATGGAAGTGTATAGAGGAGTAGGTGTATGCCCCTCAGGCTTGCTCTGCCACTCAATAAGATCATGGTTGATCATGCCTGATTGCTCCCCATTCTTCACTACCCTGATAATCCTTTACCCTTTTGCTTACCAAGAATCTATTTGCTTCTGCCTTAAAGATATTCAAATATGTTGCTTCCTTTGCTTTTTGAGCAACAAAACTCCAAGATTTCACACTGTTTTGTAAGAAAAATAATTCTCTTAATCTCTTGTCTTAAATAGATGACCCCTTATTCTTAAACTGTGACCCATTCTCCCATAAAAGTAAACTATCTTTCCACATGTAGCCTGTTAAGACCGCTCAGGATCTTTTGTGTTTCAGTCGTCACTGTCTGTTCTTCTAAACTTCTCTGAACTGCAGTCAATGCAATTATATCCTTCCGTAAATAAGAAAGACAATACTGTATAAAGTACACTAGATATAATCTCATCAGTGCCTTGCATATCTGAAACATACCTGCCGATGTTTGTATTCAGTAGCTTTCCTAATTATTTTGTTTACCTCTTTGCTAATCTTCATCAATTCATGCACAAGGACACCCAGATTCCTCTACATCTCAGAAGTCTTCAGTCTCTCAGATGATATTCTTTATGCTTCTGCCAAAATGGACAATTTCACATTTTCTCACATTACAATTCATTTGTCAGATATTTATTCACTCATTGTATTTATCTATACCCATTTGTAGTCTTTTGATATCTTCTTCACAACTTTAATTTCCTATCTATCTTTTTATCATCAGCAAGTATAGCAACCATTCCTTTGGTCCTTTCATCCAAATCATTTATATAAATTGTAACAGGAAGTAGAAAAATGGCAAGTGAAATAAGAAGGCAGGTGAAAATAAGGTGAGCATCAACAAAGCTTAGAATGCATTATAGTGTCAGAAAGATAAAGTTAAGGGCACTGTTTCTGAATGCATAGAACATTCTCAACAAAGTAGATGATTTAAGGGCACAAACAGAGGTAAATTGCGATGGTATAAATGTCACAACAGAAATATACTGCACAGTGACCAAGACCAGGGCCTGAATAGTCAAAGATATTTGACATTTAGAAAGGACAGGCATAAAGGAAAAGGAGGTGGTTTTGCACTGATAATAAAGGATGAGCTCAATATATTAGTAAGGGAAGATCTCAGAACAAAGGTAAACAACGTGAAATCTGTTTGGATGGAGCTGCGAAACAGCCAGAGGCATCAAACATTGATGGGAGTTGCTTGTAGGCTACCAAACAGTAATGATAATGCGAACCATGGTATAAAGCAAGAGATTAAAGAAGCACAGAGCATGACTAATATAGTGATCATGGTTGATTCAACCTGCATGTAAACTGGGTAAACTAATTAAATACTAAAGCTGTGGGATAAGGTGAGCTTCTAAAGTGTGTTCAGTGTGGTTTCAGGAGCTGAATGTTAAGTAGCCAATTAGAGAACAGGCTATTTTAGGTCTGGTATTGTGTTACAAAGACATTCTAATTCATAATATTGTTCTGAAAGAACCTTTAGAGATGAGTGACCATAATATTTAATTATTTTTACACTATACTTGAAAGTGAGTTCATTCAGTCAGAAACATAGGGGATTAAATTCGAACATGAGAAGTTTTGAAGTTCTGAGGGACAAATTGGCTGAGGTGGTTTGGGATAAAACATTAAAACTTATGGTGGTACATTAGCAATGGATAGTCCTTAACGAATTATTACATATTATATAACACTACAGATTCTTTCAAGGAACAAAAATATAAAAACAGTCATCAACCCTGGGTAACAATGGCAATTAGGAATTATATAAGATTGAAAAGGCTATAAAGTTGCCAGAAATTGTAATAAAAAGAGGATTGGGAGGAGTTTGAAATACAGCAAAGGGCGATCGAGAAGTAAGAAAAGAAGAATAGAATAAGAATGTAACCAACAAAGAAAACACAAAAACAGACATAAAACCTTCTATACATATATGTAAAAACGAACTGTTTGGCTGTTTGGGCTAAAGTTTGAGCCTGTTGCTGGAAGACTCAGGAGGACTTAGGTGATGTGTCTCTTCTGCTGACACCAAGATTTTTTTTTTTAAAAAAATCACCTTTTTCTGGTTTCCTGTCCTTCTTAATTTCATGTACCCTTCAAATTGCAGGATCTATATCATCTTGCAACCTGGGATTGGGGGAAGCGTATTGAGATGGATAGGAACTTGTTGGCAGAGAGGAAATGAAATGGGTCCTTTTCAAATTGGTAGGCAGTAACTAGTGGGGTGCCGAAGGAGTCGGTGCTGGGATCCCAGCTATTCACAATGTATGTTAATGATTTGGATGAGGGAACAAAATATAACATCTCCAAGTTTGCAGATGATACCAAGTTGGGTGGGAGGGCGAACTGTGACATGGATGCAGAGTTCGTGTAGCATGATCTTGAGAGGTTGGGTGAGTGGGCAAATCAATGGCAGGTACAGAGTAATTTGGATAAATGTGAGGTTATTCTCTTCGGAACCAAAACAAGAAGGCAGATTACTACCTGAATGGCTGTAAATTGGGAGGGGGAAGTGTGCAACAGGACCTGGGTGTCCTTGTGCACCAGTTGTTGAAGGTAAGCATGCAGGCGCAGTAGGCGGTAGAGAAGGAAAATGGTATATTGGCCTTCATTGCGAGAGGTTTCGAGCACAGGAGCAGGGATGTGTTGTTGCAGTTATATAAGTCTTCGATGAGGCCACACCTAGAATATTGTGTGCAGTTTTGGTCTCCTTTTCTGAGGAAGGATGCTGTTGTTCTTGAGGGAGTGCAGCGCAGGCTGATTGCAGGGATGGCGGGTCTGACGTATGAGGAGAGATTGATTGGGTTGGGATTGTTTTCGCTCAAGTTCAGACGAATGATGGGGATTTTCATAGAAACTTATAAAATTCTAACAGGGCTAAACAGGGTAGATGCAGGGAGGATGTTCGCGATGGTGGGTGTGTTCAGAACCAGGGGTCACAGTATGAGGATTCGGGGTAGGCGATTTAGGATGGAGATGAGGAGAAATCCTTTCACCCAAAGAGCGGTGAGCTGTGGAATTCATTACCACAGGAAGTAGTTGATGCCAAAACATTGAATGTATTCAAGAGGCAACTAGATACAGCACTTGGGGCGAATGTGATCAAAGGTTATGGGGAGAAAGCAGGATTAGGCTGTTGAATTGGATGATCAGCCATGATCATGAAGAATGGTGGAGTAGGCTCGAAGGGCCGAATGGCCCCCTCCTGCTCCTAGCTTTCATGTTTCTATTGTCGCGAGGCCTAGTGTATTCACTTGCTCTGCCTTACCAAACAATACCTCATTGGGGTTTCAAAGGGTAACTGGATGCAAAGTGTTAATTCTGTTAAAAACCAAAAGAACTGCGGATGCTGTAAATCAGGAACAAAAACAAAGTTTTGGAAAAGCTCAGCAGGTCTGGCAGCATCTGTGAAGGATGAAACAGACTTAACGTTTCGGGTCCGGTGACCCTTCCCCAAGGGTCTGCCAGACCTGCTGAGCTTTTCCAGCAACTTTGTTTTTGTGTTAATTCTGTTGTTCCCTCCACAAAGGCTGCCAGACCTGTTTGGTTTCTCCATCACTTTCTGTTTTTGTTTCAGAACTCTAACATCCGGAGTTCATTGTTTTATTTTAGCACCTCATTAATTACCCATCATGCACCCATGTTGTCTCTTAAGGTCGGATTTTCACCTCACCTTGCTACAAGCCATCTGCACAATTTGCCACTCGGCAGACTGCTGCCAAAACATGACCATCCTCTGTGCCTGTGCTATTTTTAAAAGCTTGTTGTGCACCCAGGTATTCAGTCAGTCTGGGGCTGAACTCCACATTCCTAACATGTGGCCTAGATAAAGCAAATGGGGAAATCAGCATCCTGCTTTGTGAGCAGGGTCCTGGGGTTCCTACTGGATGGAACGGTGTCCTCCTACCAGCAGTGAAGACCACTTCACCAGATCGTGCCAGCCCGGTCAAGGGTTGGAACAGTCTCAGCTGTCTGGAAAAATGCCCATCACTGTAGGATGAAGGTCAATCACCTTCTCCACTCTACCAGGTTACGCTCCACCCATCTTCTCTCTGATACCTAACACTCACTGTATTCTGCTACTGCACACACCTCTATCCGAGGCTCATGCACTACCACTTTCACTATGAGCTGCAATATCTTCACCATCTGCTGTCACCCAGCATGAACCCTGACACCACTAACCCTGCATGCCCTCCGTATTGACTACTCACTTACCCAGGACAACTCCTCACCAGCACCAGCACCAACAACTGCGTCAAAACAAAACCAAAGAAGTGCATATGCTGGAAATCAGAGACAAAAACAGAAATTGCTGGGAAAACTCAGAAGGTCTGGCAGCATCTTTGGAGAGAAAACAGAGTGAATGTTTCAGGTCCAGTGACCCTTCTTCAGAACTGCTTGTAGCTGGGGACTCCTTCTGGTTGGAGCATATGCTGAAGATGGAATGGAGGACTGGGGGAGGGGAAAGGAGTAAACAATAGGTAGAGATGAAGCCCAGAGAGGGAACAATGGTTGGACAGACAAAGTAGTGGGTAAAGGTCAGCCAGGGAGAATTAATAGCCTCTCATGGGACCATTCTTAGCTGACAATGAGGAGACGATCCTGACTCTGACTGTCCCGAGCAGGGTTTGGACTAGCTGCCATTGACTTACTGTGCAGTGAATCCCTGAGCGAAGGCTAACCTTCCCTTGACTGGGACCTGCTGACAACTAGGTCAAGCTTTCTGGCTTTGTGTCTGCACTAAACACATGACAAGACAGCAACAATGTGGGCTTGATATCTCTGGATGACGGAGCAAAGTGCAAAAAGGCAAGGCAAGGCATGGGTACTGTGTATACCCAGGAATGTTCAGGGTGAGTAAGTGCTATGGCAGTGAGTAAAAAGCCCAGAGAAGTAATCTGATCCACTCCATGAGTTGCCAATATCCTTGGATGTGGGGCACATGTATCCAGTGCCATAACAGATTGCCCTGAACTGTTTGTGTCCCATTTCTAACATGGATGTGATTTGGAGCAACTGGCAAGCCAAGCCTGTCAGGTACCTGCTTTGGTTTCCTTCATGAGTTTAGAGAAATGACTGCAACAATCAAGATGCTGTCACACTCATCACCTGATTCTGCCACACCTCGAGCTACGGGCCTCTTCACTCAGACCTCTCATAAGGTTTCACCCATACGCTGTTAAAAAGATTTCAGCTTTCCATTCCTGTTGCAGACTACTGATCCTATCACAGAAGCATGCAGGATACAGATTGAATTGGAAGAAAATAGAAGATACACACTAGGGTTTTATGTAACTATTATTACTTTAAGGCAACATTTCTAAAATAACTACTTGTTTAGAAGTGTATTATTTAATTGTAGATCACTTTGTAATCTCTAACAGCTGAAGTTCTCAGAACAAAGGGGAGATTCTCACTAAATAATACAGTGCACTCTGAAGTTTCTTCAGAAGAAGTTGATTGACTTTTCACCCAGTAGAGTACATTTGAGAGGTAGTGCATGGATCTCTAAAAGATGAAACTTTTACTTGTTGATTGTGCAATTGGGAAATCAGAGGAAGTTGTATAAGAGGAAGTTGGGAAATCTTGGAGGAAAAAAAAAACTAAAAACAAGTGGCTAGGAACAAATCATGTTGAATGCTTTTGTCAGAAAGAGTAAGGATTATTAGAACAAACATACTTGAACATAAATGGCAAGGAAACAGGATGTTTGTAGGACACATGCAAAGAGTTGGTGGAGTTGAAAGTAGTTTTCAGAAAGTATAAATGAAACAAGGAATTAGTTTATGGCTTAAATTAGTGTTTCTGGCATTCCTCTCATCAACTGCTAGAAAGCTGGATGTTGTTCCTACTCCTCCAATTACTTGTTCATTCAGTGACTGAGGAAAAGACATTGCACTGCTTCAGAGTACATTTGATTTACCAAAATGAAGCAACTGCTTTATTAATTTGATAAATGTAATGACTACCTCTACTTATTTTTACACAAGTAAATATATTTATTTTTCAAAATCTAATATTTTAGGTTTAAAGTGTGAGATGATGTTTTACCTCTTGATTTAATCTTATGGTATTAAAGGTTATTGAATAGCCTTGGTGGAATTTTTGAACTTGTCATTTACAGAATGACCACCACTTCAGATGCCCATGGACTCCCTTGGCCACCTAAAAAAATGTGTCCACCGATAATATTTGATTCCCAACTGTTGCAGCAACCTAAAATTCTTTGCATGTTTTTCTGAGAGTTCTACCTACAAAAAAATAAGTGGAATTCACCCCTCGCTGGCATGGTATGTGTAATGGTGAGGATGGTGACAAACAGGACTAGAATGGAAAGCTTAGGTACTCAACTGCGAGAAAAGCTCAGACAATCTTCCCGCCAAGCCGTAAATGGCAATTTCAGAATTTCACCCATATATTTGACAGGCACCAGGAAGCTGCAGCTCACCATGTTCCCATCTTAGCTACTCTGTGACTGCTTCTTCTGCATAACTCCACAACAAGAGGCATGAGGAGCCTGATACCTGACAATCCCTCCTCCCACCCACCAACAACCACCACTGCCCTTAACCTTCTTGGCCCAGGTATAGGCCAATTTTTCCCCAAATGGAAAGTAGAGGAGGTAATGACTGTGCCAAAAGTGGCTGGAAAAGCAGTTATTGGTGGTGCATGAGCAGGAATGGTGGTGCGGTATTCCCTGTGAATAAGTAGGAAATTCAGAGGGCAGGAAGCGTTAATAAATTTGCCAGGCTAAGAGCCTTGAGTAGACATGATGGTTGTGATGCTGAGAGTTGTTGTACATCAGCCTTGGTGAGAGGTATGTGCAAAGGTAGTATTAGACTGAGTGCTGACTCTGGGAGTGTGCGGTAGCAGAGAGAAGATGGTAGCATTCATCCCTGCAGAGCACTGGCAATCATTGATCATCTTTCTAAACTGCTGGACATCTGTGTTGACTCAAGACATAGAATGCTATAATTTCAGTCTAGGTAAGCTGTGTGGCTTCCTTTGGCAGTCAGCAGGGAGAAGGACTGCCCTCCTCTCCACCTCCCCATGCACAAGCACCTTCAGGACCCTGAACACAAAGTGGGCAGGGAGCTTGTTTTTCCTCTGTGACATTTCCTGTGAGGAGCATGGCAGTGTGTGCGATCATTCCTGGCTTGCAGCATCCAAAGTGGTGTACACCTGGGCTCCACCTGTGGCTCTAGTTGCATGGAAGACCCTGATGAGTGCTTCCACCTCACCCTTCCGCCATATGATTCCTAGAGAAATATGTCCAATGTCTTGGTTGCACAATTAATGAGGTACAAAGCAAAAGACTGAATCTGAAAATTAATCCTGGGGCATGGCAGACCAGATACTGTGAAATTCAATGGCCACCATACTAACTGCAGATGTGGAAATTCAGCCCTATGGATTACATCTGGTTGTTTCAAATGACTCTTCCTGTTATCATTGATGGTATCAATAATAGAATCTTGATGGCTATCCTTTTTACTCTCTCAAACATAACATGAACACCATGCTTTTGTGGAATATGCAGGACACAACTGGGACATGCATTAATAAACCAACTTCAGACTGCCTGTGATCTCTTCTTTGTTTTCAGTGCGCATTTTATTCAAACATTTTGGACTCTTAGACTTACTTTTGACAAGTTAATACTAGAGATATGTGTCACAGTTTCAACTGTTACCTGTCACATGGTAGCATTATACAAATACAATACTGACATAAATAATAAAATCTTCACCTGCAGATCAATCACTAACTTAGCACCACATCTCTCAATTTCCTCTTTTCTGAAAATCCAGATAATACTAAATACCAGTTTGTGGAATCAGCAAATCTGAGTTACATTCTAGCTGTGTATTTAAATTCACTCTGGTTTTAAGGACGATATAAGCAAAGATAGTTTAATTCATTTCAGGATATACAAACATCATTGTGTAGATCAAATGATTTGTCTGAACCCAAACTCTGTTAGACAAGTAGTGAATTCTGGACATGAATCAAGTATAGCTTATACTAAAACCTAGAGCAGGAGTTTCCTTATTGAGGCGATTGGTTTCTTAGAGTCTGCGAGTCTGCATGGATGTGTACTGTCAATGCAGTAACAATTTAACTTACAGAAAGATTCTGTTAAGGATTGGAGCCAGTGGCCAATAAAACAAAAAGAATACTTTTGCCAGTATGGAGAGATTATCAATTTGTGTGTTATCCGTGCTGTGTACCCAAATTTGCACTAGTATGAGACTATGCTAGCATTGAACTTGAAAACAGAGGTCAAGTGATGGAGATTAGAAATTTGGCTAATTTGTCTTGAGTCCACCCAGCATTTAGGCAGAATAAAGGACAGTCTGTAAATCTCAACAGAGAAAAGTAATTCTGATCATATGTAAACAGTAATGCAAAGTTTATGTCTTAATGTCCATGTGAAAAGAAACATATACAGTACCACACCCACAGAATGAATTAGTAACCATGGTCAATGTCAATTAATTGTGTTTCCTTTGCTGCTCGTTGAAGAGGCTTTAGAAATTAAACTGCATCGTTAGGGTGATGCGCTAACCCACCAATGAAAGCTCTTTCAAAATATGTTAAGGATTTGACTGAATCCAATCCGTAAATAGTGCGCATGTATTAAAATGTCATTCTCTGTCGAGTGACTTACAGGAGGTAAGTTAACATTTACTAAAAATGCCTATTTTCGTGATAACCGCATTTTGAGTAGTGTTAACGAAATCACACCAAGCTACCATTCTTAACACACTGAGGGACAGTTTTAAAGCACCTGTTTAAGAATTGTGTTTTAAAAAGCTACCATAGCACTGGGCTCTCAAAGTAAATTGTCCTGTCGGGGTGAGCATCATTCTGTCACTGAGCTTCAACTTTTTCTTTGAAGATTTCATTTTTACACTGCCATTTAGATTCCACTCATGATCTTTTCAATTCACATCAAATACAACCCCTCCACTCTTCCCCAGTGATCGTTCCACCTTGGCCAGCATCCTTAACCATACCCATTAATCTTTCATGGAGCAAATTCCAAACTCTTAATGACCGACTGAGAAAATAAATTCCTCCAGTGCTCCGTCTTTAATGAGAGAGCCCTTGTGCTGAAGCTCCTCTCAGTACCCACTCTCCCTCTGAGGGGCTGTTATAGCAGATTTATCACTGCAAACTGGTTTTGAATTAATCTGTCCAATTTAGGATATTACTGCCGCGGTTTGTTTCAAACTTTCAAGTGTTAATGACTTAAACTGATAAGTGCTGTTTCAAAGTCTTAAGCGTAGAATCAATTTTTTACTGGAGGAACGTTTACTTTTGTCATGCCTTATGCCACTTCAATGTGAGTGGTTAATAGAGTTGTTTATTTCCTGGCTGTCTGAGCTTCATCTGGGAATGTTGCAAACTTATCCATGCTCCAATCTGGTCATATGAGTCTCTCAAATATGATTTAAGTGTGGAACAGGAAACAACTGTGAGCATTAAAAATTACCGGCCGTTTTGTTCCAAAAATAGTTGAGTTTATTTTTGCTGTCGCAAACATTTGTAGTCAAATAATATTTTAGGCTAATTTTGCTTTTTCTGAATTTATAACTGGATAAGTGGGAAAACCTTTTGGACCACCGCTCTCTCCCCCAGCCCCAGCCATGTTCTCAAAAGGAGAGACTCTCTTTTCAAATACCAGCTGAAAACGGACATGTGTTAGGGGTTACTGTGAACCTTTTCATATTTTACATTGTTTATGAGAAAGACACATAGCAGAATGGCTTGTGCACGTTTATTCTGCCAAGTAGGAAAACAGTATTCAATCAGGAAAGAGCCATAGGTACTGCTGTCATGACAACTGCACCATAACACTTGAACTGCTGTCATGGTGACCTTGATGTTCTGTTCATTATTCCTACATACAGTGACAAGTCCTCATTATTAGCAAAAGTTATATCTGGCAGATGAAATACACAAATTCAACTGCAATTTGTGATGCATTCATTCAACAAATTAGCTGCCAAATAGTGTGTTGAATCTTCTACTTCATTATTATTTGCTACTTTGTCATGATGTAAAAATATAATTTAGGCATTATAAAATTTCCACCATACAAAACTTAGGAGATTGAGACTACACACTTGGAATAGTTCACTTTCAGTGCCAGAGAGGTTTATTGATAGACATCGACACTTATAACGCTCTAAAAAGATACTTTAACTGGAATGGACAGGACATAACTTGCCATAGTGAGTTTAATTTGCACCTACAGCAATAATGCAGCAACTTTTGCACTATTTGATATATTTCTGTCATGGGGTGGACAGTCAGCTACTCTTGTGAGTGTGTCCTCATATGAAGTTGATGAAGCACTTGGACATGAATAGCATAAAGCACTCTGAGCCACACTGTTACTTCTGCCATAAATTCTGAAAAGTAACATTCTTTGAAAAGTCATTGTTAGGTAAAGAATTATAATATATTTGCTCGCCTTAAGACAATGTTTCCGAATTTTTTGGGAAGATGTGATGTAACTATGAAGTATGAGCTTCATTTCTTCCCCCAAAAATTGTGAGTAATCGATTCATGACATTTTTTGCACTAAGCTGTCATAACGTAGGTGTTTTCTTGTTTATTTGTGCTCCTCCTGAGTAGAATGTGATGAAAGTCCACTTAGCTGATTGACGTGGTCTCACCTCCATATAAATGGACCAGGGAATAATAGTTTCCTGCAATTCCATAGCATTTATACTCATTCTAAATGACTGCTTCAGATTCAGCAGGTTCTGAAATCACAGCTCCTCTTTTATACATTTAAAACCAAAAGTCTTCGCTGAGACCCTCATGCTAATTACATTTGGTCAGATACTGTTACATTTTTGTAAAAGAGCATTTTCTTACACACGCTGAATTCAAATGCATAAATGTAAGTTTGATTGATTAGCATTTTGAATTTCATAAATCAGCAACGCAGAGAGTAGTAAGTGCATGGAATGCCTTGCCTGCAGCAGTAGTAGACTCGCCAACTTTAAGGGCATTTAAATAGTCGTTGGATAAACATATGGATGATAATGGAATAGTGTAGGTTAGATGGGCTTCAGATTGGTTTCACAGGTTGGCGCAACATCGAGGGCCGAAGGGCCTGTACTGCACTGTAATGTTCTATGTTCTATGTTCTATGTTCTAAGTTAAACAGGAACATAAAGAAGGAAGATGACATCTTTTCTTCAGCCTTGATTGTTTATATTGACTTCTACGTTTTTAAAGCTGATGTTTACATTGCATGTTAATGGGATTCACGGGAAATTTCAGCATACGTTTTTGTCAGCAATATCACAATGATTTCAGTGCTACATCCTCAAGTTCAATTGAAGGAGCTCCAGGGTCAATAATTCTGTCACTTTCTCAATCATTCAAAGCCTGAGTTGATGATGCAAATAGTTATGGAAACAGTTTTTGTCACAGTTACCTAATTGAAAGATTAAATATGCATCAGGTTATTTGAAATAAAATTCTTCGGATGAAATGTGACTGCAAAAAGTCTTGACTGGTACACATTTCAGAATTATAACAAATTCTCAAAATGAAATCTGTAGAAGGTATTGAAGCAAACTATTTTCCTCTTGATTTGAAAAGTTTTAATGCTGTGCAGCTCTACATTTTAGGTCATTTAAGTTTCCTAGCGATCTACAAAGTACTTAAAATTGAGATTAAAATATGTTAATCAACCTTGCCCTTCAAACATAAACATTCTCTGTTACAAATGTGGAATTTATAATGAAAATGTCAAAGCAAGAAAATGACATGCTAATTTCAAATGGAAGAGAATTACATCTGATGTGCCTTTTCTATTATCATTTTCCCACTTCATCAGAAGATTCCACTTGGTCTTGACTGAACTTTCACTGTGTCATGGGAGATCAACTAACAAGAGCATAATTGTCACTATTTTTGCCGAATAAACTCATAGACCTGCGCTCCATATCTTGAACCATTGTTTCTTCACTTTAATCCCCACCTTTCAACATTTTTTCATGATTAGTAATTTCCCTGGAGGTGGTGAGCGGGCCTCCATGCATGCGTTTGAATTACTACACAGAACTGAATTCTACCCCAGTCAGCAGTAGTCAGAGTGGTATGCGGAATTGCAACTGCTTCTCCCCATCACTGTTGAATGTGCACTGTCATTACATTACTTGGCTACAGTATAATTGAGGTATAAGGGAAGCAGATCATCAGTAATAGGCCAGTGTTAGTTTTTCTTCCCCTGCATGAGACTGAAATGTTTCAGCAGCTCATGGTTGTTGGCACGTAAGTGCTGAGTAAAAATAAACCCATGTTTCAAGCATTAGAACTTACTTTTGTACAGTGCTGCACATTGATTATAAACGGATGAATGAATACTTAATATTATCTGTTTATATCAAACCTCAGAGCTGCAATTTCACACTAGCTCTGTGACTTACCAGTGAAGCAGATCTTGTACAATGGTTGTAATCTCAAGAACAGTGTGATACCACATTTTTAAGGCACCACTTTTGTCAGTAATAAATGGCCTGGTTTTACCCCGCTGCTGTCTTAGTTCTTGGGAGGCCAATTTCAACCAAGAGGACAAAATAAAACAAACACTAAGAAAAAAAAAGTGTTCTGCATATGGAAATGTGTACAAATAAGCCTAGAAAAATATTACTGGAGCCTCTGATGTCTTTATAAATTAGCAGACCCAAACAGTAATAGCTTCTAAAACAGCTGAATCATTGTCACTGACAGCTACCCTTTCCTCTGAGTTGCCCACAACCCAATGTGTTGCCTCGTTGCCAACTCATGTATTTCATCTTTGGTTAAGCTACTCACTGCTGCTTCAGCTCCAAAAAAGCATCTTGTAGAGACACCACATTGCGCTTATCCTGAAAGCTCAAATAGTATCTAAGTGTAGCTTTTTAAAATTCATTCGCGGAATAAGAGTGTCACTGGCTAGACCGGCATTTATTGTCCATCTCTAATAGCCCGGAGGGCAGTTGAAAATCAATCTCATTGTTGTGAGTCTGGGGTAAAATGTGGGCCTGATCTGGTAAGCATGGCAGTTTCCTTCCCGAAAGGACATTAGTGAACCAGTTTCTCCAACAATCAACAATGGATTCAAGGTTATCTTTAAACTCTTAATTCCAGATTTTTATTGAATTCAAATTCCACCATCTGTCACAGCGGGATTCAAACCCTGGTCCCCAAAACATTCCCTTGTTTTCTAGATTAATAGTCCAGTGATAGTACCACTAGACCATCACCACCCCACTGATTTGATTCCATGTATTATGGGAAGTTTAAGAACAGACAACCTCTTTTACGTCCTTCAAAGTTGTCATCTCCAATGATTGGTCGCTGTCTTGAAAACTGTGAAGTGAAAGAACCAGTCTGTTTGTTTCTCTTCAGTTTTCTGTTTGAAGGCAGATTCATCCCACAGTACCACAGCCTCTGCCATGGGCAGGGCAAGAATGCATGTTCCTCATCTAGTCCAGCTGAAAAAGGGATAAAACCCCATGCAGTTGACATCAATTTGATCCACATAGGCTTGTGAAACAACAGACCTTCCCCTCTCCATCCAGCAGGAGTCCAAATTGCTGGGGTGACCGACTGTTCATGTGCATACTTCATTCTGGAGCTATGAGTAATGATGATAGAAACCCCAATTACTTTTCACTACATGGTTGACCAGGAATCCCTCCCATTTTTCTGCCTGCCACGGGTGAATGTAAGGATGGATTTATGCACTGATTCTCAACGTATTGGCTGTCCTGTTTGAATGCACCTTCCTTGGCCAACAAGTCCTGGAGTGGAGATTGAATCTTGACCTACGAGCTTAGAGGCAGAAATTTCACCCATTGTGTCACAAGTTCTTCTCCTAGTCATTTTATAAAGATAGCAAAACAACAGTGAGAAAGATTGTGTGAAAGACAGTGTGAAAAATTTGTTCCACTTCAAAGCAAATACTTCAAAGTCCACAATAAAATTGCCCTATATAACATTTGTTGCAACTTAAATATACTACTGGACAAAAGAAATAACAAACATGTCTGATTGGTTGCAATTTCTATGAACGAACCATCAATTGCTTGATAACTTGCTATCTTCAGATGAAGCGCAAAGTTTTTCTCAGATCTCTGCTCTTTTAGCTGACCTGGATCACCTCAACAATTCAATACACCTGATGTACTCTGTACTCTGCAGTTTACTTGGAGAAATTTTACATGACCCATGTGTACATTTCAAATATGATTTGAAAAAAATGGGAAAAATTTGGCTGTATCCAGACAACTTTTCTAGGTGTTAAGTAAAAATGGTCCAAGGAATTGTGCTGTTAATCAAAACATATGTACATATAAAATAGGAGGAATAGGCCATTCGCCCCATTGAGTTTGCTCCGCCATTCAGTATGATCATAGCTGATCATCCCAATTTAGTACCCTGTTCCCGCTTTCTCCCTATACTATTTGATCCCTTTAGTCTAAAGAACTGTGGGGCAGCACAGTGGCTCAGTGACTAGCACTGCTGTCTCACAGCGCCAGGGACCAGGTTTCAATTCCACCCTCGGGCGACGTTCTCACGTTTGCACATTCTCCCCATGTCTGCATGAGTTTCCTCCTGGTGCTCTGGTTTCCTCCCACAGTCCAAAGATGTGCAGGTTAGGTGGATTGGCCATGCTAAATTTCCCACAGCATTCAGGGATGTGTAGATTAGGTGGGCTGTAGGAGGATGGGTCTGGGTGGGATGCTCTGTGGTCAGTGCAGACTATTTGGGCCAAAGGGCCTGTTTCCACACTGCAGAGATTCTATGATTCAAACTATATAATATAACCATACCTAACCATAATGCTCTTGCCTTTTTGCTTTGGAATTTCCGGGGGCTTTGTTCAAGGCAGTGAACTATAATATGTGCAGGCCAGGAGAATTATTCAGTTGACAGAGGAGGAGAGATTCTTGACATATCCATTAAAAGGGGCATCTAAATGAAAAGGACCTCAAAACCTTGTAGTCCTGCAGATAGTTTTGTTTTCTGCTTTTCAGGTAAATTGGACCACTGGTGGGCTGGAAACTTTTTGATTGCTGTTCTGGGAAAGCCACCAGCAAAACCTTAGGAGCAGGCCTGCCCATTGAGTCAGTCAATAACCTGGTCCATAGAATTCAGGTGTACTGGGGAGGGGGTGTGGGGGTTGGTAGCTGGGTTTGTTTAAAAAAAAATTGCCCCCATTATTTCAGGACTCATTGCTATGAATGTCCAGATGGTCATATTTCCTGTACCACTGGAGATCTAAAGATTAAGTGACCAATAAAGAGTGCTGCTATGACTGTAATTGGACAACTTCTAATTTACTGTCAGATAAAAGCACTAATATAATGACCAGTTTATGTTGGACCATGACCACATTGTTTCATGCCAGCTTATTGTTCATTCACAGGACCATGGCAACTTTACCTTTCTAACATTACAAATTATTCATACTTTAATCTCTTTAATTTCAGTTTCCTGAATGTGGATTCTATGGGATGTATGATAAAATCCTGTTATTTCGACATGAACCTAACTCAGAAAACATCCTACAGTTGGTGAAGGCTGCAACTGATATTCAAGAGGGAGATTTGATTGAAGTTGTCCTGTCAGGTAATAAAAAAGATAAATGTATATATCCTTTCCCAACATTGCAATTATATAATCTAAATTTTGTTTTATTTTAACCACCAGTAAATTTACTGGCCACTTTTCCTCATTAGATATGCCAGCTATCAAGTAACAATGTTGTGAAAATTATTAGGTAGTTTAATGTTTTGCGAGAATCGGCAAACACAATTTGTCTAACAGTTCACAAGATAGTGATAATTAAGAAGGACATTCAGCCATCTTAATTCATCCATCCAAAGAGTTCCTAGTATAGTTTTGTTTCTTAAATGGTTCCTGATTTTTTGCTTCTTCATTAGCTTAATTACGTGGTCCATAGTGTGCAATATAATAGCTGAATTAGTTAGAGATAGTTTTGATCTAATTGCCATTACACAGACATGGTTACAAGGTAACCAAAGTTCAGGAACAAATATTTACAGGTTCCACAACACTTTGAAAAGCCTGACAGAATGAAAAGTTAGAAAGTATAGCCCTGATAGTGAAGGGTGACATAATGCTAATAGTGAGAAAGGACTGTGACTTAGAAGATCGTGATTCAGAAATAGTGTTTGTTGAGATTAGGAATAACGAAGGTCAGAAAATGACAGTGGGAGTATCTTAGGCCCTCAAGTAGTAGTCATACCATTGAATAGGACATACAGCAAGACATAGTATGAGCTTGCCACAAAGGAAATGTAATAAATATAGAGGCCTTTAATCTTCATATATATGATTTCAATCTGCAATAGTAGTCTTGAAGATAAAGCAGGTAAGGAACCCTTGCTCAGAGATATGAGACATGGCCAATGGCAGAACCAGAGAACTTTCTGTGATGTTGGTAAAAGAGCTAGAACCTCAGAGACAGCAGCAATGTACAGAGGAGGATCCTAGGAAACGCATACATGAGGAAGGCAATGAAAAATCACTTCTGCATTGTTTTCCCTCCATCATATTAATCAGTTCTTATTAAAAATAAAAAGGTGAGATTCTTATGAGCAACTTAATATCCTGAGACGTGGAGAAATGGCCAGAGAACCTATCTTTGGGCCAGTCACTATTTTAGATTTGAATTTAAGTTTGTTCAAATGCGATTTAAAATGAAAGGCCAACCTGATGTCTCAGTTCAATTATTGACGTTTCCCAGAAAGTGTTTTGATAGCTGGAGCTATAATGAATTCTTAACTCAGTTTCAAATTGTCGATAACTACTTGTCTCAAGGATAGGATCATTGGCTGTGTTCACATTTTGATGGCAGTACAAACATATGTTTTTGGTGCTGTAAATGGATGTGTTCATTTGTTGATTTTGTCAGATTGACCACTTGAACTGATTTACATTTACATTTTTTGAATAGCTTTTATGGATGAGGTTTGTTTTTCAGTATGAAGTGCCTATGAATATGACAGATATGTGGAAGGAGTCATTTGGGTGCCTCAGAGTCATGGGGATAGAATGTGTAGGCAGATTTGGCATGTGGGTTGGGTGAGTGGTTACCAAGAGGACATTGAGTGTACATTAATTGCACTGTATGCTTTTAATTGAATTCAGTATTCTAGCCTCTTAGCCTCTACTTTTATTGTGGCTTCCTAGAGCTCAGGATCAAGCCTCTTCTTTCTTTCTTCTTCATTAATCCAATTCAACTCTTCCTCAGTGCAATTTATTTCTGTCACACTCTTCTTCATTGTTATCATTTCTCTAGTTTAATACCATCTATACCTACTTGCCAACATGCATCTGTGTCTCCCTGAGTCAGGGGTTATTAATGTAGTGCAATAGCCTCCTGTCCCATATCTACAACAAGCCCCAGGACTTGCAATTTCTTTATACTTTAGTTGAAAATGTCCATTATCGTCATTGCATTTACTTGTCCTTCAGGATCACCTGTCCTACATTGAACTGCTCTTCACATGCATCCCTTTGTTAGCATAACATTCATTGCATTGTTAACGGTATACAGGTTAAGAGTATTGAATAATTAAATGTCCTGAAAACGTTAAAAAAAACTGGGTTACTGCGCTTATTTGTGGGCTGAAAGCAATGATATGTAATGCAAAAAGTCTTACCATCGAGAAAAAGGATTCATTTTTCCCTGTCTGGCTTGGAATATATTTGAAAAACCCTTCCCCACTTTAACCAAAATTCTATCCTGGCTTCAATATCTGTCAATAAGGGATTGAAGCCTCATTCTAATGGAGTACATCTTGTTAGCTGGGTAAGGAAACCTGTGATTACAATTCTTACAGCATGGTGTGATGTATTGCAAACTAACAACATTTGGTTTACATATGCAGAAGGCATGCGCACGGCAGGGATTATTGCTGTTGCATTAGAATTGAAATTTATAAGTGATAATTCCTCCAAACAGCGATGTGGAATTACAGCAGGATCCACAGAACCGTGGAAAGCATGAGGCATGTACAAAGAAACTGAATCCGAGTATGCGGGACTTTTTACGGCATTGTTGTCATGACACTTGAGTAGCTGTTAACCTCAGCTGTGCGAAAGACATACTCATTTAGACTGGAGACAGGAACTGTTCTGACTTGCACCTGCACCTTTTAATTTGTATAGCCAATGAACTGTAAATGTAATGGATATTCCTTCCAGTTACTTTTATATGGTGAATATAAATTTGAGAACTACACCCTCTTGAAATTTTATATGTTCAATACAAATGTTTTAATGAGTTGATTATGTTTTTCTACCAGTGAGTTTATTTACAATGTTTGTAGGAATTGTTGCAGGTAAAACCAAACTTTCCAAATTTAGGTATATTCAAATGATTGGTACTTAACATAATGTAATCAAAGCAAAACATGCACAACTATTCATTTCTGCACCAAGGTAGTTGAATCCAGGACAAAGCAGCTGTTTGATTCTCAGTCCAATCATCAATATGAATATACCTCTATGTCATTTCACTGATGTACAGTCGCTGTAGCATGTACCAATCTACAAGATGCACTGCAGCAACTCACCAAGGCTCTTTTGACAGCAAATGTGTGTTCTCTACTGTCTACAAGACAGAAAATCAACTGCACGAGAGCACTTTGACCTGCAAGTTCCCCTCCAAACCACATTCATGCTGATTTGGAACTAAATCTCTGTTACTTCAATTTTACTGAATGAAAATCCTGCAATTTACTCCTCAACAGGGTGTTTCTATCCATCATGATCAAGGGCAACTAGGGATGGACAATATATGCTAGCTTACCAGCAACACTCATATCCCATGAACAGTTTTTTTAAAAGTTGAATATTCTGACAGATAATAGATTGACTGGCAGTAATGCTCTAAGAATCCTTAGATTCTGGAAAAGTCCCTGGGGACTGGAAAACTGCCAACTGCACACTTTTTCAAAAAGTGAAAGTAGAAGGCAGGCCAAGGTTGTCTCCAGGTGGCGAATGAGTTGTTTTCTGGAGCCTGTTCAATTTGCCTATAAGTTGGAGCACAATGCAGGACAGTATAAAACAGCTATTCATCAGAACAGGAAATTTAAGTACAGGGTCTTTAAAATTATACGCCTGTATGGGGTTGCGTTCGTAAGTAGAAGCATTAATAAGTTGGACATTTGTAAATTGGGGAAGACCTGTAACCATTTAGCTTAACACCTGTTATTGGGAAAATGTTAGAGTGTAATACTAGAGCATTTAGAGATACTTGATATCAAGTAGAGTCAGTGTGACTCCAGGAAGACTACATCATGCCTGACAAATTTAGTAGAATTCTTTGAGGAGGTGACAAGCAGAATAAATAAAGACAAATCAGTAAATTCAATATATTTGGAGTTCCAAAAAGCATTTGACAATGTATTGCATATCAGGCTATTTAATAAGAGTCATTGATATTAGGGGTAGTATATTAGCATAGAAAGAGGATTGGCTAACAAATAAAAGAGTGATATTTGGCGTAAAGGAGACATCTCCAGACTTTTACTGGCAACCAGTGGATTGCCACAAGGAGCAGTGCTGAGACCACTATCATTTACAATACATATTAATGACTTGGATGAGGGATGTGAATCTACTACTACCATGTTTGTGCATATATGAGGAGATAAGTGGTGAGAATTGCACAATAAGAGTCTGCTGGTGGATATAGGTAAAGGTAAAGTAACCATAGGCCTCCCATGCCACAGGGCTGCTCTTTCATTAGAGAGAGAAAACTGGTGGTAGTTTAACCTCAGAGTCACTGTGCCTCAGGCAACAGGAGAGGTTGAGGTGGAGCATCCTTCATGGAACCTCAGCTGATGTGGGAATTAGCGCTACTCTGCATTGCCAACCAGCCATTCAGCCAACTGAGCTAACTGACCCTCAGATAGATATAGACAAGTTCAGAGAGTGGGCAAAAACTGGCAAGTGGAATATAATGTGGGAAATTGTGAGGATATGCACTTTGTCGGGAAGGATGGAAAAGCTAAATTTATTTAAATGGATAAACTATGGAAAGCTGCAGCACAAGATAATTGGGAATCCTAATGCATAAGGAAGATAAATGGACTGATGGATTTTAACTGGAAGGGAATTGAGTATTAAAAAAAAACTCATGCTGAAACTATACAAGGCACCTGGAATATTGTGAACAGATTTGGTCCTGTAATCTAAGGAAAGATGTACTAGTGTTGGAGGCAGTCCAGAGGAGTTTCACAAAATTGTTCCTGGACAAGGAGGGATTTTTTATGATGAGAGGATGAGTAGGTTAGGCCTGTACTCTTTGCAGTTTAGAAGAATGAGAGGAAACCACACTGAAACACATAAAATTCTGAGGGCAATTTACTGGGTAGATACAGAGAAGTTGTTTCCAATTGTCAGAGCGTCTAGGACCAGAGGCCA
Organism: Ginglymostoma cirratum; assembly: GCA_024137785.1. Taxonomy (NCBI): domain Eukaryota; kingdom Metazoa; phylum Chordata; class Chondrichthyes; order Orectolobiformes; family Ginglymostomatidae; genus Ginglymostoma; species Ginglymostoma cirratum. Next base: position 25,696,953 of record JAHRHZ010000133.1, on the reverse strand, counting down.
CAATCTCAGAGTGAGAGGTTCCCATTTCAGACAAAGATGAGGAAGAATTTTTTTATTCTCTCAAAGGTTAGCGAATCTCTTGGAATTCACAACAGATGGCTGTAGATCCTGGGCCATCGAGTGTTCTCATGGCAAGGGAATCAAGGGAATAAGGCAAGGAAAGTGGAGTTGAGGATTATCAAATCAGCAAGTTGTTGAAAGGTGGACCAGACTCAGTGGGCCAAATGGCCTACTTCTATTTCTATATTTTACAATGTTTATTAATAATAATCAAATATTTTTGACAAATAAAACCATTTTTTAAATAATGCTGCCTCTTGTTGAGGTGTGTAGTAGCTTAAAACTTTTTTATTCACTTATGGGCCATGGTTGTCACTGGCTGGCCAGCATTTATGGCCTGTGCCTAAAATGCTTACCAGTAATTGCCCAATGAGTGAACCACTGGCCATTTGGCTTACATTTTGCAGCTAATATGTATGTTACAATTAGTTTGGGAAAAAATGAAATTTCTCCTCTGTTGTGCATTGGTTCAAGTCCATAGAGGAAAACCAGACAGAAAGGACTGCACTCATATAACATAGTCTGCTGAATTTTCAATCCATTGCGGTCAGCTAATTAAGGAAACACCAGGACTGCATGTGGGATCTGCTGCCTAGATATTGTGCAAGTGCTTAATAGGGAGTTTGTATGTCTCCTTAGGCATTGAAGGTATATAGGCAAACATGCTTCGCACAGTATTCCCACCTGTTTCTCTTCCTTTCAATGTTTGCCTCAACACTCATCAGTAATGGATCATGAAAGAAAACTGAATATTTAACAAGATGAATAAGACATGCATGCATTTTATTTACTTTTTCAGTAAAATTTTTAAAAGAAAGCATTCAGTGAAATGTCAAACTCCCCACCTACATATGATTTTTGAACTGTATGAGAATGCTTATAATTTTTGTTAACAATCTGGCAAACACTTTAAATGTGGAGTATTCTAATGTCTTTCAAATACATTGTGTACTTCAGACAATTTTGGTTTTGTTAACCGTAAAGTTAATATTGCTTACTAATTGTGCGTGAGAGTTTTTCTTATCATCCATGCATTTTGTTCTGCCTACGTGTTAGTCAACTGAACAGCTACTGTACTTTTATCACAATACTTTTCAGTTAACAGGGCTCGTGGCCAGATACTTCAGTTTTTTGACAGTTAGATTTTATCAGATTCTTCAGATAAATCCTTAATGATAAATTATGTTCCTTATGATTTTTAATGAATGGCATCTGGAATCAGACTTGTGAATTTCCCTATTTTCAATGTCTTACTACTTTTGTGCATCGTATATTTCAGTTTTCAGACTAACCAAGACATGTTAAGATAATGAACACTCTTCTACTCTTCAAACTATGCTTGGCTATGTCCACTTGCCTGAAATGTTGAGTGCATCTGAAAGGCATTATAACAGTAATCTTTTACTTCCAATTTTCCCCTTGTCAATCCACTGCCTACACATATGTTGCATGAGTGGTGAGACAAGTATCTAATCTTCTTGACCAGTTAATAGAACAAGTGTAAAAATGGCTTAAAGGAAATTCGCTGTCTAACTTTCCCTCAATCTTTAAGGGAATGGCACATGATTTCCATTTGTCACTATCTTGCTAGCAGGCAGCTGATGTTGGGAATTCAATGGCTTGAGCCTTCTAGGATTTTAGTTTTTTGTAATCTGTTAGAAAACAATGGAGTAGCAACAGTGAGGGAGGGTGACCTTTCTTACTACTTGTAAGTAGTACAAGTTGGCTTAAAAATAGCTGCTGGCAGATATGTCTGACAAAAATAACAGTCCCATGTCAAATTAACCTAAAGTGAGTGAGATGCAGCAAAGACATAGTCATAGATTTTAATGCAATTCCAGAATAGAAGGGGAGTTTTACAAATTCAACCAGGCTAGTTCATTGTCTCAATAATTCATCCATTATATATGGGCACTGGGAACGTGAGAAGTGATGTTCATCTGACAGTTGTGATCTTTAGCAGAGGAAATCATTAACATAATGTTCTCTTTGCAAAATGGCTGGCTTTGGCCTGAAGTAAAGCCTGCAAACCCCTAACCCACTTGCCCAACATTTTTCCCTTGACAAGGTGAAGACAATAACCACTGAGGAATTTTTCCAGAATTCTAAACTATGCTCACCCATAGCCAAAATATGGATAATGACCAACTGAAACTTCAGCTCAAATATTCAAGAGGTATTTAGTTGGTTTTTTGGTAATCTAGTATTTTAAAATAAGTTGTTATTGGGAGAGTTATTCAGTGCAACCTCTCTTCAACAATATTTGACAGTTACACATTTGCAGTTGTTGTTTAGTTAGCAGTTGAAATTGAAGCCTCTTCTTCAAAAATCTAACAAGGCATCTTAAGTCTTCAAACAAAAGATGTAATGACAGCCAGTACTTGTGCTTACTAAAGTAAATAACATGCAGTTAATGACAGGAACTGCACTTCAGTTCACATCTTAGGGAGCAGCTGTTTCCAAATCAGATTTTCAGGGTCTGTAGTCATAATGCAAATAGAGATCATGAATATGGATCCCAGTCTATATATTTTGCTCGAAAGCATCCGCTCTTACACACTAGAGATGACAATAACCAGAACAATGTTATTTCCCAAACTACAAATGCATAAAAAAGGCATTTACTGCACCCTTTCCATCAGTCTAGGACAGTATCATTTTGTTTTGCTAATTTTGTTCAGGTTTTACTTGACTGTGTGCTATTCACGTGTTTGATGTGAGATTACATGAATCTATTAACTGCTCGCTGTGTGTGATTAGTTAAACCTGATACAGTGACTGAGAAAGAGAACTAAAACTGGAAGCAAACGGCTGGCTGGATGATATCAATCATTTTAAGCACAAAATAAAATTCCTGTTTAAATCTATAATCTGGAGTGTATCATCTCTGCACATCTCTAAGTCATAAAGCACCACAAGTGACAAGGAAGATGACGGAAAATTGTTTAAATTTACCAGCATCTGCCGCTTTCCTTTCTTCACCTGGACATCCAGCCATGCTGTGGGCTTGATGCATTTCATGGGTTCAAGAGCTACTTGGTCAAAACGAATAAGGACAATCCACAGGTAGCAGTGACCCACAAAAAGACATTACTTGCACGTTGTCTCACCAGAAATTTAGTGAGTATCCAAGCAGCTCAGAGAAGACACATATGATGTGGCAGTAAGTACTCTTAGAAAATATTTTGGATAAAGAAAAGTATAATAATCAAGTGATAAACATTTTGCCAGAGATGCCAAGGAAATGCTGAGCCATTAAATTAAAAGTGACACTGTTATGACACTTGGTTTCGAGATGTAAATGTGGTACACTAACCGAAGAACCAATTCATAATCGACTTATTGAAAAATCTTCAATTTGTTAATTTTTGAGTGTCTCCTTACAAAGAATGATTATTTAACCTTGGATAAAGCACAACTTTGATAGTCCAAATCCAATCCATTATGTTAGATTAAAAAAGCTTTGAAATGCACCGTCAGACTCAGGATTGCTGACACAAGAGTAACAGACAAAAAGATCTGAGGAGTACCATTACCATTGGATAAATGTGAGGTATTGCATTTTGGTAAAACGAACAAGGGCAGGACCTATACAATTAATGGTAGGGCCCAGGGTAGTATTGTAGAACAGAGAGACCTGGGTCTTCAGGTACTTAATTCTCTGAAATTTGCATCACAGGTAGACAGGATAGTTAAGAAGGCATTTAGCATGCTTGCTTTCATTGCTCAGACTTTTGAGTATAGAAGTCATGTTGAAGTGTACAGGATGGTGTCAGGCCTCTTCTGGAGTACTGTGTGCAGGTTTGGTTGTCCTGTTATAGGAAGAATATTATTAAACTGAAAATGGTTCAGAAAAGATTTACCAGGGTGTTGCTGGAGTGTTTGAGTAATAAAAATAGGCTGGGGTTATTTTCTCTGGAGCAGAGGAGGTTGATGGGTCACCTTGTATAAGTTTATAAAATCATGAGGGGCATAGATAAGGTGAATAGCAAGGCTCTTTTCCCTAAGGTGGGGGAATTCAAAACAAGGGGGCATATTTTTAAGGTGAGATGAGAAAAATTTAAAAAAGATGAGGGGCAACTTTTTCACACAGAGAGTGGTTCGTGTGTGGAATGCACTGCCAGAGGAAGCGGTGGATGCAGGTACAGTTACAAAGTTTAAAGGAGATTTGGATAAGTACACAAAGAAAAGGTTTGGAGGAATATGGGTCAAATAAAGGCAAGTATGACTAGTTTGGTTTGGGAACATGGTCGGCGTGGACCAGTTGGCTCGAGGGGTCTGTTTCCATGCTGTATGACTCTATGTGCCCCATCACAGTCAGAAACCTTCAAACATGTACCTAAATTATGGTTGAAGAAGAGGACATTGTCAGTTTGACATTTAGAAGAATATTTTTCTGAGAGAGATTCAATATATGTACACAGTGACTAGCAGTATGCACTGGGTCATTTTAAGGATTGTTCAGTCAGGATCTCAGTGTCACTTCTCATTGATGTTGATGCAAAAGTATCCAACTGAACAACAAAATTTATGCTTGTTATAATGTACAATTTTTTTCCCACTGTTGTAACAGAAGCTTTTGAAGTTTATGCTGACTCAATTATCCCAGTATTGAGAATGATATCGGATCCACTATGTCACAAATGTGTCAACGATGACAGGTTCATATTCTACATGAGCTAAAGTTGAATTCTTAGCAGGTAAACCTTTCAATAAAGATTGGATTCAAATTTAAAACCTCCAGCAAGCCACACGTTAATGTGATTGATGACACAGACTACACAAATCCTCCGTTATTTACCAGATTTGGATAGATTAAGGGTACTGTCATGCTTCTCACCTCAACACATCAATTCCAACAGTGTCATAAAATTTGAGACATTTGCCACTTTCAATCTCTGCTAAAGTGCCAGATGAATCAATGTGAAGCAGATGGCATCATTGAGCAAATTGACTCATTGCCATGGATTTTGAATCTAGTTGTTGCACAAATAGTGAACATAGACTACAACTTGACCGTAGCATTCCAGACAAGTGTTCACTTCTTATGATCCAGTAACGATCAATATAATTTCACGATGCTGCAACCTTCACAAAACTTGACAGGAGACAGAGCTATCTCCAGATACCATGAGTGAAACGAAGCAAAATCTCATTTTTGTTACATACAAAGTGTTTCCAGTACTGCAGAATGCCATTTAGACTAGGTTCAGCACCTAAGATCCAGAGATCATTCTTTCAGTCTTATCAGATGTTGAGGGGATGGTCAGCCTATTTATTGATGTCATCATCTATGGAATGGACAATGCAGACATGATCAGTGGTTATGAATGATTCTGACATGACTTGCAGAACACAATTTAATGTTCAACAAAGACAGCAACCAAAATTGACTTTCCAGAGAGAGTGTGACACCAGCTGGAGAAGAGCTTACATACAATGTCTAAGCCATTTATGCACTTCTCATCTTGTCTACCACATAAGAGTTGGTATTATTCCTTGGTCTTAGCATCTTCAATCTCAAATTGATTCCTAGTATAGCAGTGATCGCAAAACTTGTTTGGAAGCTGCTGTGCTAAGATGTATAATGCAATTGGAGAATCACGCAGTAACATTTGGAAGATGAGGCCAACATCTCCACCAGGCCTCATGCATTTCAACCCACACGTGGAAATGTTAGTCACAACAGAAGCATCTGGAAATACAATTGGAGCTTTCCTAGTCGGTTGAAGGAAGTGACTGACTAATCACTGATGACTCATGCCTATTGTCAGAAATGGTCCACAAATATTCTACTTGAAAGCAGGAATCACTCGCCAGCATCTATGCATGTGAATGATGACACATGTATCTCTATGGTAAAAAGTTTGCATCAATCACCAAGTTCTGACTATTCTGTCATCAATCGTGACATATTTACATATAGTCCGATTGTCTTCGTCAGTATAACTTCAAAGCCAAGTAACTCATGTTCCTACAACTGAGTAGCTGACATGCTTAGCTAGACTACTATTATCGAAAGTATCAGTAATTTCTGATGAAGGGTCTAGGCCCAAAACGTCAAGCTTTCCTGCTCCTATGATGCTGCTTGGCCTGCTGTGTTCATTCAGCCCCACACCTTGTTATCTCAGTAATTGTGATGTGACTTGGGATAAAGCCTACATGATTGTGGTGACTTTGTATATCACGTGAGAAGAGTTGAAGGCAGAACACAGGAAATAGGAGCAGGAGTAGACCATTTGGCCCATTATGCCTGCTCTGCCGTTTAGCTAGACCATGTCTAATCTTCTGCCTCAAAGCAATTCTCCCCATATTCCATAATATCTTCAATATCAAGAATTCTACCAACTTTTGACTTGAACCTACTTATTGTCTGAGCTTCCACAGTCCTCTGGAACAGAGAATTGAGAACGGACACTGACCATTCTTAAGCCATCACTGATATCCAGTAAGAATGTCAGAGCAAAAGCAGAGGAAATGAGTGCTTTCAAATAACATGTTTGTGGTCTGTTTCTGATAAAAGGCAAAATGACCTTTGACAAGCTTGCGTTTTCTCTCTCATGACTGGAACAGTGCTGGGCACCAACACTTATCAGCTGAATGACAACACATAGTGGGATTGCAAGATGCTTGATAGCGAGCAGCTCAGGATATTTTGTGAACAGTAAGAATAAGGATAAATTTCCTTTTCTGATGAGCAACTGCAATGTTTGTCATCAGCTTTATCAGGTGATTCCACAGAACTATAACCTCAAAGTCCTAGATCTCAGCACCATCATTGGAGACCCTCATAGCCCAAAGACTATTTCTGCACTTAGGGAAAACAGACAAACTTCAGTCAAAGAAAGAACTGTATATACATATATTTGTTATTGAACTCAGTTCTTTAGTTTTACAAGGGGCTAAGAATATAATATGCAATTATTTAGTTTTTGCTTGTGTCTCCATTAACTGTTGACAGCTTACTGTGTGTGATTAGTTAAGCCTGGCTGTGATAGTTGAGAAAGAGAAGCTGAATTTGAGGCAAGCAGCTGGAAGCATGAAAACAAACATTTCAATATAATACGAAATAAACTGTCTATGTACATGTCTGAGGCATAAAACATAGCAGAATGGCTGTCAGTTATACTGACATATTTACATTGCTTTTAAAAAAGGCAGCATTTGCTATAATGAACTATAACAAAAATAGTTCACCAGTTTTCAGAAGTCTCAGAGTTGGCACTATGCAATTACTGTACAATTAAGAGCTGTAAGACCAGTATTTGTTTATCTGAGACATAATTTATATGTTAGAACTAATACAGGAAAATATTGATTTTTATTCTAACAGTTAAAATAACAAAACGTTATATGGAATATAATTCTGCCTACGCTTTAGTGGCTTGGATAATACCTGAAAGAGAAAACTAAATCAATCTTGACCTCACTAGATACTGGTGAACCTGCTGCATGTTTCTCACATTTTCTTGTTTTATTTTAATGTCAGCATTTGCAGATTTCCTTTTCGTGTCAATACCGTGAATTAAAATCCTATGAGACCAGTTTTTTGAATTGACATATAACCAGGTTGGGCAAATAACTTCTGCTGATGTCGAAGTGAAAACCACATTAAGCGTATTCCTCATATTGAACGTGAAATTCAGAATTCCACAATTTTAAACAACATTGGCAATGTAATTTTATAATTCATTACATCTGTCCTCTTTTAAATAATTTTATAATTTATGTTGACCTTAGTGTGTCGGCTAGAATTATACATGGAACTTTTTAAATAAGGGATTTACATTGTAATAGATTATAATTTCAGGAAGTGGAGTGGAGGGCTCTCCACCATCTGCACCTGTGGTGCTGAGGTGGAAATAGTTGAGAACGTCAAGTTCCTGGGAGTGATGATAACCAACATCTATGTCCTGGTCCACCCACATTAACGCAATAGTCAAGAAAGCATAACAGAGATAACAAGGTGTAGAGCTGGCTGAACACAGCAGCCAAGCAGCATCAGAGGAGCAGGAAAGCTGACGTTTTGGGCCTAGACCCTTCTTCAGAATTGGGGGAGGGGAAGGGGGTTCTGAAATAAATAGGGAGAGAGGGGGAGGCGGATAGAAGATGGATAGAGGAGAAGATAGGTGGAGAGGAGACAGACAGGTCAAAGAGGCGGGGATGGAGCCAGTAAAGGTGAGTGTAGGTGGGCAGTTAGGGAGGAGATAGGTCAGTCCAGGGAGGACAGACAGTTCAAGGAGGCGGGATGAGGTTGGTAGGTAGGAGATGGGGGTGGGGCTTGAGGTGGGAGGAATGGCTAGGTGGGAGTAAGGACAGGTTAGGGAGGCGGGGACGAGCTGGACTGGTTTTGGGATGCGGTAGGGGGAGGGGAGATTTTGAAGCTCCTGCAGTTCCTACTATCTCAAGAAAGCATAACAATCCCTTTATGTCCTCAGGAGGCTAAGGAAATTCAGCATGTCAACAAAGACTCTTACCAATTTTTATAGATGCATCATAGAAAGCATCCTATCTGGATACATCACAGCATAGTATGGCAACTGCTGTTCCCATGACCACAAGAAATTACAGAGTTGTGAACACAGCCCAGTCCATCATGCAAACCAGACTTCATCCATTGACTCCATCTATGCTTCCCTCTGCCTTGGGAAAGCAACCAACATAATCAAAGACCCCTCCCACCCTGGTTATACTCTTTTCTGCCCCACTGTTATCAGACTTTTGAATGGACCTCTCAAATGCTAATGTATCTCTGCACCTTCCCTGAGGCTGTAAGCATGTATTCTGCACACTGTTCTGCTAAGTGATGCACTTTGTCTGGTACTTTAGAGCGTGCGAAATGACACTTTTCACAGTAGCTTGGTAGATATGACAACAATAAATCAAATCAAAACAAGTTACTTCTTAAAAGTTCAAATAGATTATAGTATAACTAAAATAAAAGGAGTAGAAGGTTGCTTTTCAAGATATTGAATCAACAACTAATATATGCGTTAAATTGATGCTGTTTTTTTTGAAACACTTTTCCAATATCACAGTTAAGTAAGCCAAAAGGAAAGTAGTTAAGGGGACTGCAAAATAGAAGTATATTAACATCTTTCAAAGGTGTAATTTTGTTCCCATTCCTAAGTGCGTTATCACTTTATTCTCCCTTGTTCTTATTTATTCAAAGAATAAAATAAAACAGCTGGTTCAAACATTAACAGGAATGCATTTTAACAAGAGTCACTCAACATTTGATTAATTTGCATTTGAATTAAGGCTACAAGAAGAGATTAGTTTTTAGTTTTTCTTGTAAATGTACAATGGGCCAAGTAATTTCTTTCTGTGTTGTAAACTTCTCTGGTTGTTTAGATGTGCAGCGCTGACCCAACAGACAATTGAAATGTCAGTAATATTTGAGTTGGACTTCAGAACTTCTTGTATTGCTAGAAATTGACTGTCTATTGTCAAACAAGTAGTTGGGTAGCATTCCATAGTAGCCTCCAGCCACAGAAACAAAAAGCTGTTCTTAATCATTTATTATAAAGCACTTGCAATGTGCTGGAGGATTTAAATTGTTTCCTTATTCCATATTGTATTGCAAGTTGATTTTCTGCAGCACCAGGCCTTCCATACAACCTGTGATGTAACATCACGGACTCCATTCTTTTGCGATGAAAAGTATTGGGAATGGCAAAATCTTCCAACCAAAGTTTTCAGTGAGAGATAGATAAATATCTCAGGGTCTCAAAATGTATTTACAATCGGGACAGCATTTCTTTGCTTTTGGCCAAAAGCAAGCTGTCTAAAAGAAGGGAAAACTTCTATATGAGAACAAGTTTTTAACTTTATTCTCTGGGCAATAGAAATTGGGGAAAGTCCTACAAAGTGGAGGAACGATGGACCATCTGCCTCAACAAGTGACACAAATGTATGTTATTGCATTTGTCAGAAACATTTTAAAGTATTTCATATGCAATGCCTTGAAAATGTTGACTCATGAGAAATGTAAATCCAGATGCCACCTATGATGAAGTTCTAAGTTTTCACATACAATATTAGAATGCTGCCTAACCCCATGCAGGAACCAAATAGTGTTTGGTTTTCAATTTATTTGGTCACATATTCACAAATCAATCATGTCAAAATTCTTGTGGGATCATTTGTCTGCTGTCTTCACTGTGTTGGAACGACAACATGCCTTCAAGCATGTTCCATTATTTAATTAGATTATGATTGTTTTATGTCTTAATTCAATGGGCAGTATATAACAGACATGGCAGGATTATGCACACTGCCTATAGAGCCAAAATTCTTATGTTGCTACTTTTCGAGAATCCTCACCAAGCTATGCCCTTAACTGGGAAGAGATGGATCTATTGCAGGATCTTTGACCCTGGTGTTTATAACTCCACCCAAGAAATGCCAACCTAATGAAGTTGGCAGTTGTCTTTTGGACATTAAGGAAATGGTGGCAGCTGCCTGTAATGCATCAGCCAAGACCCAATTATGCAGAGGAGCCCAGGCTGACCACTGGTGATCGATGGTGGAAGAGATGTTGTTGAGGGAAATGGAAGAGGGTTGTCAGTGGCAAGGACAGGGGAGGCTTGCACTGTCCGTTCCAAACACTGTGTCTCTTGATCAGGCACTTTGGAACACTAGAGCTTGTTTTTCAGAATTCTCACATGGCAAGTTACTGCAAAAAGTAAACAAAACTCTGCATTTTAAAACAGGAGATCATTAGTCTATAGAATTCTCTTCCACACAATAGTGTGGAAGTTACTTTATTGTACTTGTACAAGGCTGAATTAGGTAGATTTTTGATAGGCAAAAAAGTTAAGGCTTATTGGTTTCAGGCAGGAAGATAGAGTTAAGATGACAACCTGATCAGCCATGACCTTATTGAATGGTGAAGTAGGCTTAAAGGGATAAAAGATGTTGTCCTGCTCCCAAGTACGAGTTTTTGCATTTCCTAAATCACTTATTGGCAATCACTCACTAACAAGTATGATTGTCCACCGAGGAGATTCCATGTCACTGGTCCTGGATTCTGTGGGGCCTCAGGTGGCTGATAGCCCAATCCGAGAGCCGCATCTCCAACCACACATTTGGCAGCTGTTTCCAGGAGGTGGAATTGATACTTGCCCTCCAGATCATTGGCATTCCTTTCTCTAATTCTTTTTCCATACTTCCTTTTGCCAGTGGATGTTCTTGAAGAAATATCTTGGTTCATTTAGGACTTTCCTCCAAGTCAGTTTCTTCTGAATGAGCATCTCCCAAGCATCGACATCTCTGTTGCATTTCTTGAGAGAAGCCTTCAGGGAGTCTTTGAAGTACTTGCTTTGTTCTCCTCTCATTCCTTTATTCATTCACTGGGACTGAGAGCATCGCTGGCTAGGCAGAGGGTACTAGAAGGCAGTTAGCAGTCAACCACATTGTTGTGTGTCTGGAGTCACATGTAGGCCAGACCAGATAAGCATGACAGATTTCTTCCCTAGAGGACAATTGACAATGGATTCATGGTCATCATTGGACTTTCAATTCTAGATTTTTTATAAAAATTGAATTCAAATTCCACCATCTGTCATGGCGGGATTCAAACCCAGGTCACGAGTATGTTATCTGGGTCTCTGGATTAATAGTCCAGTGGTAGTACCATGAGACCATAATCTCCTCCGAAGGCTTGAGTACCTTCCTTGAGCTGGGTGAAGATGGGTCGCTTTGGCAGTCAGAACCCATGCATGTTAAGCATGTGGCTGGCGCTACGGTGTAAATGAGTCTGGTGGGATTAATGATTCTACATGTCGTCTTTAAAGTCTTAAAAGTGTGACCAAAAGAAAAGACCCAGAAAGATGAAGAGTCCTTCATCTTATTTTTGTTTTGGAAAAGATAAATTTGAATTGAAGACATGTAATGAATTAAAATAGTTGATACATGGAAGAAGAAATAATGACATTTGACAGAATATTTGGAGCTTCAAAGGAATCAGACTAAAGTTTATCAAGTAAATTACCATTCTTTTAAGATTGTCTGATGTTGGAGAGATGTGAAGAGATATTACAAAGGGTAACAGGAACAGGGGTCTTTGGAGAATAGACCATTTCGCCCTTTGTGTCTGCTCCACCCATCAATAAAGATTATGACTGATTTGTTTGTGGACTCAGCTTTACTTTCCCGCCTCTCCTTGAATAACCCATGACTCCCTTTTCTATAAATAAAAAAACTTTCTAACACATCCACCAGTCCTTTTGGGGGAGAGAAACCCACACTCTGAGACAAAAAATATTCCTCCTCATATCTGTTTTAAAAGAGAGCCCTTGTTCTTAAACTACCTCTCCTAACTTTTGTCTCCTGCCACAAGAGGAACCAGTTTTTGGTTATCCACTCTATCAAGGTTCCTCATGATCTTACTTGTTTCAATAAAATGACTCTTTATTTTCTAAACTCCAGTGGATATTGGCCTAATCTGCTTTATGAGCTAAATACTTCATGCCAGGAATGAGTTGAGTGGACTTTTTCTGAACTGTTCCTAAAGTGATTATATCCTTTTATTCAAATGAGACTAAAACTGTGCATGGTACTCCAGATGTGGTCTTTCCATAGCTGAGCACAGCTGAAGTAAGCATTCTTGCTTTTATATTCCATCCCCCTTGCAACAAATTACAACATTCCACTTGCCTACCTAATCACTTGTTATACCTGCTTACTAACTTTACATGATCCTTGTACCAGGCCTCCTAAGTTCTTCTGTACCACTGATTGCCGTCATTCATAGTGTATATTGCTTTTCCATTCTTCTATCTAAAGTTCAAGTTCACATTTACCCATGATATACTTCATCTCTTCTCTTGACAATTTACTTTCATTCTTGATGTCATCATCAACTTTAGCAGCCATACATTCAGTCTCTTCAAGCAAATCAATGATAAATTCTATGTGGCATATATAAATTTTAGGAAGGCTTTTGGCAAAGTCCCATTCGGCAGTAAAAGTCCGAAGGAAGAAAGAAAGTTGAATCCAAAATGTTGGTTCAGAGGCAACAAGCAAAGGGTAATGGTCAATGGGTGTTTTTGTCACTAGAAGGCTGTTTTTACTTGGATTCCATTCTGCTTTGTGTTGGGTGCCTTTTTATTTTATGGGTAAATATCAATTGAAGGAGTTTGATTAATAAGTTAGCAAATCTTACAAAAATTGGTTGACAATGAAGAAGCTGAGGTGGCTCAGTGGTTAGCACTGCTGCCTCACAGCGCAAGGGATCTGGGTTCAATTCCCTCATCGGGCAACTGTCTGTGTGGAGTTTGCACGTTCTCCGTGGGTTTCCTCCGGGTGCTTCGGTTTCCTCCCACAGTCCAAAGATGCGTGGGCTAGGTGGATTGGCCATGCTAAATTGCCTGTAATGTTCAGGGATGTGTGGCTTAGGTGGGTTAAAAGGGGATGGGTCTGGGTGGGATGCTCCAAGGGTCGGCGTGGCGTTGCTGGGCCAAAGGGCCTGTTTCCACACTGTAGGGATTCTATGCCAATGGACTTGTCAGGTGGGTGAAGGATTGACAAAGTGAGTTTCGCGCAGAGAACTGTGAAGAGATGTATTTGAAAACTGTAAACAAGAAAGGAATTTAGAACACCAAGGAGTATAGAGGGACATCTGGATCTTGGGAGTGCTTTTCCACCAAAGGTGGACAGGTAGATAGGTGAGCAAGGATACTCACAGTGATTAGCTGAATGTAAGACCTGGGAGATTCTGCTAATGGAGTACTATATATATTTCTGGGCACTTCTCTGTAGGAAAGATGTGAAAAGGGTACTGAAGATATTTATGAGGATGTTGCCTGCACTGCAGAATTTTAGTATGAGGAAAGATTGGATTGGCTGTTTTTGTTTATTTTTAAACAGAATAGGCTGAGAGGTGACTTAATTAAAGTGTGAAATATAAGTAAGTAGAGGAACTTGAGACTACTGAAAACAGGATTTACTACGGTTCACTAGACAACTCAGTCCTACATATTTAGGCAAAAAATATTGAGCCTGAGAAAATGGGATAGGCCAAATGGTTCTGTAAAGAGAGGAGAAGCCCAGCTACAAACACCAAACATATAAATTAGGAATAGGTTATTCATCCCCTTGAGTCTGCTTCAAAATCAGGTAATGGATGACCTCATTGTAACTTCAAATTCACATTCCTGCCTGCTCCGATGACCATTCACCCTTTTACTTAACAGGAAACTATCTCCCTCTGCCTTAAAACTGTCAACGACTTTGGAATTTTCTTCTTGAAAAGGTGGTGAAAGCAAAGATCTTCTGAGAGAAAAGAACTTCTCCGTTTTAAATGGATGACCAAGATTTTTAAAAAATGACTACTAGTTCTAGATTCTTCCACAAGAGGGAACATCCTGAGGTTCTTTACTGAGAGAGTAGTCAGGGCGTGGAATGCCCTGCCTGCAGCAGTAGTAGACTCGCCAACTTTAAGGGCATTTAAATGGTCATTGGATAAACATATGGCTGATAATGGAATAGTGTAGGTTAGGTGGGCTTCAGATTGGTTTCACAGGTCCGTGCAACATCGAGGGCCGAAGGGCCTGTACTGTGTTATGTTCTATGTTCTGTGTTGTAGACTTGCTCGCTGAGCCAGTGGGTTTGGTTGCAAACGTTTCATCACCCTGCTAGGTAACATCATCAGTGCGTTTCCGGTGAAGTGACAGTGTTCTGGCCCACTTATTATTTATATGCCTCGCTTTGCTGGGGTAGTTGGTATTGTTTCCAGTTTTGTTGTTCAGGGGTTTCTACACAGTGTCTCCACACCTCTCCACACCTATCCTATCAAGGCCCCTCATGATCTTACATGTTTCAATCACATTTTACTCTTCTAAACTCCAGCAGATACAAGCCAAGCTTGTGGGAGCAAACTTTCCTCATGAGAAACCCTGATCCCAGGTATCACTATAACAAACCTTCACTGAACTGCCTCCAGTTCATTTGCATTCTTCCTTAAACAAGGTAATCAATTTTGCAAATGGCATTCCAGATGCAATCTCACCACTGCCCCATTTCACTGAAGCATAATCTCCCTGCTTTTATATGCAATTACCCCCATGAAAAATGATAACATTCTAATTAGCTGTCCTAATTATTTGCTATTCCCGGATGTTAACCTTTTGTGATTCATGCGCAAGCTCACCCAGATTCTGTTACATCCCAGAGCTCTGCAAACTCTTGCCATTTCAATAATATGCTTCTGTATATTCTTTCTGCTCTGATGGACAATTCCACATTTTCTCACATTTAACTATGTTTGCCAGATCTTTGCCCACTCATTTAAACTGTCTATATAAATATTTGTAGCCTCCTTATGTCCTCTTCACAACGTATTTTCCTTTTTGTGTTTGTATTGTCAGAAAATGTGATAACCATGTCTTCTTTTACTTCATCTAAATTTATTAAATAAATTGTAAACAGTTGAAGTTATGGAACTGATCCCTGTGATACACCACTTGTTATGTCTTGCAAACCTGAAAAAGACCCTCTTATGCTTACTCTCTGCTTCCTGCTTGCCAGCCCATCTTCTATGCTTGCTAATATGCCTCCTCTTATATCATGAGCTTTTATTTTCCACAGTAACATTTGTGGCACCTCATTAAATGCCTTCCAGCAATCTAAGACCAGTACATCCACTTATTTCCCTTTATCCACAGCATATGTTATCTCCTAAAAGAACTCTGATAAATTGCTTAAACATACTTTTCCTTTCACGCACCTATTCTTGTAAGTGCATGGTAAAATAGGGCTGAGTTGGCATGACTTCATCAAGGGGATGTCATGCCTAACAAATCTGTTAAAATTCTTTGAGGAGGTAATGAGCAAGTTAGACAAAGGGAAGCCAATGGACTTGATAGATGTGGATTTCCTTAAAAACGTTGACAAAGTGTCACACAAGAGGTTGCAACATAAGATAAGAGCCCATTGTGTTAGGGTCAAGGTACTGGCATGGATAGAAGATTGGCTGACTGGGGATAAAGTGGTCTTTTTCAGGATGACAGCCAGGGACTAGGGAGTTCCGCAGGTGTCAGTGTTGGGATCACAACTATTTACATTATATGTTAATGATCTGGATGAAGGAACTGAAGACATTATTGCTAAGTTTGGCACAAAAGTTGGTGGAGGGATAGGTAGTGTTGTGGAAGTGGAGAGCATACAGAGGATTCAGACAAGCTAGGAGAATGGGCCAAGAAGTGGCAGATGGAATACCATATAGGAAAGTGTGAGGTTATGCACTTTGGTAGGAAGAATAGAGGCATAGACTTTTTTCCAAATGGGGAAAAGTTTTGGAAACCTGAAGCACAAAGGAAATTAAGAGTCTTGTTCAGGATTGTTTAAGGTTAACCTGCAGGTTCAGTTGGCAGTTAGGAAGGCAAATGCGTTGTTGGTATTCATTTTGATAGAGCTAAAATATAAGAGCAGTGATGTAACGTTAAGGCTGCATAAGGTGGGTAGAGTAGGGTGGGTGATGGCCTAGTGGTATTATTGCTAGACTATTAATCCAAAGACCCAGGTAATGTTATGAGAACCTGGGGACAAATCCCACCATGGCAGATAGTGGAATCTTAATTCAAAAATAATTTGAAAATAAAGGTCTCATGATGACCACGAAACCATTGCTGATTAGTGGAAAAATTCCATCTGGTTCACTAATGTCCTTTAGGGAAGGAAACTGCCATCCTTACCTACCTGTGACTCCAGACCCACAACAATATTGTTGATTCTCACCTGCCCTCTGAGCATTTAGGGATGGGCAATAATGCCAGTGACACCCACATCTCATGGGTGAACAAACAAAAATTGCTGTGGTCAGACCGTATTTGGAATACTGTGAGCAGTTCCTCTATTTAAGGAAGGGTGTGGCGACATCAGAGGAAGTGCGGAGGAGGTTTACAAGAGTGATCCTAAGGGAGAAGAGCTGGTCATATGAGGAATGGTTGAGGTTTCTGGAGTTTAGAAGGATTGGAAGCAGGGTGGGTGGAATCTGATTGGAACTTACAGAATACTGAGAGCCTGGACAGAGTGGATGTGGTGAAGATGTTTCCACTAGTAGGAAAGACTAGAACCTGAGGGCACAGCCTAAGAGTGAAGGCACGATCCTTTAGAACTGAGATGAGGAAGATTTGAATCTGTGGTGAATCTGTGGAACTCATTGCTGCAGAGGGCTGTGGATGCCAAGTCACTATGCGTAATTAAAACAGAGATAGATAGGTTCTCGATTAGAAAGGGAAACAAAGGGGAGAAAGCAGGAGAATGGGGTTGAGTAACATATTAAACATGATCAAATGGCCCATCAGACTCAATGGATTGAATGGCCTAATTCTGCTCCTATTCTTGAGATCTTATGGTCTTATGTTGACACTGCCTGATGAGTTTAAACTCATCTAACTTGTCCTGCTATAATTTCTTGAAAATAGCTTCTAGCATTTTTCCTATAATTGACATTAAGTTAACTGGCCTGTAGTTTCCTGCTTTCTGTCTCCCTTTCATTTTGAATTAAGGAATTGCATTCACTATCTTCTGATCTAATGGTATCATCCCCAAACCAAATTTGCAAAAAGAAAACAAATGCATCATCCATCTCACTCATCACTTCTTTTAAGACACAGGATAAAGTTCATTCGGACCCGGGCGCTTGTCAGCCCACAGCTCCAACAATTTACTTAGCACTACTTCTCTGATGATTGCGATTTTCCTGAGTTACTCACTCCTTTCCATTTCCTGATTTATCACTGCTTCTGAGATGTTACTTGTGAAAACTGATTTAAGATACCTGTTCAATTCACCTGCCATTTCCTTATTCTTCATCATTAATTCTCCAGTCAGACTTCCTATAGGACCAATACTTACTTTGTTTACACTTATTTTTGATTCATAGAAAGTCTTACTGTTCATTTTATACTACTGGTTAGCTTACTCTTTCTGCTCTAATTTTCCCCACTTTATTATATTTTTGGTAATTCTTTGTTATTTTTATATTGTGTTCTGTCTTCTGGCTAGTCTTTGCACAATTCCATGCTTCTTCATTTAGTTTGATACTACCAAGAATATGTCCAGTACGTTGACCCTTGGAATTTTTCTCTCTTGTTGGAATTTGACTATTCTGTCTATTCTGAAATGTCATCTTAAATATCTGACGCTTCATCTAGATTAATCAATACTTTAGACTAATTTTAGACAATTCGCTTTAGCCATCTCTGCTTTCATGACCTCATAAGCCCGTTATTTAAATTTTTATAAAGTGGTCTTGCACCCACTTCTCTCTCCCTCAAACAAAATGTAAAATTCAGTTATATTATGGTCATTGCTGGCCAGGGGCACCTTTGAATTAATCCTAGCTTATTTCACAATACCAGGTCTAGCCTCTTGTATAGACAGCCCTTTTGTAGGTTCCTACCTTCTAATACTGACTATGCAGAACCTCCTTCTTTGTCCCACCTATGTCGTTCGTACATACATAGTCAATGATTCAAGCCGTCCCAGCCTCCAACTGCAAGTCCCTCTCCAGCCCTGGATTTCCCATACCCCAGCATCAGACAAGCAGCACATCTGTCTGGACTCACACTTTTTGCTGCAGAGAATGGTGTCAATCCCCCATCACTGTACTGCTCCCTATTACCACCACATTCCTTCTGAATCCCCATTCTTGAATGGTTTTCCATGGTGATATGATCAACGAGCTCACCCACCCTGCAGCTTCAACTCTCATCCAGAAAAGCTGAAGGAACCTCAATCCTTTTGGGCCGTTGCAATTCCCAAGGCCTTGACATTCCGGGTACTCTGGGTCCAACCTGACTTCTCATCATGTCCTCCTGTCCCTAAACACTGACCAAAACAGACAATCCAACACACGAGGGGTGACTGCCTCCTACAGCAAAGAATCCAGGTCATCTTCCCCTTCTCGGATGTATAACAGCGCATCTAGTTCAGCCTCCAGCTCATACACTCTGAGTTGGAGTTACTCAAACTTCAAATACTTGTTGCAGACGTGTTTGGGCTGGACCCCAGGTGGCATCCAGGAATTCCCACATGCGACAATGGTCACAAATCACCTGTCCTCCTATGCTAACTGTCTTCAAAGAATCTACTCAATTATTTCATTCAATTTTATATTTAATTATGTCTTTATGTATTTTATTAACCTTTCCACCATTGATGTACAATGTTGAACCTTAAGGATAAAGCAGACTGTCGTCACTTATCAGATACTCAGCAAATTACATTTCTTTTCCTTTAGCAGAGCTTTAGGAAAAGGTTTAGAAAAAGCATAAGCAACAGAAAGTTCTTTCCAATTCCTCCCCTTAAATCTCTTAATCACTCAACTGCACCACTCTATCGTAAATCACACTCAAGGAAAAGACACTATGGGAGTGTCTATGTGTGTATAATGGGTTGTGGCACATGGATGTCAGAGACACTTATTTTTGGATCAGAATGCCATATTAGCAGGTTCATATCACAGACCTGAGCTGTGATTTGTGCATCAAAGCCCAAAATAAGAAAAAAAAGCTACCTCCTAGAGTCTAAAATTCTAGCAGAGTGAAAGCTACTGTAAACAAATTAAACTGGATTAAGACTTTGGTACTGAGTTTAAGGTAAGAGCTTATATTTAGAATCACTATCTTACTTGTTTAGTGTGCCAATTTAGTCATTATTCCTTGTAGTTGCTTTGCTCAAGTTTGTGTTGTAAAGATTCATTTGGAGTTTTATTTCCATTCTGGAGGCCACCTGTTTTCTTACCCATTGTTCTCCCATGCACTGTGTTGTTTAAATCATGATGCAAAAACCAGCAATGTATTAACTAGTGTGCAAATAGTCGTAAACTGCAGGACAAGACCAACCTGTTGAAATGATACATGGCAGGAACAATGAAATGCAATATGTGCGAACTGACGCATTGGACAAATAACATGGAGTCACATTGGTATAATTGTAATAGAGGGAGGCTTCAAGAACTAAGGGAGCTGAGAGGGCTGGATATTCACAAATCCTTGGTAAGGCTTTAAGCACAATAACAGTGGGGTAAAAATAGAGTTGTAAGTGCAGCGTTATTGTTTTAGTGCCAACATACCCCATTCCTTCATGACAACCTAAGTTAAAATTATTGTAAATATGTTAGTGTGAACAAACTTATTTATTTGCGATGCTATATAATACATTCATAAGCACTGAAGACTCTGAATTTCTGACATTAATAAAGATTGCATTTTAGTTCACACCCTGAAATCACTTTCTGTTTAATTGTCGAATGAACAGTCATTTACCTTGTCCAGTATGTTATCCAAAAAATACCTCACAAATTCCACTCTGAAATTTTGTAGTAATTGTTTGCTACAAGCTGATTGGTTATTTTAAGCAATTTCACTATTAGGTTGAGTTTACAGTCATTTCCAAGTTAATGTTTAGACAAATGTGAAATACATTAACAGTGAAAGCTCCCACTGGAGCTGAGAAATTTGGCAAATAGATGCTTTACAAAGCATTTAAATCTTGAAAAATAGGTCTTTAGTTGTTAGTGATTTTTCCAAATGCAGAGGTGACTCTTAAAACAAGCAATTAAGTTACAATCTTCACAGGAAAAGAATTTTGCTTGTCAGTTTTGTTAAAGTAATTGCTAACATTGGCACTATAGCTCCTGGGGATAAGAGATGTCCTGATTAATCAAGGTATTGTAGTCTGTCATTTTGTGTAATTGAGGCTTTCAGAGTTTGGGAATGCAACAGATTATTCCGTTGAATAATAAATCTGTGTTTACATCAAAAATGCAGCAAGTAAAGTAGAATATAACCACAACAGCATCTAAGAATGGGTTAGTTCAATCTTGGGCATAACAACAAACATTTTGCCCATTAATTTTTTTTTTTAAACAGTGGAGGAGTAAAACAGGGGTAACAAAAGAGTTCAACATCTATTAAACACTGAGAAGTCCCTGCATGATGCATAAGAACAGTAGACCATTCAGCTCCTCAAGCCTGTTCTACCTATCTATTCTATTCGGATTGATCTGAACCTCAACTCTATTTAACTTTCTTGATTTCGTAGGTCCCGATCCCCATACCTAACAAAAATCTATCTCTCAGTTTGACCTTCTAATTGACCAACCCCAGCATACACAGTTCTTTGGGGAGCAAGTCCGTGTTTTCAAGCAGTCATTGTGTGAGAAATGCTTCCTGGTTAGCTTCGATATGTTTTTAAGATGATAATCTCTTTCTGAATTCCCCTACAAGAGAACATAATTTTCTGTATCTAGCCTATCAAGTCCTAGTTTTAAAGACTTTTGATTCCTAAGGTCCTGTACTTAGATACCTTGTACCTAAGATGGTACCAGTGTTTAACTGACAGCAGAGGAGATCCACACCAAACGGCCATTCCCTGTGTGGATTCGTGATGGGGAGTAGCACCCATCCTTAACTGGCTCCTTGAGTCCATCAAAGGGCTCACTAAGGTGTAACCCACGTGAAATCAATTGGTTTTCTTTTGATCATTTCAAATCCCACTCTGACCATTGTGCAGAAGTTCAATCTACCTTAATTTAGACACAAAAACAGGAATTGCTGGAAAGCTCAGCAGGCCTGACAGCATCTGTGGAGAGAAATCAGAGTTAACGTTTCAGGTAGAGTGACCCACCCTCAGGACTTAATTTCAAATTAATGTGACAGGTGGAAATCTATAGAATTGGATGGGTTTTGTTTTGTAAGTTATTTCTTTCCATTGACCTTAACTAGCACAAAATCAGATGGGGCATAAAACCAACATTACAGGTAATACCAGAGGCGTGGGTTAGGTTTAAGTAATCATGTTTCTTTCTACGATCACTCTCTCCGTCTCATAGAATTCAAAATAATCATACATCATCGTAGAGATCATAGAATCCCTACAGTGTGGAAACAGGCCCTTTGGCCCAATAAGTCCATACCGACCCTCAGAGCATCCCACCCAGAACCCATCCCCCTATAACCCACCTAATCAACACACCCCTGAACACTGTGGGCAATTTAGCATGGCCAATCCACCTAGCCTGCACATTTTGGACTGTGGGAGGAAACCGGAGCACCCGAAGGAAACCCACACAGACATGGGGAGAATGTGCAAACTCCACACAGATAGTTAGTTGCCTGAAGGTGGAATCGAACACGGGTCCCTGGTGCTGTGAGGCAGCAGTGTAGTGCTAACCACTGAACCATTGTGCTCAAAACTACAGACAAACTGTTAGTTCTTATCACACCACAGTCAATCAGCCACTCATGTTAGGAGTTACTCGATTTCAGTTTAATTTGTTCATGTAGAACATGATGCTGACCCTTTTACCTACCTTACATGAACATAAGAACTAGGAGCAGGAGTAGGTAATTCAGCCTCTTGAACCTGCTGTGCCATTCAAGATGATCATAGCTGATCTCTTCTTGGCCTCAACTCCACTTTCCTCTCCACTCTCCATCCACTGCACTTTGGGGTACTGAATTCCCAAGATTCACAACTCTTTGAGAGAAATAATTTCCCTTCACCCTGTTTTTAATCTGCTACCTGTTATCCTAAATCTGTGACCTCTTGATATCAGTGATCCATATCACTGTAAAAGTAAAAGTAACTTTTTAAAGGCTTTAATCAACAAAATGAGGACTTTGATTAGTTTGGAGAAGAAAATGAGAGAGTAAGACTAACCAGATCATCTTTCAAAGAGTTGTACAGACACAATAGGCCAAATGATTTTCTTCTGTGCTGTATGAATCCATGATTTTACCATAACTTCAAATCACTTTTGAAATACATCATTTGTGGGGAAGTGCTCGGAACTTGATGACCTTCCTAAGTTGGTTCGGCCGCATTTAGAATACTGTGTACAGTTCTGGTTGCCACATTACCAAAAGGATGTGGAAGCTTTGGAGAGGGTACAGAGAAGGTTTATGAGGATGTTGCCTGGTATGGAAGGTGCTAGCTATAAAGAGAGGTTGAGTAGGTTAGGATTGTTTTCATTAGAAAAAAGGAGATTGAGGGGGGACCTGATTGAGGTCTTCAAAATCATGAAGGGTATAGACAGGGTTGATAGAGATAAGCTTTTTCCCAGGGTGAGGGATTCAATAATGAGGGGTCACGCGTTCAAGGTGAGAGGAGAAAAGTTTAAGGGGGATACACGGGGAAAGTACTTTACACAGAGGGTGGTAGGTGCCTGGAACACGTTGCCAGCAGAGGTAGTAGAGGCAGGCACGGTAGATTCATTTAAGGTGCGTCTGGACAGATGCATGAGTAGGTGGGGAGCAGAGGGATACAGATCCTTAGGAATTGGGTGATAGGTTTAGACAGTGGATTTGGATCGGCACAGGCTTGGAGGGCCGAAGGGCCTGTTCCTGGGCTGTAAGTTTTCTTTATTCTTTGTTCTTTTGGTGCTGCCAAAAAGCTGAAGTCGAAATCAAGCTGTATGACCTAGAAACCTTCCCCTTGAAGGGTGTCCTCATAATTAAGTAGAAATTATATCATAGGCCTAACAAAAGTTCTTGGGAGGCAAAATTTCACCTTTGTTCATCGAAAGTAGTGTTGACTTGAAGTTCAAGTAGCCATAAGTTGACACATCTGAGGACAAGACCAAATTAGACTAGAAGGACACTTGGCTAATCTTTCAATTCCACAACCCATCCAGCAACAGGTTCCCCCATAAGAAACAATTATTAATGCCATATAAAGCCCTAACATCAGAGCATAAGTCTGTTTGCCGTTCAGAATTCCACATTGCCCCATTCTTATCAGAGTCATAGCTCCAGGAATGAAGTCCTCGCTATTTAATAATCACTAGATCACTGAAGAGAAGATTGCCATTTACAGAGAGCTCTGAGCATTAGGAAGAGTAGGAATAGGCAATTATCCCCATGAACCTGCTGCACCATTTAATATGATCATGGCTGGTCACATCTTGGCCTCAATTCCACTCTCCTGCCTGCTTCTCATGACTCTTCAACCTGTTTCTGATTAAAAATCTGTCTATTTCCTCCTTAAATTCATATTAATGACTCTGGACACCAAGGTAGCTCACTATTTGAACATTTGTAGATTATGGTTGCTTTCAGATGAGGACGAGTGATAGTTGATTCCAGTGTTCATTGTTCTGTATGTAGCCAATCTCATTTTCATTAGATCAAGCTAAGTGTCCAAGTTTGCCAAAAGGAAAATGAGAACATACAAGGAAACCAGTTTAGGTAGTCTTCATGGCTGAATGTAATTCAGGAGAAATAGATGGCGAATGGAATTAGTGGTGCAGGAGTTCAAACAGATAGTAAACCATCTGATCCACGAGTGTAGTGTGCATGAGCTGTCTAATTTAAGGTCTTATTTTTAATTCCCTATCACTGTCTCCAGTAAGGTGGATGCAGGTTTGCAGGGGAGTAGAGAGATGCAGGTAGGGTGGGGGAGTAGGTGGAAATTCAGAAGTTCATGATTAAGAGGGAGGGGCCAAGTCTGTTTTCAAAAGAAGCATGGAGAGGGAAAGCTATCCAGTTCTATAGCTGACATGACACAGGCACAGAGAGTAAGTGACGGAACTTGTGTGCTGCACTAAGTTCTCAGCAGTTTGTAATTTACACAGAGAAAGCGCTTGTGTTCCAACAATGTCCAGTTAATGTGGGACACTGATCAGCTGATCTTACGTGTAAATGCCAGATATCCAACGAATTGACCTAAATCTTTCGTCATGTGGGATAGTCCAGCTGACTCAAGGCTGGAATCAGAATGGTGAGTTAGTGGCCAGGACTGCCCCCCACGCTCAGCAGAAAATTTCATTAAGACCTTTGCAGGCAAATGGGAGGACGGATCTAATAGAGCCCATGCAACCAGTGACCTGTTATGAACCGTATTGTAGGCATTCATGAGCTTCAGTTTAAAGGTCTAGGGAAAGCACTAGAACCCAGCCTGGGGGAGTCTCCAGGATTGTTGTCATATGCCGTGTGCTCTATCACATCACCATTGGGAATTGTTTGCTGTGACTGGAATCTGAAGGAGATGACCTCAAAGGGAAGGAAGCACCTGCAGTCCTACAAAAGGGGAAGGTACACAGGAAGGAGAGGAAGTTGGACAGGAGTTTGAGCAGCCAGCTGCGAAAGCAAGGGCAAAAGCACTGATAGTCAAAAGTTTCCAAAAAATAAAGCTTGAGTCACCAAATTAAAGTTACTTCACACATGCCAGTGTTTCTCCCACAGTCCAAGTTTTCCACCAAACTCCTTTGTTGGGAAAAAAGAACTTTCGGTTTTCCCTTCCAACGAACTTCAGAATGGTAGAGGTAGATATATTCTTGACAAACAAGAGAGTCAAAGGGTAGCAGAGAGTAGGAGTTGACATCACAATCAAATAAGCCATGATCTCCTCAAATGCTGGAACAGGTTCGATGAGCTGAAGTGCCTACTCCCATTCCTAATTTGTGTGTTTGGTTTTGTGTGAGAAAACATGTACAATAGTGAACTGACAGCTCTAAACAATCAAGCCCTGATTATTATAAACAACGTTCACCATAGTATGTTCAAATTACATTCTCCTATCCTATAAATTTTTCCCAGTAGAGTCCTGTTTGTCTGTTTCACTGTGAGCGCTAGCATCGACTGGATAAAATATTTCTCTCTCAGGCTTGTCTCGCAATGATTTATTCTTCTATATTAGGAATGGATCTAGTCTTTCATGGAACTGCGCCTCATGGGAAAACAGAAAAAGAAGTTAATTACTGTTAGAAATTACGATCTTGCCTATAACTTTTCTTTTTTATAAAGTGCTTTAAAATAAACCTCTGTCAGCTTGTCCAATCTGCGGCATTGTCTTTGGTAAAATATTTGTTGAAACCCTGAATGAATGGCAAAACCTACCAATTCTGTTTCTCTGGGACTTCGGCTAAGTTTCTGCCGTAAATCAGGGAAATCTTTATGGAAATTTCAGGTGGTTAGTTTGCTAATGTTTTGACATAGGATCAATTTTTAATTAGACAAAATACAGAGAGCAAGTATGGCTCTAAAATCAAGTTACAGTGCTCAGAAGAATGGATCAATTTGAAAAGTGCAAGTTTAAAAGTAGCAATGAACCTAAAATGAATTGCTATGACTATCAAACTTAAATATCACTTAGACAATTATTTGTCATTAGGTTGTGAAGTCTGTCATTGAAATCATTTCCAAATCACATTGTACAGGACAGAAGAGGAACTATTTGTTCACATGCATGGAATAGTTTGTACTCAGAAACTGGAGTAAAGCCAGAACTTGAAACAAAGACTGGAACTGAGGAAACAAGACACTATATACAAATGTGTCTTATATAGCAAAGCATTGCCACAAAAACCTACCATGTATAAACATGATTTGTGATGTATTTGTAATTGTACATTTTTTAGTAGTAGTCGGTTGTTGGACCAGAAACTGTAACAATGGATAATTTATAATACCACGTTAAAAATGACACTTATTCTAAGAACTAGGAACACATTTTAAAGATTTGAAATAATTTTAGCCCCCAAGCTTTAAGTTTCCGTTCAGCATGATTTAGGTTATTTCAAATCTCATTTGCTGTGGCAAATGAACACCGTATTAGATCTGTCTCCTTTCTGAGAAAATTGTCCAATTTCGCTTCAGCTGGTGGGTATGAGAGTCACAAGAGGGCATAGAATTAAGATGATCTTCAAAAGAGCTGAGCACAGAACATTGATTTGATGCAGGGCCACTGGTGACTGTTTCCATGTCAAAATTTTGATAATCGCAAGGAAAATTAGAGTGGAATTAGGGGAAAAAACCTCTACAATTCGGAATTTACTGACACAAACCATTATTGAAAGAACTGTGATATATTATTTTAAAAGACAATTGGAAAGAATTGAAAAATAAGTATGTTATAGGTTATTAGAGGCAGATAGGAGATTAGGATTAGACCTTGCTCTGACCGAGGGATGTCATATAGTTCTACAAATATTCATTCTTTAAATTTACTAATTACTTGGAGTTATATATCAAAAGAACTCATTCATATTGCCTCTAGTGTCAGCCTCAAGGCAATGGAGTTAAATGTCTTGGTTACTATCCAGCTTGGAACATGAGGAAAAAACAGTTTTTGTTCACAGCCAAAATTTCTCATCAAGGTTATCAGAGTTTTATTGACACAAGTGATTATAGTGAGACTCTTACAATCTAATAGATACATGGTAACACCACCTGCATGTTCTCCTCCGAGCCACTCACCATTCTGATTTTAAATATATTGCCGTTCCTTTGCTGTCACTGAGTCAAAATCTGGAACTCCTTCCCAAACAATACTGTGGATCTACCTGCAGCATGTAGGGTAATTGCTCTGAAGAACAGTGGTGGTGAACTGCCTTCTTAATCTGCTGCAGTTCATTTAGTG
Source organism: Ginglymostoma cirratum (assembly GCA_024137785.1). Taxonomy (NCBI): domain Eukaryota; kingdom Metazoa; phylum Chordata; class Chondrichthyes; order Orectolobiformes; family Ginglymostomatidae; genus Ginglymostoma; species Ginglymostoma cirratum. The sequence continues at coordinate 25,669,521 of JAHRHZ010000133.1, read as the reverse complement.
AAGGAACTCCCATAATACTGGAAGAGAGTATCAGGACTTTGACCCAGCAATGGTGAAAATGCCGCAATATACTTCCAAGTCAGGACGGTGCATGGCTCTGGATGGTGGAGGGGAACTTGCAGGTAATAGTGTTCCCATATACCTCCTGCCCATATCTTTCTAGATGGTAGTGGTCATAGATTTGGAATGTGCTATTGCACAAGACTTGGTGAGTTAATGCAGTGCTCCTTGTAAATGATGCACACTGTGCATCAATGGTGAAGGTAGTGAACTTTGATGGTGCTGGACAGGTTGCCAATTAAATAGGCTGCTTCATCCTGGATAGTGTTGAAGTTCTTAAGTGTTATTGGAGCTGCACTCACTCAGGCAAGAAGGGAGCATTGTGTCACACTCTTGACTTGTGCCTTGAAGATGGTAGGTAGGTATTGGGAAGACAGGAGGTGAGTTACTTGCTGCAAAATTCTTAGCCTCTGACCTGCTCTTGTAGCCAGATGACTTGGAGTAAATTTCTCACCTATTCAGTTCCTGGGCAAAGATAACCATTGAGATGATGAAAGTGGGTGATTCATTGATGGTACTGTCATTGAACATCAACAGTCAATGGTTAGATTCTCTCTTGTTAGTGACCATCATTGCCTGGTGCTTGTGTGGTCTAAATGTTACTTATCACTTATCAGCTTAAACCTAGATGTTATCCAGTCTTGATGGATTTGGACATGGACTGCTTCTGTATCTGAGGAGTTGTGAATGGTGCTGAACATCGTGAAATCATTAGCAAATATTCACAATTCTCACCTTATGATATCAGCGTCTTGATGAAAATGGTTGGGCCTGGAACATTACCCTAAGGAATTCTTTCAGTAATGTTCTTGGACTGAAATGATTGGCCTCCAACAATTGTAATCATTTTTCTTTGTGCCCGGTACGACTCCAATCAAAGAAAATTTTCACTCTGATTCCTATTTCCTGTCGGGAAACCTGGATCCAAAAACATGGTCAAATATTGACATTAAGGACAATTGCTGTCACTTCCCCTGTGGAGTTTAGCTCTTTTGTCCATTATTGGACCAAGACTGTAATGAGATCAAGAGCTGAGTGGCTCTGGCTGAACCTAAACTGGGTGTCAGTGAACAGGTAATTTTGTTACAAGTTCCACTTGATAACACTGTTGATGGCCCCTTCCATCGTTTTGCCGATGATCAAGAGTATACTCTTAGGGCGATAATTAAGTTGCATTTGTTCTGCTTTTGGTGGACAGATCATACCTAGGCAGTTTTCCACATTGTCAGGTAGAAGGCAAGATGGCAGTATGTTACTGGATTACTAATTCAGAGTCACAGGCTAACATTCTGGGTTCAAAGAGTTGTGAGAATACTACCATGGCAATTGATAAAATTTTAATTCAATAAAATCTGGAATTAAAGCTAGACTAATGGTAACTGTTGTCAATTGTTGCAAAAACCCATCTGGTTCACAAATGTCCTTTAGGGAATGAAATCTGCTGTCCTTGTCTTGTGTGACCCCAGGCTCAGAGCAACATAGTTGACTCTTAATTGCCCTCTGCTGGGGCAGCACAGTGGCTAGCACTGCAGCCTCACAGCGCCAGGGACCCAGGTTCTATTCCAGCCTCAGGTGACTGTGTGGAGTTTGCAAATTCTCCCCGTGACTGCATGGGTTTCCCCCGGGTGCTCTGGTTTCCTCCCACAGTCCAAAGATGTGCAGGCTAGGTGGGTTGGCCATGCTAAATTGCCCATATTGTTCAGGGGTGTGTGGGTTATAGGGGGATGGGTCTGGGTGCAATGCTCCAAGGGTCAGTGTGGACTTGTTGGGCCGAACAGCCTGTTTTCACACTGTAGGGATTCTAATTATAACTTAGCAGGTCACTTACTTCAAGTTTCTTAACATCATCATGAAATTTGCAGTAACCTTTCTTAGAGTTGACTGTTGAGTTGATTACTTAGAAAATGTGTTGTTCATTGTGAAGTCTAAAAGATGAATATAAATTGTGATTAACAATGGTCATAGTACTGATCCCTATTGGACTCCATTCATCACCTTCTGCAACTCAAAACAGCAAGCCTTTACCTCTGCTTTCTGCTTTCCGTTTTGCAGCCAGCTAGATATCTACTCTGATACTTGTTCTCTACATTTGACTCAATATGCATTGACCTTATTCACTAGCCTATTCTTTGGCACCTAATTGAAGACTTTTTGGAAATCATAATAAATTGCATCTATCCATGTCTATTCTCTCTGTGACCTCATTATAGAGCACAGAAGGAAGCCTGTGCTGGTTCTTTGAAATGATGATCCAATTAATGCCAATCCCTGCTTTTTTCCCACAGACTTGCACTTTTCTCCCTGGCACTTCTGAAATCTGCTATTGCCTTTGTATCTGCCATCCTTTCAGGCAAAGCAACCAAAATCGCAACTAACTGCATTAAATAAAAACTGCAACTCCTGCCGCCTCTTGATAAGACATCAGAAATAGTTGTGCATAAATGCTCAACCAACATTGGAGCAGGAGGTTGGATTTATCAAAGGCAATGCCATTCCCATACTGCTACATAAGCAATTCCCATCAGAATTCCAATGTCAAAATTCTTTCATGCCTGTATGTTGCTAGTGATGGGAGCACACTGTTGCATTTCAGTGCAGCTCTGTAGCACACAGAAAATTATAATTTGCTGGCAACAATTTATCCCAAATCCAAATCAGTGATAGAACTGCAATCATGGTGAGATTTTGCAAATGCTGTCTCCTTAGGCTAGTTATAGGGCATTAAGGCTTTGTGCAAGGTGTTCTTAATTAGCCTAAATAGCTCAACTGGAACATAGTGGGACCTTAATTCCAGGGTGCTTCATTTTGAGACCCATTTGGTCTTAATTTTTTTGTAAGGTATTGAGTCTTGATTTTTCAACACGAAGTGTTCTGGAACTAAGTATTACAGTCAATTTTCTGCATTGGAAGTTGAAAGTCTCATTTATTGAAATTTCCTGATTGTTTCTCTTCATTACTGTTACAACATTGTGTAGAGTAATTGTGAACAGCAAGGCAGGAAGCTAGAATTTGTTTGTAAAAAGATTAAAAAGGGAGAAGAGTGCATGGCTCCTTTAAAAGGTAGAGTGCTTTCCTAAGCTTAGAGATTTATACAGAAAATGTATCTAAGCAGCTGAAGGGGTACAGCTATTTCTGAAATTGAAACATGTATCAATTGGCTGTGTGATTGGAAACCTTAGGTTTGTTTTGATGTTTTGGCAATAAGCTGGAATCAGCCAATTAATTTAAACCAAGCACTTAGTGATTGAAAGCCAATTGAATTTAAATCTAATGGTTTTGACAACCTCAGACCAATGGTATTGCAAGAAATTTGATATGTCATTCAAGGTATATAAGGAGAGGGTTTTTGAAACTCGGGGTGACAGCAAACTGCCATCTGAGAAATAAGCATTTATCTCTCACAAGAAATTGCTAAGCTGTCTAAGAAAGCACCACCTATCCATGAAAGGTACCACGGCATTTCAGCCTAAGAGTTCTCGCAGAAGACTTTGAAGAGAAAACATCCCTGACAGCTGGATCAGCAGAAGAAAGGTGTTTATGACTTGAAAATAGCAGAAGACTAAGTCCAAATTACTTGGATTTATATAAGTGGGAATTGTGTTTATTGGAACAGCATAGCAGCAAAATTTAGTTCAGTTAAGGAATAGCTAGTAGTTAAGGGGATGTTTTTCAGTTTGTGATGAATTCTGTTAATTTGTTCACTGTTAAGGTTAAAGAAGTAAATTTTTACTTGTTACTTATAAAGTGAATATCAGGGATTTTCTTCCATTTAACCTCCCCGTCTCCATAACAGTTTAACAGATTAGGTGAGGTGAGGCGATCTACTCTGGGTGTTTCAGGTTTAATTAATAGAAGGAGACTGTTACTCCTGCTGTAACAGACTGGGGGCTTGTGTTTTGATTTTAATTATCAGAGGAGTTTGACCTCCCCTTCCTAACAACTACTAATAAATTCAGCTGCATATTTTACAGAGAAAACAATTGATAAATGTCATGTGGATCAGATACAAGAACCTGCAATTGGTTAAGGACAACACAGACCTAAAAATTGCAACTTGAACTTTACGGTTAGTCAATGCCAAGGCAACTTGTTTAATGCTGTCAGCTGACACTCTGACACTGAGACTGCACCCAAGTGTGTGCAGTATGTGCTTGTTCTAGTGTGGCACAAGTAAATACAATTTAGAATACATTCTGTTTATCTTAAATCTGCCCTCTGGTAACTGACTGGTGCTAGTTGGAACAGGTTTTCCCAATCAATTGTGTCAAACCTTCTCAAATTATTTGATGTCTGCTATTAAATCTCCCCTTAGCCATCTCCGTTCTAAGAATAATATTTCCAGCTTCTCAAATATTTCCATATAATTGAACTTTCCTACCACAGGCACCATCCTACAACTACCCTATTGATATCCAATACATTCATGGGTATGGACATTATTGGTTGGGGCAGCAACTATTTCCCATCCCCAATTGCCTTTAAGAAGGCGGTGGTGAACTGCCTTCATGAACCTATGCAGTCCATGTGGTGTATGTGATCCATGTACACCCACTGAACTGTTAGGTAGGGATTTTCTCCAGTGACATGGATGGCAAAATAATTCCAAATCAGGATGGTGTGTGACTTGGAGGAGAACTTGCAAGTTCCCTTGTGTCTCTTGCTGTTGTCTTCATAGCTGGTAGAGGTTGCAGGTTTTAGAAGGTCATGTTGAAGTATACTTGCTGAGTTGCTGTGGTACAAAATGATACACACTGCTGCCACTGGTGTTATTGGTGAAGGGAATGACTGTTGATGGTGGTGAATGTGGTGCCATCAAGCAGGCTGCTTTGTCCTGGATGGTGTCAGGCTTCCTAAGTTTCCCCCATCTGGACAAGTGGAGACTAATTGATCACAGTCCTGACTTTGGCCTTGTAGTTGGTGTACAGGCTTAGATGAGCTACTTACCACAGAATTCCTAGTCTCTGACCTGCTCTTGTAGCTACAATACTTATGACATCTTTGTGATAGGACATTACTGGGCAATTTTCAACATTGTCAGCCAGATGCCAGTAACTGTCTTTGAACAGCTTGGCTAAGTTTGCAGTTAGTTCAGGAGCAGACATCCTCATAACTCTTACCAGAATGCTATCCAGACCCTTAGCTTTTGTAATGTCTTGTGCCCTCAGCTATTTATTGATAGAACAAGGAGTGAGCTTCTGAACCTTCTTCAAGGCCTTGATGTTTTTTTCATGGTGCCCAGAATTTGAAGCGGTACTCGTGTTGAAGTATAACCAATACTTTGGAAAGGTTTAGCAATAATTTCCTTCCTTTTGTACTCTCTGTCTCTATTTATAAAACCAATGCTTTGTATGTTTTAAACCACTTAATTAATTTGTCTTACCACCTTTAGGGTATACAGTGCATAAACCACAAATGTTTTTGTATTTAACATTTTACCAATTACTTTATGTTGTCATTCCCCATGTTTCCTTCCCAAAATGGATCATTGCACACATCTCTGTGTAATTTGTATGTATATGTTATGTATTCACCCAGCCTGTGTCCCCCTCAATTCACAACTGTTCTCCTCACTGTTTGCTGTATTTCAAAAATTTGTGACATTTGCAAACTTTTAAATTATGCATCTTGCTGTCCAGGTCATTAATATATCTGTAGTTTCCCTTGCAGGAACTTGTGATGAAGTGGTATCCCTGATTATTAGCCAGAAGCTCTGGGGTCAAGTCCCACTCCCGAACTTTAAGTCCAGTGGAAGAATCTGCATATTGTAGCCAACTAGATTGTACATCGACTTGTAACATACGTCAATCAGAGGGGGTAAAAGTGAGAAATTCCTAGTCAACCATGTGATGGAAAGAAATAGATGTCTTTTTTAAAGTTACTTGATTGGCCATAGGTATTATTGCAGAGCCAGCGTTCATTGTCTATGAGGAGTAGGTAATGGCCTAGCGGTATTATCGTTAGATGATTTTTCCAGAAGCCCAGATAAATATTCTAGGGACCTCAATCAGACCTGACCGTGGCAGATGGTGGAATTTGAATTCAATTTTTTAAAAATCTAATGGTTGTTGATAGTCATGAAAACCACTCAACTGGTTCACTAAGGGGACTCCAGACTCCCAGCAGTGTGGTTGAATCTTTACTGCCCTCTGAGTGATGGGGTATGGGCAATTGGAAAGATGCTACCATGACTTGTGATGAACCAATGAAAAAGATAAGCGTTGAATTTCCCTGCTTCCAGTTCAAATGCTTTGTCTAGTGAGCTCCACAATGGCTTGGCTTAACATTTCTCATGCAATCTTCAGTTTTTCGTCTCATTAATTCTCAAACTAGGCTCAACTTGCAGAATTGCACAGTTGCATAGATAGAGTTTCTCACCACTGCCAGGATCTTCCAGCCTTCATGCTGCTGATGCCGTATTTAAAGCTCAGCTGCATATACTTCAGATGCTACAAGACAAGAACTAAAGTTGTACCAGATGAGAGATAAGAAGCCTGTTCATGTATCCCAAGACGAAAGAACTTGGGATATATGAACTCGCCTCTCACAAGCAATTTACTGCAAATAGCCTCAGGTATCAGGGATCCTTGAACTGTGACATTCAGGATTCCAGCCATGCTGATATCGATGTGTGATCTATAAGCAAGATCCAAAAGTTAACACAGGCTTATTGAAATAACTCCTGAGACCTACATCCAACCCAATAAAGCCTCATGTAATGCCCTCACACAATCTGGTATGGAGTCTCCCCAAGGAGGTCATTATCATGCCTCTATAAGGAACTGTGAGTTTGTGACATATCCAATTGCAAAACAAGAGTTTTAGTACTACACTGGGTGGAGAATTCTGTCAGTAAGCATTAACTCCACCCCCACCCTCCAAGAAAATAAGGTGGTTTGAGATATCGGTGAGATATAAATGCATGGTAGTAAGGTAGGCTCCGCTGAATGGTGAGATTCTGAAGTCATCATTTAAGCCTCAACAGGAAAATCAAAAAAAAACGTATTCTCAACGTCGAACTTCTGATTCTTTCATTCTCACTGTTAATTTTTCTAACTTCCTAACTATTGCTCATACCAGGGAGGGAAATATTCTGCTCTATGTAACAATTTTAAGAATTTGTATAAATTTAAAGTTACAATGCTTTCATATCTCCCTCTTCCACTAGAACCTTTGACATGGGAGCGATGTTATGATCCCAGCTGAAGGTACTACTAGACAGGTCAAAACCCAAAAACACATCTGATGTTTTTTTTTTATTCGTTCACGGGATGAGGGCGTCGCTGGCCAGGCAGCATTTATTGCCCAGAGAGCAGTTCAGAGTCAACCACATTGCTGTGAATCTGGAGTCACATGTAGGCCAGACTAGGTAAGGATGGCAGTTTCCTTCCCTAAAGGACGTTAGTGAACCAGATGGGTTTTTCCAACAACCGACAATGGATTCACAGTCATCATTAGACTCCTAATTCCAGCTATTTATTGAGTTCAAATTCCACCATCTGCCATGGCGGGATTCAATCCCGGATTCCCAGAATATTATCTGGATCTCTGGATTAACAGTCCAGCGATAATACCGCTAGGTCGTCACCTCCCCCTATATAGATCATATTTCTTAATTTTTATTTATTGTGATTGTCAGTCACTGGAACATAGTCACACAAGAAATTCCTTTTAACAGCAGAGCAGAGGTTTATTATTTAAAAAAAAATGAAAATAATGTTGTCTAAATATAGAATATAGTTAGGAAGGTCTTCAAATACAGAGCAAAAGAATGTTTCAACTTCCTGACACTAACTGTTACAGAGACTTAAATCCGAAGAAAATGCATCCACCTCCCAGTTCCTGTACATATTAGGTTTTTACTTACTTGACTTCTTACTGTTTTTTTTTGCCATTAACTGTGTGGCCAATTCAACAAGTCTTTTTTTCCCAAATCTATCAACGTGAATTCTTCCAAATCTCTGAAATTCAAATTTTCTTAGTTCTGATAACTGGCAGATTTTGAACCAAATTCTTCTCGTTTAGAAGTTTTTCACCAACTAAACAATGGTGATTGTGATTTTTCTGAACTGTCCTATACCCCTGTAAGGAGAGAACACTGTGACTTGCTTCTGATCCCAGTCACATCTCCCTAACTGCCTTAAAAACCTTCGGTTTCTGGGTTTTCTAAACTAAAACCAATCCTTGTGTATTCTAAACTGAAAACAAGCTAATGGTTTTCAATATTCACTCTACCTCTCATACATCCCACGGTATAAACATCCTCTTCCATTAACACGCCAGAGTTTGCAGTCATCTGTTCTCTGGCATCTAAGTGGATTAGGTCTCTGTTTCAAATGGACTATTTGATTTTGTTTTTACCCTTTGGGGAAGTTACCAACATCTTTCTACCACTATTTTATATTCCAAATGTTAAAAATTACCTGCATATAAAATTACACCCCCTTCATTGCAATAATGTATTGATTTTCTGCCATTAACTTTGTAATGGTGTGATATGGGTTGGAACGTAGATTATAAATATGAAGTCATCAATACTACTTGATTTTTATTCTACAAATAATTTTGGATGGAAATTAATTGTGTGAGATTTACAACCCCCTTCAAAAAGATCTGAAGATGTCCACATTTTGTCTGCATTTATAGAACAAGATGGAGACACTATGTGAATTCCAGGCAATGTTCTTTTGTTTGCACAGTGCATCTTTGCAGTGCGAAATATTAATCATTCGTTTAAACCTGGAGTTTTGGTAGATACTTGCCACGGTGACATCTAGTGACAGAAATAGATACTACAAGAACGTTTCCCATAATAAAAAATAGGTGTGAATTGAAAGTGCTGTCGCATTTTAACATAAAATATAGCATTTCCATGGTAGCTTCAAATTGTTATTAGCAGCTCTGATAACACTTTTAATTTGTTGAATGTGTTTCCATCGACAAACAATACTCCATTTTGATTACATTTCTCAGTCTCAAGCTTTATAAATTATAACAAATAGTTGATAATATTCTGGAATGAAAAATTCTGCACCTTGAAATGGAGGGTCCTGTATCAGATTTACACACATCAGGGTTTACTGCAGTGACAGGAATTTTCAGCTTGATGTCAAACTCAGGGTAATTTTGGGGTTATTACATAACTCAATTGGTTAATATAATTGAATTATTCTGTGAAAAAAAATTGCTGCAATTACATTAAGTACACGTCTGCAATTTAATCTGATATTTAAGAATATCGTAGGGAAGCCTTGGTTTCATTGTCCCAGTTAACAGTGATGATCGCTGTTGGATCTGTACATACATTATTTCATGGTGACTATTGAATGTGCTCAGTCATTCAGATGCAATATGAAGACCCTTTTGTGCTTTTCCAGTATATCTGATTTCCATGTACATCAACACATCTGTTTTCACTGGTACTGACTGTCTGAGTCAACAAACAGCTTACTCCATTTACACTAAACATACAAGATAAAAGTCTTTGTAAGTGCTGAGCATTTTCTTTGAGGTGTTACATTTTAACTGGCATGCACACATAAACATTTGCTGTCTCCTCACGTCATTAAGCTGACTCAAAAGAAGGCAATATCAATCCAAAGAACTGAATAACGTGGAAAACATTTTGAATATGTTTTCTGTCTTTTATTTTCCATCACACGGATAATGGTGACATTTTTTTTATCATGAAAATACTAAAAATATACACACCAGTCAGCATGCATAACAGTCAGCCCTATCCAAATATCAATTCAAAATATCATAAAAAGACATTACTTGTTAAAATTAACATTTGCATAAAAGAAAATGTTTCCGAGCATTTAACAGGGAAAAGTAGGCCTGGTATAGAAACGTGGGAGCGAATGATTAAGAGAAGAGGCCGAAGGCTAAATTAAAGAGAAAAGATTTTGAGAATGCTTTCAAAGGTGGGAAGTGGTATGTTTTAGTAAACCACAGGTTTCTAAGGGCAGTGACATTGTGACCAAAAAGTACCTGTGAAGATGGAATATAGTGAGTCTTTAAAATTTATTCTTTAGTGAGATGTTAGCATCAAAGCAAAGCCAGCATTTGTTGCCCATCCTTATTTACCCTTGAACTGAGTGGCTGCTAGGTCATTGCCATGAGTCTGGAGTCACAGGTAGGCCAGATCAGGTAAGAATGGCAGATTTCTTTCCATAAGGAGTACTAGTGAATCAGATGAATTTTAACAAAATCAATGATAGGTTTATGATCATCATCAATAAGGATAGCTTTCAATTCCAGATTTTATTTATGAAACTAAAATTCCATCAGTTGCTGGAATGAGATTTGAACCTGCATTCCTAAACTCTTGTCCTGATTCTTAGTCCAAAGATATGCACTCTACCACCATTTACCTAAATGATGTAACAAATGAAATGTGGTTAGGGTTCTAGTGTAGCCCTATTCCTTAGGTAAAAGAATGAATACTAGATTTCAGTTGGGATCAACAATTCAAGGTCAAGCAAGCTCAGGCTGCAGATTTAAATTAAGACTGAGGGACAACTGAAATGGTTGTGGTCAGAGGAACATAGATTGAAAGCAAATCCATAAGGTGATGGTTTTGACTTCTTTCATACACTAAGGTGGCTGAAATGTCAATTCATCCAGAACCTTCTGTGAGGCAGGCAAGCAGAAAATCAAAAAAACGAAGGAGGGGACACTGGGTGTCATCCATGTCCAAATTGAAACTTTATCTATCCTGGCAGATTTACTGAGGAGCAGTGTATAAATGACCAAAAGGAGGAGACAACCAGTGACTGTAAAGGAATAATTGAGATGTAATGATTGCTTGCATTAGGACAGGTGAAAATAAAAAAAAACTCATTGGCACACTGCCTGGAATATTAATGAAGGGCAGTGGAAGAGAATGGAGTGGTCAGCAGTGTCAGAATATGCAGAGAGCTGAACCAGGGATTGCACAACCACAGTCACAGAATTCATGACCATGTTGACCTCGTATATAAAGAAGGGAAGAAATAAATGTGAATGTCTTGAACCTGCAATGCATACATGGCCCTGTGAGAACGATAGGTTTCTGGCATTGGGGCTGCAATTAGGCCAGTTGTTGGACAGAATTGAGGCATTAGGTGTGGCTTTCCTAAAGAAATAGATGACAATGTTGATGGATTTGACAAAGCACAGTGAAAGGCTGGTGAGACTTATATGATAAAGGGCCAAGAAGAAAAATTGCATATTTGGGGACTGGTTAGACAGAATGAGGAAAACAGTACAAAACATGCAATGGATATGAAACAAAAATAGAGATTGCTGGAAAAGTTCTCAGTTCTGAGGAAGGGTCACTCAACCCGAAATGTTAATGCTGATTTCTCTCGACAGATGCTGCCAGACCCACAGAGCTTTTACAGCAATCTGTATTTTTGTTTCAAATTTGCAGCATCTGCAGTTCTTTGAGTTTTTACAATGAATATGAATTAATTCATGAAATCCTACATTATGAGGATTCAGTTTGCACGGGAGGGGTTAGAGACAACTTGTGGTGGTAGAGTCGGGATTTGCCAGTGTCGTCAGAGAATTGGAAAGATTTTGACAAGGAAAGGAATCAGTGTAGGATGATCAAGTAAATTCTAGCTACTGGTTGGTGGTGCATATGTGCATGCTCATTCTGTGGCTGGGTACTAGATTCACCACAGATAGATCTTTTCCCAAAGAAAACGTGAGAACTTTTCTGGGATCTAGTGAACATCCAAAGTTAGGCCAAATCAGTGTTGCGGGAGATTGGTTGTGATTTCAATCTCCAAAGGTGTCCTGTAGCAGTGCAGGGGATGCTTTAGTTCAGGAATTCAGAAGACTATTTGTGATATTTTCTGTCATAAGAATAAAGAGATGATGGAGACTGCCATGTGGGTGGAATTTGATGCTGTCCTCCTCCCTCTCTGGGAGAAGGTTTTGGGGAACTGGGTGGCAAGGTTGAGGGTGGAGAGCTCATCACCTTCCTAATTCCCCACAATTAAGTACAGGGATGGAAAAGCTGAAGAAGGCCTTCCTGCCCAGAGACCAGGCGAAGCCCTAAAGTGGCCATTTCATTGCTCGGCCACTTGGAATCAAACAGTCACTGTCAGGCATACCTGAGGCTTGGTGAGAGGGTTCCCTGTGGCAGCGAGGTCTGCCTGTTGGGGAGGATGCCACCCACCCACCTCTTTCTTGCAATGTTAGAGGACCCAGTGATCCTGCCCAGCAGATCAGCAGACTCAGGTTCCAGTGATGACTCCCTACCTCAGGTCTCCAGAGGTCCTGGCAGCTGCCACTGCTCCTGGCGTTATTAGATGGCAGCTCTTGCAGGCGGCACATCCAGTCTACAGGAGCTAGGAGAGATAATAGGAACTGCAGATGCTGGAGAATCCGAGATAACAAGGTGTAGAGCTGGATGAACACAGCAGGCCAAGCAGCATCATAGGAGCCTATGATGCTGCTTGGCCTGCTGTGTTCATCCAGC
>JAHRHZ010000133.1:25600968-25646733 GCA_024137785.1 Ginglymostoma cirratum | reverse complement strand
TGCTTGACCTGCTGTGTTCATCCAGCCCCATGCTTGTTATCTCGGATTCTCCAGCATCTGCAGTACCTTTTATCTTAGATTTAAGTCTGCATCAGATTCTAAGATGTTCCACCCAAGCCTGTATGACGTAATCAGCTTGGATGGAATTTAACTCAGTCTTCAACATTAACCCTTTCAGAATCCCTATACAAACTCTACACCCCCAAAGCTTTTTTTTTCAAATTGTTAGCATTTATATATTCATGTGTATAATTGCGTTTACCAGTACCCCATTCCCCTCAGAGTCTGTGATTTCACAAGTTTAGGCAATTTTCAAGAACATTCTCTTTGCCTGGCTTTTTCTATGACATTCCCAAATAAAGCCTGGTACCTGCAGCTTTAATAATCTCTTCCCCCTGAACTGTGAGTTAAATTACAAACTTTTGCTCTGATTGTCTGCTTCAATAGTCTTCTTACTATCTAATTACTTTTAGACGCTGTCCATTTTGCATCTTAAATTGCCCCTTTGTTGCCTTACTTCTGGCTGAAGGATGTTACCAGTGCTGCAACCTCAGCTTAAATCCCTTTTGGTCCTGGATTTTAAAGCATTCTTTTTTTTCAACTTCTAGATTCCTTATTCTCTTTTGCACCATTAATTTAAAGTTTTCCCTTTGCCAAACAGTGATTTTCAACTTTAGCCACGGAGCTCCAATTCCCCCTTGTTTCCGAGCTGAATCATGATTCGAGACCTGTCCTCCAAATTTTCACTTCCCAATGGACTCTGTAATTGCAAGGTGTAACTAGCTTCTAGATCACATGTGTTTCAGTACCTCTTACCAGCTCTGAAGTTATAAGATTTTATCAATAAGTGCTGTTTCCAACTTGTTGACCTTCCATCCGTTTCTATGAAAGTTGTCTCATTGTTCAGCTGATGTTGACTGGCTGTATGGCTAGATGTTAAAGTTATTAAGTCTTTAAAGCTGTAAACAGAAATTTCTTCTGGGAGGTTTGCTGGGATTGACTCCATACAGCTATATTCCACTGCTCACCAATGGTCATTGTCTTGCATTTGGCTTTGAGATACCAATGACTGGTAGCTATGGTTGGGTAGTTCACCACCATCAACTGAGTCTCAATAAGAAAAGACACTCATCTTAAACAAGAGATAACAAGATGTAAAGCTGGATGAACACAGCAGGCCAAACAGCATCAGAAGAGGAAAGCTAGCTTTCCTGCTCCTCTGATGCTGCTTGGCCTGCTGTGTTCATCCAGCTCTACACCTTGTTATCTCAGATTCTCCAGCATCGGCAGTTCCTACTATTTCTGAATCCATCTTAAACAAGATATGGCTTGTTACATGCTAGCACTCAGGTACTAGTTATGTTGGAATGATAAACATTACTAAGACTAAGAAAAGACCTGTGGATATAGGTCTTCACCCCATGAAATACAAATATGTTCTGTGTTGTCACATCATCACTTAGGCTGTAGGCTAATGAGGTCTCCAGCATTAACCTTTACAGACCCGTTGCCTTATATTACACTGCCTTCTTTCCCCTGTCAAGTCTAAAGTCCCATGGTGATGTGGCTGACTATTAACTGCCCTCAAAGTGGTTTAGCAAATCAATTCATTTAATTAAACCACTACTAAATGCAATGTTCCTAAATAGTCCACTATCAGTTTTTCATGCAATGAGAGATGGGCAATAAATACCAGATTCTCAGGACTAATAAATGGAAAATCATTTGCATGGTGCTAATGAGATTAGCAAAACATAGAATGAAAGTTCCATTATGTCGCTGTGTGGCTTATGAACACCATATTAGCAATCTGCACAATCCTAACACTTAAGTATTCAATCGAGGCATGTTATTTTGTAATATGTGCTTTCTGACATTAATGAGTATTCTTGAACTTCTAAACACTACTGGCTTGGATCATTATGTTATATGCTAGCAACACAACAGGATTAAAACCTTGCCCTCGAATTTTGTGCTATTATTTTTGGCTAACCAGTAGAGAATAAAGCAATGTATCAAAATTGCCATAGCCTTTTAATGTTCTAAAGTAGAGCCCTATGCCAGAAGTATTTGTTCTCTTATTCATGTGTCTCTTAGCTCCTTCTTAGCTTCATTGTTCAAATGTCTGCAAGCCATAATTCAAATAAATTGGTCCACATTAAACGCCCCCTTTCCTTCTGCAAAATAAAGCATTTTATAATTCATTGTGTCAGGAAGAACCATTACCTAAGGGAATGTGTCCTAAAGAATGAAATGCCGTTCATCCTGCAATAGGTGAGTAAAATTCAACCCACACACCAGTGCACTTCCCCCAGTAATTTTATGCTGCTGTAATATTAACAAAACAGTTTAATCAATCAAGTTTCTGCACCTACTAAATTATATTAAATTAAATCCACCTTACTGCCTGAGAGATCACTATTTTGGTTGTTTCTTTGATTAATGAAGTGTTATCAAATAAATGACAGCATTTTGCTATGTCTGTATCTTTGGCAAATAAATGACAGCATTTTGCTATGTCTGTATTTTTACCATTCGTTTCTAGAAGCTGAAATAATATACTGGGAAGTGTCCCCTGTTTTGGAGGTCAACAAGTTGAAAGTATGTGTTGTTTCGGCTGAGATGCAGTACGTTGTTTGAGAATCTGTTTTTGCTTCTCTTTGTCTTGTGCTGCAGAACGACTGTTCAGCATCATCATATGCTTTGAGTCCTACCAAGAGGTCGAAAAAACAGAATGAATATAAATAACTAGACACCAGAACCAGGAGTCAGCTTTGGATGAAGCAAGTTTAGAAGCAGGGGCTGGGAATAGGTAAATCAGGGAGTCCAGACATATTCAGTATCCCTTTTGAGAACTAGATACTCTTATTTTGTCTAATCCTTTAATTTTATGTTGTTAGTTATAATTAAAGAATAAAATTTAGGTGTTTAATTAGCACTCAATGCCATGACCATCAACAAGTCCCCCATCATTAACATTTGAGGGATCAAAGGTGACCATAAACTTAATGGATTTCACTGTACGAATGTTGTGGCTGTTGAAGACATTAAAGGTAAGATTTTCTGTGATGGCTGGATCATCTCCCGATCCCCAAAGCCTTTTCATCACCAATTGTGTACGGTACAACACCGTTGTGATGGAATACTGTAGTGGATGAGTGCAATTTCAACACCATTCAAAAACTAAACATGCAGGACAAAGCAGTCCATATTATTGGCACTGCATCTACTTAAAAATTCATTCCCTCTATCACAAGTGTATTGTGATTGCATTGTGTATCATCTACAATATTCACTGCAACAACTTGCTAAGGCTTCTCTGCAGCACCTCACAAAGCTGCAAACCTTCCCATCCAGAAGGGCATGGGCAGCAGGCACATAGGAACACCAGCGCCTCCGCATTCTCCTCCAAATCATGCACCATCTTCTTTCTGACAAACAACACCCTTCCTTTATCATGTCACCACATTCAATCCCTGTTAGTTCACGTTTTGACTAATTTTGTGTTCGTTAAATAAAAATGTGCCTATCCAATAGGCTTAAAGATTGTCATTCATGAAGGAAAAGTCACTGATTTTAGTTCTAGAGTATCTCTGAATATTTCCCCGAGGTTGACAGAACTATGCACCAAATGTGTTTGGTATGCTTGCTTTTATTGGTCAGTGCATTGA
This sequence comes from Ginglymostoma cirratum, assembly GCA_024137785.1. Classification (NCBI taxonomy): domain Eukaryota; kingdom Metazoa; phylum Chordata; class Chondrichthyes; order Orectolobiformes; family Ginglymostomatidae; genus Ginglymostoma; species Ginglymostoma cirratum. The sequence continues at coordinate 25,643,062 of JAHRHZ010000133.1, read as the reverse complement.
GTATAAGAGTTGGGAGGTCATGTTGCAGCTGTACAAGACATTGCTTATGCCACTTTTGGAATACTGCATTTAATTCTGGTCTGCTTGCTATTGGAAATATGTTGTTAAATTTGAAAGGGTTTGGAAAAGATTTACAAGGATATTGCCAAGGTAGGAGTGTTTGTGCTGTAGGGAGAGGTGAATAGGCTGGGGCTATTTTGTCTGGAGCTTCAGAGTCTGAGGATTGAATATATATAGGTATATAAAATTATGAGAGGAATGAATAGGGTGAATACTCAAGGTCTTTTCGCCAGGGCAGGGGAGTCCAAAACTAGAGAGCATAGGTTTAAGGTGAGAGGGGAAAGATTTAAAAGGGACCTAAGGGGCAACTTTTTCACACAGAGGGTGGTGCATATATGGAATGAGCTGCCAGAGGAAGCGCTGGAGGCTGGTACAGATACAATATTGAAAAGGCACCTGGGTTGATATATGAATAGGAGGGGTTTAGAGGGATATGGGCCAAATGCTGGTAAATAGGACTAGATTAATTAGGATGTCTGGTCAGCATAGAGGAGTTGTGCCGAAGAGTCTGTTTCCATGCCATATGATTCTATGACTCTGTGACCAAATATTGGCATCAGGCACTCCAAAACTGAATATAACAGAGGAGCCACTTAAATATTATTCTTTAATATAATTTCTTTTTTCAACTGAGCTCAAAAGAGCATTCCTGCTATATACTACATTTTTTTTCATCTCTCAATACACCTGTCTTTTCCTTATATCACTTAGTGAGCCTTACTTCGGTTGTGGGTAAAAGGATTATAAGAGATAGGATTTATAATCATCTAGAAAGGAATAATTTGATTAGGGATAGTCAACATGGTTTTGTGAAGGGTAGGTCGTGCCTCACAAATCTTATTGAGCTCTTTGAGAAGGTGACTAAACAGGTGGATGAGGGTAAAGCGGTTGATGTGTGTGTGTGTATGGATTTCAGTAAAGCGTTTGATAAGGTTCCCCACGGTAGGCTATTGCAGAAAATACAGATGCCTGGGATTGAGGGTGATTTAGAGGTTTGGATCAGAAATTGGCTAGCTGTAAGAAGACAGAGGGTGGTGGTTGATGGGAAATGTTCATCCTGGAGTTCAGTTACTAGTGGTGTACCGCAAGGATCTGTTTTGGGGCCACTGCTGTTTGTCATTTTTATAAATGACCTGGATGAGGGCATAGAAGGATGGATTAGTAAATTTGCGGATGACACTAAAGTCGGTGGAGTTGTGAATAGTGCGGAAGGATGTTGCAGGTTACAGAGGGACATAGATAAGCTGCAGAGCTGGGCTGAGAGGTGGCAAATGGAGTTTAATGCAGACAAGTGTGAGGTGATTCACTTTGGTAGGAGTAACAGGAATACAGAGTACAGGGCTAACGGTAAGATTCTTGGTAGTGTAGACGAGCAGAGAGATCTCGGTGTCCATGTGCATAGATCTCTGAAAGTTGCCACCCGGGTTGATAGGGTTGTTAGGAAGGCATACAGTGTGTTAGGTTTTATTGGTAGAGCGATTGAGTTTCGGGGCCACGAGGTCATGTTGCAGCTGTACAAAGTACAAGTACAAGTGTGGCCGCACTTGGAGTATTGTGTACAGCTCTGGTCACCGCATTATAAGAAGGATGTGGAAGCATTGGAAAGGGTGCAGAAGACATTTACCAGGATGTTGCCTGGTATGGAGGGAAGGTCTCATGAGGAAAGGCTGAGGGACTTGAGGCTGTTTTCATTAGAGAGAAGAAGGTTAAGAGGTGACTTAATAGAGACATACAGGATGATCAGAGGATTAGATAGGGTGGACAGGGAGAGCCTTTTTCCTCAGATGGTGAGGAATAGCACGAGGGGACATAGCTTTAAATTGAGGGGTGATAGATATAGGACAGATGTCAGAGGTAGGTTCTTTACTCAGAGAGTAATAAAGGCATGGAATGCCCTGCCTGCAACAGTAGTAGACTCGCCAACTTTAAGGGCATTTAAATGGTTATTGGGTAAATATATGGATGGTAATGGAATAGCGTAGGTTAGATGGGCTTCAGATTGGTTTCACAGGTCGGCTCAACATCGATTGCCGAAGGGCCTGTACTGCGCTGTTATGTTCTATGTTCTATGAATTTGGAAATTTCATGGGTGACTATAAAACTGCCAATATAATATCTTTACTTAAGAAAGAAAGGAGGCAAATAAGACAGGTAACTATAGGCTAGTTAGCTTAATATCTGTTATTGGGAAAATATTTGCATCTATTACAAAGGATTGAATTGCAGAGTGAGTATGGCTTCATGAGAGAAAAATTAATCAGAATTATTTGTTAAAGTAAAAAGCTGGATAAAGGGTAAAGAATGGATGTAATATATTTGGGTTTCCAGAATGCATTTGATAAGGTACAAACATTAGCCTCCTTAATAAGATTTGCTTTGATTTGATTTGCATTTGTCACATGTACCTAGATACAGTGAAATGTTTTATTTTACTAGCAGTATAGGCAGAACATACCATACAAAGTGCATTCGGGTAACATAATAGAGTAAAGAATACAATGTTATGACAGCAGAGAAGATGCATAGAGATCAACATTAAATTTAAAATTTGAGAGGTCCATTCAGAAGTCTGATAACAGTGGGGAAGAAATGGTTCTTGAATCTATTTGAACATGTATACAAACTGTTATATCTTCTGCCTGATGGAAGACGGTGGTAGAAAGTATACCCAGATTGGGTGGGCTTTTTGATTATGTTGGTTGCTGTCTTGAGGCGGAAGGAAGCATAGTTGGAATCAATGGATAAAAGCCTGGTTTGCGCGATGAACTGGGCTATGTTCATGACTTCCTGAAATTTCTTGTGTTCTTGGGAGGATCAGTTGCCATACCACGCTGTGATACATCCTTGCGGACATGCCAAATTTCCTTAGCCTCCTGAGGAAGTAGAGACGCTGTTGTGGTTTCTTGACCATTGCACCGACATGGGTGGACCAGGACGAGATTGTTGGAACTTGATGCTCTCAACCATTTCCACCTCAGCACCATTGATGGAGACAAAGGTGTGCCCTCCACTCCACTTCCTGAAGTCAATGATCAGCTGCTTTGTTTTGTCGTTGTTGATGGAGAGATTGTTGTCTTTATGCCATACCTCTAAGCACCCAATCTCTTTCTTGTATTCAGTCTTGTCATTGTTTAAGATTCGCCCTACAATGGTGGTGTTGTCAGACAATCTGTAAATGGAGTTGGAGCAGAATTTGGCCACACAGTCATGATTATATGAGCAGAATAGTAGGGTGCTGAGTACACAGCCTTGCAGGGGCGCTTATGTTGAGGGTTATGGTGGAGGATGTGTTGTTGCCTATTCTTACTGATTGCGGTCTAAGAGTCAGAAAGTCAAAGATCTAGTTACGGCAGCGGAGGGAGCCGAGACCTTGGTATTGGAGTTTAGACATGAGTTTGTTTGGAATTATGGTGTTGAAGGCGGAACTGTAATCGATAAGCAGGGGCCTGACGTATGTCGACTTGTTATCCAGATGTTCCACGGATGAGCGTAGGGCCAAGGAGATGGCATCTGCTGTAGATCTGTTGTGCCAGTAGGCAAATTGTAAAGGGTCAACCATAGTATTGTAAGTAGTCCATTAGCATGGATGGAGGATTGGCTAACTGATGGAAGACAGAGAGTTGTGATAAGGGGGCATTTTCAGGGTGATAACCTGTAACTAGTGGAGTGCTATGCAGATCAGTACTGGGACTACAGTTATTTAAAATAAATACTAATAACTTGGATGAGAAAAGTGAATGAATGTAATATAACCAAGCTTGCAGATGACATAAAAAAGATGAGAATGACACCAAGACTCTGCAGAGGGATACAGTCGGCTTAAGCAAGTGGCTAAAATCTTGGTAGGTGGAATATAATGTGGGGAAAAAGCAATGTAAAGCTGTATGCTTTCGTAGTAAGAATATAGGAGTTGAATATTATTTAAATGGAGAAAGATCGCAGAAAGCTACAGCTCAGAGGGATTTGGAAGTCCCTTGCATACAAATTCAGCAGGTAATAGGGAAGACAGCTAGAATGTTGCCTTTATTTCAAAGGGAATGGAGTTCAAGAATAGGGGTATTTTGCTAAAACTACACAAGGCATCAGTTAAACCATGGCTGGAATACTGTTCTGAGGAAGGGACACCGGAAACATTCACTCTGATTTTTCTACACAGATGCTGCCAGACTTGCTGAGCTTTTCCAGCAACTTCGGTTTGCGAATGTGAGGGATTTCTCCTTCTGAGGACAGGTTGTGTGGATAGGGTCTGTACACCTTGGAGTTTAGAAGAATGAGAGGTAACCTCATTGAAACATACAATATCCTTAGGGGACTTAACAGGATAAATGCAGAAAGGTTGTTTCCCCTTGTGGGAGAGTCTAGGACAAGAAGGCGGAACCTCAGAGTAATGGGTTGTTCTCAGAAGTGAGGAGGAGTTTCTTCTCTCAGAAGGTTGTGAGTCTGTGGAGTTCTTTAACACAGAGGACCTTAGAGACTAGGTCATTAAGAATTTCAAGGCTGAGATAGACAGTTTGTTAATCAGTAAAGGGAAACAAAGGTAACAAGGCGTGGGGCTGGATGAACACAGCAGGCCAAGCAGCATCATAGGAGCAGGAAAACTTGACGTTTCGGGCCTAGACCCTTCAGGGGTCAAGTTTTCCTGCTCCTATGATGCTGCTTGGCCTGCTGTGTTCATCCAGCCCCACGCCTTGTTATCTCGGATTCTCCAGCATCTGCAGTACCTTTTATCTCCGAAGGGAAACAAAGGTTCTGGGGAGAAGGCAGGTAAGTAATTTGAAGATTATCAGATCAGCCATGCCAAGCTGGATTGATGGGCTGAATGGCATACTTCCACTCCTACATTTTATGATCTGATGGAGCTTAATTGTTGTGGACAAGTCCAGCATTTATTGCCCATCTCCAGTTGCCATTGAATTGAGCAGTTTGTTTGGCTATTATAAAGCGCAATTCAGAGTCAACTACGTTGTATGGGTCTGGAGTCACGTGTAGGCTGGACCAGATAAGGATGATAGATTTTCTTCCTTAAAAGAGAAAAGTGAACCATATAGGTTTTTGCAACAATAGTTTCAATGGTTACCATTATTGAGACCAACTTTATACTTCAAATTTATTAAGCAAATTGAAATTTGACTGAATGACCTGAAGAGGTATTGTGTCTCAGTGGTTAGCGCTGCCACCTCACAGTGCTAGGGAGCCAGGTTTAATTCCAGCCTTGATTGACTGTGTGTGAATGTAGTTTACACGTTCTCCCTGTGCCTGTGTAGATCTCTGCTGGGTTCTCTAGTTTTCTTCCACAGTCCAAAGATGTGCAGTTTAGGTGGATTGGCCACGCTAAATTGCCCATAGTGTCCAGGAATGTAGACTGATGGGTTAGTCATGGTAGATGTGGAGTTAGTTTGGGGGTGGGAATGGTTCTGGGTGTGATGCTCTTCAGAGGATCAGTACAGACTCGATGGGCTGAGTGGCCTCTTTCCACACAGTAAGGATTCTGTTACCTGGTTTCATATGTACCCATGTGCTCTGGGCTGTTTCCTGGCCTTTAGGATTACTAGTCCAGTGACATTATTACTATACTTCTGAACAAAAGCTTCCAGAATTAATGTTAAATTCCATCAACTCTCATTTCAACAAGTGCTACTAGCGCAAATGATTATTTCATAGTATCCAATTTATTAAAAGTGTGTTGGTTAATTTAGAAAAGAGCCCACATTTCTTTTACACTTCTTGAAATCACTTTTCTGAAATAGATGGAGGAAACAGTTATGGAGTCTTTGCAAAGCAAACTTAGTCGAAAAGTAAATGTAGTGTATAAAAAAAATCACTGTTCATGATTCCTAAATTCTTCCTCTGTTTGTAATGTGCAGCTGCTGCCACATTTGAAGATTTCCAGATTCGACCACACACCTTGTTTGTCCATTCCTACAGAGCTCCTGCATTCTGTGATCACTGTGGAGAGATGCTATGGGGATTAGTGCGGCAGGGACTCAAATGTGAAGGTAAGTTCAACTTTATGAACATATCCAATGCCAGACAAAACAGAAATACTATGTAGCCAGTATCATTTATTCAGCCACCTGCTATCCATGTTTCATCACCATCACAAATCAATGTCTAGTACTGGGAGGTAGCGAGAATTGTAGATGCTGGAGTCAAGATCAATATAGTGGAGGAAGCAGGTCAGGCACCATCAGAGGAGAAGGAGAGTCAATGTTTCGGACCTGGACCCTTCATCAGGCCTGGGGCGGGGGAAGGGAGCTGGGATATAGTTAGAGAGAGGAGGGGTGGAGCTGGGGAAAGGTAGGTGGGATGGTGATAGGTAGATGCAGGTAGGGGTAGTGTGGATTGGTCAGTGCGAAGGGTGGAGCTGCTAGGTGGGAAAGAAGATGGACAGGTTGTGTCAGGTCAACGAGTTGGGATGATTACAATGGGAATCAGTGCCTCACTTAAAGAGTTTTTACTTAAAGTTGTGATTTTTAGGGACACAGTCCCAACTTTAAGTAAGGAGTCTAAATATTACATGGTCTTTTTAGATGATAATGCATTTTTCTTTCAACACCATTTATATTGAAGCCTTTATTAGTTGTTGAGGTTTCATTTTTCCACAAAGAACATTTAATATTTTTCATTGATATAACATGGATTTTGAGTGAGTGGCTGTAAGGGTTTAATGGAAGACACAAGATGGCATGGATGATCTGAGGAGGCACAGATGAAGCATTTCGAGCTAGGGGCGGAACCTGAGGGGGCATCTACGAGCATGGTAGGGTGGCTGGGGATGTGAGCACTGAGGTATCATTGATAATTTAACACTGTTGGGATTTTGATACTTTGTTTGAGAATTGAGCCAGCCCAGCTCTGCACCCACTCTTTTCCCACAGTTCACAGAAAGCTCTGCTCACTCAAACCTGGTGTGAATGGACAGAAGTAGCTTGTTAAGTCACAAATAGTAGGTGTTCGAATATGGTTTGAGGTGGCATAGTGGCTTGGTGGTTAGCACTGCTACCTTACAGTGCCAGGGACCCGGGTTTGATTCCAGCCTCGGGCGACTATCTGTGTGGAGTTTGCATTTACCCCCGTGTCTGCGTGGGTTTCCTCCCACAGTCCAAAGATGTGCAGGTTAGGTGGATTGGCCATGCTAAATTGCCCATAGTGCCCAGGGATGTGCTTGCAAGGTGGATTAGCTATGGGAAATACAGGGTTACAAGGATAGAGTGTATTGTCCTTACTTGCTATGCCAAGTTTTACTAGTGGAAGACCAGCATATCAACGGATAAAATTGCTTATCAAAAAGTGAAGGGGGCTCAAGGGGCTGAATAGTCTTAACCTGCTTCATTTATAAATTCACATGAAGCATTTATAATAGGCAAAGCCAATTTCGATATTTTATCATTGCATGTCATTAATGAATCAGTTGATTTACTCAATTTTTCGAAAGCTTTGGAAACTTTCTGTCCAAAATGTTTCCTCAATTTTTGTAACCTGTACAAAATAAATTTTTAACAGAGTAACACAATCAGCAGTTACATATTTTACAGTTCAATGTTTACTTTTGTTCATTGAAAATAGCATTTGTAAATTTCTAATGCTTTTGTTAAACTTTTTGCGCAAAAGTTGTAGCCTCTTCCAAAAGCATGGGATTAGACTTCATATTTTTGTCAAATTGTGACTATTGTTGGAACTTATATTCTGCTGTTTGAGCATGAACAGGATGTACAATTTCCTGGGCTAACATCTAATTAGCCCCAACAGATACAGTGCTTTGCCTCACTATAATATCTGATTGCTTTCCCATTCTTTTTCAAAGTAGAAAACAGTTTCAAATGCTTTGTTCAGGTAGTTTATGAAGTGTTTATTTTAAAAGGCTGTTTTGTGTAAGAAAAAGAAAATAGTGCTCCACTTCAAACACGACAGTCTGCTCAGGTTATGCAGCTGTCTCACCTTTTAACCAAAGAAAATCTATAGGACCATTTTAAAATAGGCAGGAATAAACTACTTCGTGTAGCTTGTCCCATTCTGGCGTAGTGTTGTTGATACATTGCTTACTTCTCCCAATGGAGACTCTTTTGGAGAGACAATGAGATGTGGAGGCTGGGGGTTGGGGGGTGGCGGGGTGGGGGGCAGCATTGGAGTCTGTCTGGGATCACAGAGTGATCCAAGCAGTTCTTTTCAGATTCGGTTAAATATAGTTAAGAGAAGGCTCGACAACAGCAATTTGCTTAAATATGAACATTTATTGAGTAATGATGAAAAAAGAAAGTAACATTTATTAAGTAAATAAAAAGAAAGGAAAATAACAATAAGCCTCATGCCCTTCTGCCCATTGGGGACCCCTCAATCGACGGCTGGTCTGGAGGCTGAGGTTATTCCTGGCACCATTTGCAATCCTGGTTCAAGGTGAAGTCCAATGACTTGGAATGAAACTGTCTCTCTTATATGGTGTAATAAACAGCCAGGCACACAGAAAAACAACTACAGCAAAATGCATTGATTGTGTGGGCTTCAGCATGTACAGGAATGTTTACAGGACTCATTCAAGGCCATGCTGCTGTTGAATATCATCAGCAAGTTTAACCGTTCAGTGCATTCTATGCAGTGGCGGGGGACACTGATGCCGGGAACAGAGGGGGAAATAGTCTGGGGCTTGAGGAGGAGAAAGGGTGACTAGGAGAACTGTTGGATATGGGTCCAAAGCCCACAGCAATAATTACCCTGATGAGTGGGAGCTACAGTGAGAAGGGAGCAGCCAGAAAATGGGTGAGGGGGTTCAGAACTAATGAGGTAATCCCAATAGTTGATAGTAATATGTATCTGTATAGATTATTGTTGAGCAAGGGAATGAAAGTGGAATTCAAATAACAAACAGATCAGCCATGATCATATTGACTGGTGAAGCAGGCTTGACGGGCAGAATTGCTTACTTTTGCTCCTTTTTTTTACGTTTGTACATGTGATGAAACCCACGAGTTATATCTGTTTGTTTTGTGCTCGGTGTTAAGTATACTCAGTTCTATAAGTGGCTAGATGGCAACAGGGGAGGGACATATGGGAAGATTCTCAATAGGTCACGCAGAGCAATTCAGGGTCACTGAACAGGAGTTTAAGGAAGATAGATAATGATCAAAAGTCCATAGGTAGATGAAGAAGAGAGGGTAAAATCCGTTTCAGAAGTGTTGATTTTGGCTATATTGCACGGAAGGCAACTGATCTCCACGTATTCTGTGTAGGAGGCCCGGTGAGAAGATGTTGGAGCATTTGGATATCTTTGTGTTAGAATTCAGGCCAAGTTCCAGGAATTAATTGATAACTCGGTGTTGCAGTCAGGGCTTAGGAAATGTCCCAGAAATTGTGGCGGCTCACAAGAGGCTGAGAGCCACTAATTAGCCAGTACAGTTGAGAAATGTGGAGTGGGGGGGTGGGGGGTTCCTGGTGGTGTGTTAAAAGCTCACAAGTAACGTCTGCTTGATGCAACTGTGAAAGATTAGAGTATAAGGAAAGCACATGAAAGGTCTAGCTTAGTGAAGCTAGCTATTGGCAAAACCTGGAGTTGTGCTTGTGAATAAGTACGGGTGTGCGTCTCTTGAAGTCTTTGGGAGCATGGGCACAGGAGAGGAGCGTGATCAACTAAAACAGGAGGACTTGTTAAGGCAGCCCATGATGGAGCAGCTCTTGTGAGAGAGTTTTAAGGTCAGATCAGCATAAGTGTGGAATTGCAAACGCTTGCAAAGTTTATTGAGATTTGATGAGGAGCTATATCATAAATATTTGCGGGGAGTTGCTGGAAAACTCTTCAAATCTGTCCTGAATGCAAGTGCTATTTACCGTGCTCCATGTGTATTCAACTGAAGTATATTATCCATGTTGATCACATGTGCATTCTGGGTATTAGAAATTAGATGTACATGTACTGTAGACTGTTTTATGTTCTGAAGTGTCATTGTGAACTTGTGGCTTTATTCTCTCAGTAAGTCCCCTTGTTCTCAATATTTTGTAAACTTTAAAAATAAAAGTTATTGGTCTCTAGTCAGGTAGTAGTATTGGCGGTCTTGTTGGGATCATAATCCAACGTGGTGGCTCACCAGGGATCATAGCAAAGTTACTAGTTTGGCCTGGAATCATGACGCATACTACCCTATGCTGGATCAGATGTTGTTTGATTATACTTCTTCAGTACTTCTAACTAGAAACAGTAAAACTTTTCTTAAAATCTCTTCTGATTTAACCTGCAATCATTTATCATTGTCCAGACCTGGAGACTTCAGTTATGAATGTGTGTATTCTGAACTCAGAATAAGTCTTCATACAGTGAAGAACTAGAAAAACTCAATATGGTTGCCTGGTAGCACACTATGATAGTACACATAGAGTAAGTCTAATGCTTTCAACTAAGATATTTCACAAATGTGTAATTCCTTAGTGCCTTATTTCTGTTAGGATGCTGTCTACCCATATCAAGGCTCCCTAATCCCAGAACCAGAAGGTGTATTCCTAAGAGGAACTAATTACTTTTCACAGTGTTGCTGCATTCTTCAGCCAGAACGTTGTCTATAGAAATTGTCAAGGTATGACAAGTTTATTTTTGAACAAATGCACAACATTCCTTTGATAAGTAGAATAGTTTGCTGTGGTCATGTCAAGTTTTCAATTTCACTCGCATAAATTATTGAAGAATTACATCTTTATATAAAGCCTGAAGTATTGCTTCCTCTGAATGATTAGGTAGGCTGGGTTTATTTATAAATAATTAGCTCTACCGTCCTTTCTAAATACCAATTTAGTTTATTTTGAGAAAGCAGGTGTCACTGCTTTGATAGTCATTATTTCCACAAAAGGGTTTATTTTGGTGAAAGGGTGAAAACAAATGCTAAATAGAGGCTATGCTAATAAGACGAACCTGTTGAAAATGTACGTTTGGCTTGTAAATTTGGACCTACATGATGATTTTCATGATTTAAATTTACCTGGGAATGCTAACACAGATTTTACAATTTGGGCATTTTGTAAGGAGCCTTGGCAAATGTCTGCACCATGTCTTGTAGATGGTATGTAATACTCCTGCTAAGCATCACTGATAGGAAGAAGAAAAGTTTGTGGATGTGGTGCCAATCTGGCAGGCTGCTTGTCCTGAATGGTGTCAAGCTTCTTGACTGTGTTGGGGTTGCCTTATTCAGACAAGTGGAGAGTATTCCAACACACTCCTGAGTTGTGCCTTGGACATGAGGAACAGGCTTTGGGGGAGATAAGAGGCGAGTTATTTGCTGCAGGATTCCTAGCCTCTGATCGGCTGTTGTAGTCATAGTATTTATGGGTCTAGTTCAGTTTGGTTTCAGGGTAAAAGGAAGCTACCAGGATGTTGAAAGTGGAGTATTCAGTTATGGTAATGCCGTTGAATATCAAGAGGTGATGTTAGATTCTCATGTTGGAGATAATCATTGTTTGACACTTGCGTGCTGTACGTGTTACTAGCCACTTGTCAGCCCAAACCTGGATGTTGTTCGTGTCTTGAACATGGACTACTTCAGTATCTGAGAAGTTGCAAGTGGTTCTGAACATTATGCAAACATCCCCACTTCTGACTTTATGATGATGAGAAGATCATTGAAGAAGCAGTTAGAATATGGCTGGGCCTAGGACACTACTCTGTGGAACTCCTGCAGGGATGTCCTGGAGCTGACCTCCAACAAACAACCGCCATCCTTTTCAGTGGAAATAACTGCAGCCCGCTGAAAGTCTTCCCCTGATTCCCACTGATTCCAGTTTTGCCAGGGCTCCTTGTTGCCACGTTTAGTCCAATGCAGCCTTGATGTCAAAGGCTGTCACTCTCACCTCCCCTCTGGAATTCAGCTTCTTGTCCACATTACAACCAAGGCTATGATGAGATCAGGAACTGAGTGGCCCTGGCAGAACACAAATTGGGTTTCATTGAGCCAGTTCTGAGGAAAGGTCACCGGACCCAAAACCTTAGCTCTGATTTTTTTTCTTCACAGATGCTGCCAGACCTGCTTTTCCAGAAACTTCTGTTTTTGTTCCTGATTTACAGCATCCACAGTTCTTTCAGTTTTTATTTAGGTCTTCTTCTCTCATCCTTCCCCTAAACCAAGGGATCCCTAAGATGTTGATGTCCAACCACTCCCTTTCCCTTGGTGACTCCTGAGATTGAAACACCTAGCATTCACTCCTTGGAGTCGTAGAGTTCTTACATTTCATTGTGTCCATGCTGGTCACGAAGCATCTATCTATTGTAATTCCATTTCCCAGAACTTGGCCTATAGCAGCTATGGCATTTCAAGTGCTCATCTAGATAGTTTTTATATGCCTTGAAAGTTCCTTCCTCTATCACACTTTTAGACAGCGCGTAAGGTGAAAAGTTTCTCTCAAATTACTCTTTGTATGCCCCTCATAACTTTCTACACCTCACTCAGGTTCGCCCTCAGCCTTCTTGCTGTAAGGAAAGAAACATCGGCCTATCTAGTCTCTCTTTATAGCATCCCCTTCAGATATTTTATTTGTCTGTCCATGTTCTTCTTACCAAAGTGTACCATCTCACACTTCTCTGCATTGAACTTCATCTGCCACCTGTCTATCCTCTCATTCCAACTTGCCAATGCTCCTCACAGTTTACAATGCTCCCAATGCTTTTTCTATCATCCACAAATTTTGGAATTGACCTCCACTCAAAGATCTAAATCATTTATATGTATCAGCAAAAGCAAGTGTCTCATTAATGACTTTTAGGGAACTTCACCTTAAACCTTCCTTCAGCCCAAAAACATTAAATAGCCATTACTCTCTGCTTCCTCAACCAATTTGGTGCCCATATTGTTACCTGTTGCTTTTATTCCATGAGCTCTTATTTTTCCCACATATCTGTTGTGTGACACTATTTCGAACACATTTCAAAAGTCCATATTTACCAATTTTATTTCAAATAATCATTTCTAAAGTTTCTCCACTTCTGATGTTAAACTGACTGGTCTGTCATTGTTGGGTTTAATCTTTATAGCCTTTTTTTAACAAGCATTTAACATCTGAAATTTACCAGCCCTCTGGCTCCTACCTTGAGTCTAGGGAAGACTGAAGCCTGAAAGAGCCAGTGTTTCTTCAATTTTCACTTTCACACACTCTAGTATCCTTGGATGCATATCATCCAGTTCTGGAACCTTTTCAACTTTGAGTGCCAACAGTCCATCCAACATTTCCTTCGATTTTAAACCCTTCAAGTGACAGAATTTTCTCCTTTGTCACCAGGGTCCAGGCAGCATCTACCTCCTTAGTAAAGAAGGATGAAGAGAATTAATTTAAAACCTCAGACATGCCCAATCCAAGTACCTAAGCTCAATGGCACACATGCAAAGAATGCTTAAAAAGAAGGCCAAATAATGGTTTCTAATGCTACCTACTATTTAAAAACACAAATGTCCTTCATTTCTATCATCCAACTACACAGTCCCAAGCTTTATAGGATGCCATGGGCATAACTTATAGTGACTGGGAAACAAAGTAAATAGGAAGAATATGGATGTCCTACCAAATTCAACAGCCTGCATTGGAGAGGCTGTTAGGTGAGAAAGCATGTGGCAGAAGGTCATTTCTGGGCATTGGGAGGAGGGAGAGAGAAAGCTATGGTGGGGGACAGTAAGAGATCGTCATGAGAATTGAGATCTGGATGAACTTGGATTGATGGAGGTGGGTGGACTGAAGGTTGAATTGAGGGTTGTTGAAAATTAGATAGCAGGGGAACATATAAATACTACAGGGAAATTGAATAAGACTCCTAACAGGTCCTGAAATTGTGATGTGCAATTCAACCACGTCCATTCTGATGCAGGCAGAAGACAATGTTGAGCTGCTTGGGAATTTAATTTGTGGTAGCCTGTAGGCCATTGCTTGATGCTCTGTCAAGAGGCTAAATGAGTCAACACTTTCAACTCTGTCAAGAGGCTGTACATTCAGCAGAGGGCTATCTTTTTTTACCTTAAAGCCAGCCTGCATCTCTTAAAGGGAGAGCACATTCTGCCTGCAAGAATATTCTGGAACTGAGTTTTGAAGATGTTCTAAGCAGAAGAATAAGTAAAAATAGCACAACCTGCTGATAATATGCTCTAAAGTCCTCAAATGCAGTGTTCAAGGTGGGCACCCTCTGAACAGACAGAGAAGGTAGCGGAAGGATGACAGTCTCCATAATTGCGGTCATTGGGAACCTGAAGACTTGAACTGGAGCAAGGAGAAGTTTAATGATCTCACATGAGTTTTCACTGTCAGTGAATATATCTTCAAATGCCATGTCCTTGTAAACAAAATCACCAGCCCCACACTGAGCCCCACTCATCAATCTTCACTTACCCACCCTCAAACTTCATCAAGCACAAATCATTTACTAACAGCATAGCCTCATCTCCTGCTTACACATACACAAGGCGTGCACATCTCACAGTTTATAGGTACTGCCATTCATGAGCCAGTTGGTCAGAGGATACATCATGTTGCCCAGCAGTCACCCTCTGGTTTGACATAATGCCACTTATATTGAGAAAATGGTGCACTGGTACAGATTAAAAGCATCATGATTGCTACCCATGAGATAGGGCATTCAACTGCCTGATGTGCTGAGCATGGTCACACGCCAAATGCATCTTCAGAAAGTGAAGATCTTTGTGGTTACAATCCATCTTGGCCACAATGCTTGCTGACACTCATGCACCCTGCACTATATGGGTGCTCACTATCCTGGTGAACCATGTGCATATTTTTCCCTCTTTGTTGTGTTGACAGGGAACACAATAAATTCCTCTCTCCTGATATAGTCAGAATCTGTCTCCTCTCTGTGCCAGCAGTGGGTGGCAAACAGGTCATGGATGTCAGGAATGAAAACAAAAGTTGCTGAAATAGCTCAGTGGGTCTGGATAGCACCAGTGAAGAAAAAATCAGAGTTAACGTTTCGGGTCCGGTGACCCTTCCTCAGGTCACAGATGTCATCTATTTCAGCCTGGGAGGATCCCAATAATTCAGAGCTGCAGCCACAGGCAGTACCATGCTTGCCCTGCTCTGAGGCTTAAGGTTTGTCTAAAAGAGGCTGAAGACTTTTCCTGAGTCCCTCCTTTGTAAAATGGAGACCTGTACATACTTACAGTGAGGTAAGAGAAAAGCTTCTGGAGGACCCTGTGAGAATGAGGTCTTTGGCAAAGAGCTGAACGCTGCTCTCTTCTCTCTCAGGGACGCTTGTCCTCTTCTGTTCTGCTCATGAATAGTAACTACATGGTCTGAGCAGAACTCTTCAAGTCTAAACTGAGGCCTTCCTCACATACTGCCTCCCTCCCTATTGATCTCCCGGAATACTGCACTTATACAAACCCGGATATAGAAATCGATCAGTGGCTAAGCTGAAAGTGATTGGTCATCCATTTGGATAGTGCTGTGCATGAACTTCCCTGCTGCTGAATATGTGTTTGGGTGTTCCCCATGACAGGAATTTAGCTGAAGTCAACAATGGCACAAATCAGCTTTACTCCTTGAGGAACACCATGGCCTGCTTACTCAAATACCTCTTGTACCATGGTCCTAAAGGCTACCTTGATGGTGTAAGAAAAATGCTCACACCTTGTGTGAATCACACCATGCAACTCAGACTCCATTTTGCCAAAACTTCAGACTCAACAAAAGCAAATTTTCTGGTCTACAACACCTGGCCTGACTCTTAAGTTGTCTAATCTTCAGGTCATCCTGGTTTCACTGGTAGTAGATTCATTGCTTGAGTATTTCCCATTTGTTAGAAATTAATCCTCTATGACTGTCTCATTGAGGTCTAAAATGTCACCAAAACACCACTGCCAGCATCCTCCCCTTCACTCATTCACACTCACACACACTTCTTATAAATGTGTGTCCAGACACTGGAGTAAAGAACAGTGAAAGCATGCCATCAGCATCAAGTGGTGGATGACCAATATTAGATGACCTCACCCCTGCTTATTTTATACTAGTAACTGCAGAAAAATTGATGATCAAACGTGAACAAAATTCATGAAGTAGAAGTCTTCGCTCAATGTTTTAAGCTCTATAATTTTAATTTCATTTTGCAGACTGTCCTCCTTTAGACAACTGGGGAATGTGGAGTGTTTACAGTCAGCCTTAACACTCTCTTCCAACACTCGCTGCTTTTCAAGTGAAGCAAATGTAAACTTTACATAGTGTTGAATACTCTACTAAAATAATTCCCCCGCAGAAAGCACAAATTGGTCAAAGAATAATTACTTTTGTAATTACTATGGCCAATTATTATGGCCATGGTAGGAATCCCAAAGAGGTCAAAGCATTTTGATGACAAGAATGCATTGTAAGGTAATGCCTCAGCAGGTTCTACTATCACTGGCTAAATTCAGACAGTAAGATTATAAAGTTGCATTTATTGCGTGCCAGTGCTGATGGTTGTTTTGTTAAGACTGACAATAACTGTTTAAAATTTCCCTTAAGCGATGTTTGTCCCTAATGTGGTAGTACTGGTAAAGTTAACAGGATGAGTATTGCATGTCGAAATCTTTGTGGCTAAACTTTTGTTTTAAGTGACAACATGTTCAGGCAAGTGGGCCATTTCCTTTTGTAACTGCGAATACAGACAAATCAATGGTTTATTTGCAGGATTTTGCAGATCCTCAAATCACTTCACACATTTGGTGATGAACATAGAGTATCTATAGTATTGTCTTCCCTCATAACAATGTTGCTGCCAGCTATATTTATTTAAATTTTGTTGCAACATTCATTTCTTGGAGATTATCTTACTAAATTAAACATTTTTTATGGAAAGACTTGAGAAGTTGGAAAATTATTTTGTGATTTTTTTTTAGCTGTTCAGTGCTGGAAATGACATTGCACGGAGTTTTTACACTAACATGAACTAACCATATGCACCAAGAGATGGAGTCCTATCACTTTGTTTCAAGTGGATACAGGGAGCCAAGAACCAGAACTGTCAATAAATAAAAGTCACTGAGTCAAGGCCCCTTGAGAATTGGGTTACCGTATCTGCAATGTGCGCTGTTCCTTGGATATTGAACAAATTCTCTGAGAGTATCTGGCAGACTTTCTCTAACAGCCACGCATTTCATGTCGAAGCTGCTGCTATTATATTTTTAAATATCGACTGTATTCTACATAACGTTTTCAGATGGCAGATGCAAAATTGATTTCGAACAAAATCTAGAATGAATGGTGATATGTAACCATTTTTAATTGCCATTAAATACCCATCAGCGAATTTAACATCCTTTAGGGAAGGAAATGTGCCATCCTTACTTGGCCTGTCCCTTGTATGATTCCAGACCCTTAGCCATGTGTTTGACTGTAAACTGCCCTTTGAAATAATCTAACCAAAGGCAATTAGGGACAGGCAATATTTACCAGCTCAGCTAGTGATGCCCACATTCTGCAAACAAATTCGAATCATTAACTTTTTCAGTAACCAATATGCATTATTAGTCATAAAGTTAATATTAGGGCAAATTAGGCAGTTATTTGATAAGAAAATCAGTTGAGAACTATGGGTAATGAATTGTATATTCTGTTTTGAACTTTGAAGCCAAAGAATAGGACCAACATAATCTTCTTGCCACTTCTGTGTAGTCATACACTCCTTAATCTCTGTGACTTTAGCAAGAATACTACAGTTGTACTTACTTTGAGTTTTATTGAATTAATTTGCTTTCAGTTGATTTTCAAATGAACATTAAACCACAATAAATAAAATATCAAATCTCCTGATTCCATAAAAGTAGGGAAAATTTGAGGGAAATAGAAAACACCCTGTTGCCTCTCAGTCCTGGAATTATCTTTGCATTATGATAAATTGAATTGATTTTACAAGATTAATAATTGTGAACAAATTCTAAACTCGACGCAGTAAAAACATTGCAGATTTGAATCTGACACGTTACCACTCATTTTTAGATTTGTGTCACTGCAGGTTAGTTTTCACTAAAATCTTTTGAAATTCCTGTAACTGCATGACTGGAAATAACCTGCACACTTTCCTGTACTAAACTCAATCTGGCATTACTTGTTCAATCACTCAACCTATCCATATCCCTCTGCAGATTCTTTTTGTCCTCATCACATGTTCTCCCACCTATTTATGTATCGACAGAAAATTTAGATGCAGTACACTCTGCACCCCCTCCTCAAATTTGTTAAATGGATAGTAAATAATTGGGGCCCTCAGATCCTTCATTATGTCTTTTCAACCTGAAAAACACCCATTAATCCTGAATCTCTGCGCTCTGTGTCTTAACCAGTCCTCAATCCATACAAATATATTACTACAATGCAGGGAGCTTGCATCTTGTGAGATAATCTTTTATATAGCTCCTTAATGAATGCCTTGTGGAATTTTAAAATGTTGCATCTATCAGTTCTCCTTTGTCAACACTGCTTGTTATATCCTTCAAAACCCTAGCAAATTGGTCAACATGATTTCCCTTTTACAAAAGCATGTTGACTCTGATTGATTTTGTTAGGTTTCTCTCAATGTCCTGCTATTTCTCATGTAACAATAGACTATCATTCTGCCAATGACACATGTTTAGCTAACTAGCCTATAGTTTCCTGCTTTGTCCCTCTCCTTCTTGAACAAGGGTGTCACGTTAAGGCTTTTTCCAAACTGACGGGACCCGCCTAGAAGACAGTGAGTTCTGAATATTTTGAAAACTGATTAACAGAAAGATCCAGGGACTGAATGGGAAAGGTTCGAGTCTGAAAGGTCAACAGGACACAAAAGGGATCATGAAGGATGGAATATCATTGTTCATGCCATGGAGAACTTGCCACTAACTTACAAAGCTACAACTTTGCCATTTTTGTCCCACACTCAACTGTACAATAACAATACAAAATGGCTGCCACTGCATATAGAGTGGGCAGAGTAAGTTACTGTTTTCTGTTCAGGAGCAGAATATAATTCTTTGCAAGTGGGGGTCCACTGGGAGCACTTTATTAGACAAACATCCACTGATTATGTAGTGCCCCCCCATCTGCACCAGTTGGCCCCCTGTCATGTCAGATATATAAAATTATGTAAATACAATCTTTGAAGTCTCATCTGGGTTTGCCATTTATTCATTTGTGGGATGTGGGTGTCGCTGGCTGGCCAGAATTTCATCCCTTCCCTAGTTGCCCTTGAGAAGGTGGTACTGAGCTGCCAGCTTGAACTGCTGCAGTCTGGTTCACCCACAATGCCATTAGGGCTGGAATTCCAAGTCACAGTGGAGGAATAATGATATGTTTTCAAGTCAGGATAGTAGTGGCTTGGATGGGAACTTGCTGGTGGTGGTGGCCCCACATACCTGCTGTCCTCGTCCTCCTATTCGGAAGTGGTCATGGGTTTGGCAGGTGCTGTCTGAGAATCTTTGGTGAATTTCTGCAGTGCATCTTGTAGATAGTACACACTGCTGCTACGGAGTGTTGGTGGTGGAGGGAGTGGATGCTTGTGGACGTAGTGCCAGTCTAGTTTGTCTGCTTTGTCCTGGATGGTGTCAAGCTTCTCGAGTAGTGTTGGGGCTGCACTCATCCAGGCAAGTGGGGAGTATTCCATCACACTCCTAACTTGTGCCTTGTAAATGGTGGACAGGCTTTCAGGAGTCAGGAGGTATCTTACTCACCGCAGCATTCCTAGCCTCTTTCCTGCTCTTGTAGCTACTGCGTTTATGTGGTGAGTCTAGCTGAGTTTCTGGCCAATGGTAACCTCCAGGATGTTGACAGTGGGGATTCAGTAACACCATTGAAATTCAAGGGCTGATGGTTAGATTGTCTGTTATTGGTGATGGTCATAGCCTAGCATTTGTGTGGTGTGAATTTTACTTGCCATTTGCCAGCCCAAACCTAGATATTATCCAGATTTTGTTGCGTTTGGAGATGGACTGCTTCAGTATCTGAGGAGTCACAAATGGTGCTGAACATTGTGTAATCATCGGCGAACATCCCCACTTCTGACCTTATGATGGAGAGAAGGTCATTGATGAAGGAGCTGAAGATTTTTGGGCCTAGGACACTACCTTGAGGAACTCCTGCAGAGATGTCCTGGAGCTGAGATGATTGACCTCCAACAACCATGACCATCTTCCTATGTGTCAGGTATGACTCCAACCACTGGAAAGTTTGCCCCTGGATTCCCATTGATTACAGTTTTGCTAGGGCTCCTTCATGTCACATTCAGTCAAATGCAGCCTTGATGTCAAGGGCTGTCACTGTCACTTCACCTCTGGAGTTCAGCTCTTTTGCCCATGTTTGAACCAAGGCTGTAATGAGAGTGGCCCTGGCGGACCCAAACTGGGCGTCACTGAGAAGGTTATTGCTGAGCAGGTGCTGCTTGATAGCACTGTTGATGACACCTTCCATCACTTTGCTGATGATCAAGAACAGACTGATAGGGCAGTAATTGGCTGGGTTTGATTTGTCCTGCTTTTTATGTACAGGATAAACCTGGGCAATTTTCCAAATTGTTGGATAGGTGCCGATTTTATAACTGTACTGGAAAAGCTTGGCTTGGGGACCGGCAAGTTCTGGAGCACAAGCCTTCAGGAATGTTGTCAGGGCCCATAGACTTGACTTTATTTAGTGTCTCCAACTGTTTCTTCATATCACATGGATTGAATTGAATAGGCTGAAGACTGGTATCTTTAACGCTGGGGACCACTGGAGGAGGCCGAGATGGATCATCGACTCAGCACTTCTCTGGATGATGATTGCTGTGAATGCTTCAGTCTTATCTTTTGCACTGATGTGCTGAGCTCTTCTGTCATTGAGCATGGGGATATCTAGGGAGCCTCCTTCTCCAGTGAATTGTTTAATAGTCCACCACCATTGATGACTGGATGTGGCAGGACTGCAAAGCTTAGATCTGATCCATTGGTTGTGGGATCGCTTAGCTCTATCTATCACTTGCTCCTCATGCTGTTTGATGCACAAGTAGCCCTGTTCGGTGGCTTCACCAGGTTGACACCTCATCTTCAGGTATGCCTGGTGCTGCTCCTAGCATGCCCTCCTGTACTCTCCATTGAACCAGTGTTGATCTCTTGGCTTGTGGTAATGGTTGAGCGGGGGATGTTGCCAGGCCATGGGGTTGCAGATTATGCTGCACTACAATTCTGCTGCTGATGGCCCACAGCACCTCAAGGATGCCCAGTCTTTAGTCGCTAGATCTATTCAGAGTCTGTCCGATTTAACATGTTGATAGTGCCACACAACATGATGGAGGTTATTCTCAGTGTGAAAGTGGGACTTCATCTCCACAAGGACTGTGCAATGGTCACTCTTGCTGAGACTGTCATGGACAGATGCATCTACAGGTGGCACATTGGTGAGAATGAGGTCAAGTATGTTGGTTTCCTTACCACCTGCTGCAGACCCAGTCTAGGAACTACGCCCTTTAAGACCCGATTAGCTCAATCAGTAGTACTGCTGCTGAGCCCCTCTTGGTGAAGCCCCATTGAAATCCCTCACCCAGAGTACATTTTGTGCCCTTGCCACCCCAGTGCTTCCTCCAAGTGTTGTTCAACAGGGAGGAGAGCCGATTCACCAGCTGAGGGAGGACGGTACGTGGTAATCAGCAGGAGGTTTCCTTGTCCATGTTTAACCTGAAGCCATGAGACTTCAATGTTGAGGACTCCCAGAGCAACACCCTCCTGACTGTATACCACCTCTGCTGGGTCTGTCTTGCCGGTGGGACAGGACATATACAGGGATGGTGATGGTGATGGTGATGTCTGGGACATTGTCTGTCAGGTATGATTCCGTGAGTATGAATATGTCAGGCTGTTTCTTAACTAGTCTGTGAGACAGCTCTCCCAATTTTGGCACTAATCTTTTGACGTGTGTAAGGAGGACTTTACAGGGTCGACAGGGTTGTTTCTGGTGCCTAGTTCAATACCAGTTTCATTTATTTGAGACTTTGTAGCGGTTGATACACTGAATGGCTTGCCAAACCATTTCAGAGGGTGGTTAAGAGTCAACCACATTGCTGTGGGTCTGGAGTCACATGTAGGCCAGACCAGGTGAAGGTGGCAGATTTCCTCCCCTAAAGGACAGTTGTGAACCAGATGGGTTTTTCTGACAATTGACAATGGTTTCATGGTCATCAGTAGTTTCTGCATTCCAGATTTTTTTCATTGAATTCAAATTCCACCATCTGCCATGGTGGGATTTGAACCTCGGTCCCCAGAACATAACCTGGGTCTTTGGATTAACAGTCGAGTGATAAAACCACAAGGCCATTGCCTTTCCTTTATTTTTGTACCTACTATTGTATGACAGTGCTTCTGGAATGTTACATTTACACACCGAACTGTAAGTTTATAAGGACATATTCTGTGATGTCCAAGGAAAATTATTTTTGTCAGCAGCGTTAATATTATGAATGTGTGCCTGAATTTCACTCCACTAATGTGGCAATAGCATTTTATATCTACGTCTTTGAAACCTGAAAAATACCCATTAATCCTGACTTTCTGCCTTCTATGTCTTAACCAATCCTCGATTCATACCAATATATTATCCCAACGCAGGAAGAATCAAGTCTGGATAAAGTCACATAGCTCTGAGCTCCATATTGAGACATGAGAATCGCCTTGCAAAGCCTTCAAAGCACATTGTGTCATGGCATAGCATGTCACTTCGTATTGATTGCTGTGAGGGATCGGGAATACCATTCCCGAAGTGCTATTCATTTCTGTTATTCCCCACTGCTTCCTGGCTCATACATCTGACATGGAACCTGCACTCGGAAGATTCCTTGTGGCATTGTTGAAGTGTCAGTGTTGAAGGAGACAGCAGTTACAATGATGTCAGCAAGAACAGCAACCTCCTGCACAGCCTCCAGAGGGAGAAGTAGCAGTCACTGAGGTAGACTGGTACCATCATATGGTGCTAAGGATAGGTATCTGGAAGGCTTCATTCTGCGCAAGATACTGAGTGTTGTGCATTAGTGTCCCATGATAGATCGCAAATTGAGAGCAACCCTGAGGCACACCCTTTTCACCTTTCCATCATCAGTTAGCTTTCAACACTTCAGACAAAATCCACATCATGGTAGCAGCTTTTACCATTTTACAAAAAGGCTTTAAGATTTTGTTCACAGATATTTGGAACACTAATTGAAGACTGAGTGGATACCAGAGAATTCAGACAATTGGTAATATCAGTTTCTGTAAGTACAGATAGCTGTAAAGATCTATAGACAGGTCATTGATGGGGAAGGGCACAGAGCTAATTTCCTTTTGTATACAATGTTAGTTATTTCAAGATGAGAGAAATTTTGAATTGTGTCTTACTTAAAAATTAGACTAAAATTACAAATTCAATGAAAGCATTAGACCATAGACCTGGAAACAGTAAGGACTACATGTGCAGGAAGCTACAGTCATGTGGAGCTAGAAAAGCACAGCCAGTCAGACTACATCCGAGGAACAGAGAAGTCAACGTTTCAGGCCAAAGCCTTTCATCAGGACTAGGGAGGGGGAGGGCAGCCCAGAAATATTTGGGGTGGTGGGGCTGGAGGGAGGGTAGGTGAGACGGACATACGTGGATGCAGGTAGGGGGTTATTGTAGTTGATCAGTGGGAAGGGTGGGGCAGATGGGTGAGTTGGATGATGGACAGGTTGGGAGAGGAGAGATTTTGAAGCTGGTGAAGTTAATATTCAGGCCATTGGGCTGTAAGCTCCCAAGGCAAAATATGAAGTGTTGGTCCACCAGGGGAGTGGGAGGGGGAGTTAAAGTGGATGGCAACCAGAAGGTCGGGTTAGTTGGGTGTGTGCAGAGGGTAGATGCTGCACAAACTGGTCCCTGAGCCTGCGTTTGGTCTCCCTGATATAGAGGAGACCACATTGGGATCTGTACTGAAGGTACACCTCTTTCTCTCTCTCTCTCTCTCTCTTAAAAATAACAAAGAGACGCTGATCCATTTTTCTAATCTGTTAAAGGTTCAGAAAGTACAGTTCAAAACTGCCCCTGAAAGAAATAAAGCTTAAATAAAGAAAGAGAAAGCAGTTTTCTACATTAAGAAGACATTCTCTTGTCTAAACCTTAATAGATTTCATCATTTTCTTTCTCCAAGTCAGTAAGGGAATAAAAACAAGCCTGTGTGGCATCATCACTCCTTCTTGGGTGTAAACACTACCTACAGGCAGAAACCTGTTGCTACAAGCCTATAGTTCCTAAAATACATGCCTACAATTCTTAATGTAATAGTTTTAAGGGTACCAAGTGCAAAGAAGAAGCCATTTGCAAGGGATCAGTAGAACAGCAGTTTAAATTTACACTGAAATAAAGTCAGGGTGACATGACTTAAGATGGTGCAATGTAAAGTTTTTTTTTAAGGCTGAATCATAGATGGCATAAAACGCATGATGACTGGGCATCCCACTGACACCCTCACTAAATTATTACCGTGCGATGACATCCATGCTCCTATTTTACGGATCAAGTAATTGATGATCCTAATAAAAGCGCTCAAAAAATCTTGCTTTTTATTGGCAAGGGGAGCTTCACAAAATTAAAACAAACGGTGTTCCTATGGATCATCAGAAAGATCCAGAAAAGATCTGGAAGGTTCTCAAGGATCAGGACAAGATAGGAATAAGTTTTGCGATTAACAGAACACTAACTCATGTCACACAGAGAGCAACCCCAAGAATCTATTGAGCAGTTTGTCAGAACAGGAAAGGACATGAGTATAATGTTCCTGAAGAGGAATTGTCAAGAGATGCTCATTGACTTTGTCATTGCCTCTGCACCAATTAAAGCTTTCAGGAAGGAATTTTTGGGCAAGATAAGGGGCCAGACCATTGACTTACTGGAGGATGGATACACGTATGAAGCCAGAGTGACAATAGTAGGTAAACATCAATGATATGCTTTAGATGTAACCAACACTATGGCTGCAAAGTGCGCCAAACCAACTAAAATCTGTATCTCATGCAGTTTGTCACATCTACCAAAGCTGAGTTTTTTTTTATATCTGTAAAGCCAGTGGTACTCAGGGCTAGTAGGCACACATGTGCAAGAAATTTGTTTCCAAATCCAATCCAGACCCCAGAACAAAATACAGATGACCAACAAGACAGTACATCACCATTACACTGGCAGCAAGGAAAGCGTTAAGAAGGTACACAAACATAAATATGTTAATAAATTTCAGAGACAGCCATGTGAAAAGTAAGTTTCAAAAGATGACCAAGCTTCCTATATTGGTAACGTCACTCACCATATCAACGGTATAAGGTGATCAGAACCTTTTCAGGTATTTTTGTCTGGTATATTTATGGGTATCATATGTCCTGAAAAGGCAGGATGGCACAAATTAAAAACTATAATAAACATTGGAGCTCATGCCAACATCTACCATGACACATTCTGAAACAGATGTATCTCAGAAAGTGACATTCCATGGTACATACTATGAGAGACTGTCTCATAATGCATAACAGATCACCCATTGTGTGCTTAGTAGAATCACGCTTCAGTCCAATATGGAAGCTAATCTTGGCTTCCTAAAGTCATCTATTTGGCAGATGTCATCCATAACCAGACTACCGTAATGCACAGATCTCTAAATGGTGACAATCATAAGGTTCAAACCACATCCACATTGGCAAAACAGACCATATGTGACACTATCAATTGGTCAAAGGCCACAAAGGAAATGATATTGCTGTGAGCCATTGGCCAGGTACCAGAGATATAAACCAGGTACCAGAGATATAAACCAGGTACCAGAGATATAAGCCAGGTACCAGGATGATTACTCTGACACACTGAGCAGATTATCCAATCTGTACAAGGACCAAGATATTCATCTTGATCCATACATTAATGCTGTGGGCCACTAATTTGAAGTATTCACAAGGTTGATTTGTCTCACTTTTGGCAGACCCAGTGTGAACTGTTGCCAGAAGTGTCAGGCAATGACCATCTTCAATAAGTCAGAATCCAACCATTGCCTCCTTGATTTCAATGGCATCACTTAATCCTCCACTGTCAACTGTGAACAATTCATTAGAAACTGAACTGGACTAGCCATATAAATATAATTGCCACAAGAACAGATCAGAGGCTAAGAATCCTTCAGTGAGTAAGTCACTTCCTGACTCTCCAGAGCCTGTTTCCATCAACAAGGTCACAAGTCAGGGATATGATGGAAAACTCAGTAAGTCAATACTTAGCACCTGGATGAGTACAGATCCAACAATATTCAAGAAGCTTGACATCATTCAGGAAAAAAGCTGCTTCTTGATCCATTCCATATCTAACATCTTTAAAATTCAGTTCCTCTATCGCCTTCACATAGTGTGTACCATCTTTCGGATGCACTGCAATGACACAACAGGATTCCTTCGATAATACTGTCCCAAACCATGACCCCTACTATCTAGAAGGGCAAGATACATGGGAACACCACCACCTGCACATTCCCCACCAAGCCACACAACATCTTGACTTGGAAATATATTACTGTTCCTTCACTGGTGCTGGATCAAAATCCTGGTACTCCCTTCCTAAAAGCACGCTGGCTGTCCCTATCCCACATGGACTGCAATGGTTCAAGAAAGCAGCTCACCACCATCTTCTCAAAGGCAATTAAGGATGGACAAGAAATGCTGGTCTAACTAGTGGTAATGTCAGAGTCAGAATATTAACACATTAGTGTTAACATCCTGTGCATCAAACTAAAAATCAGTATTCATTGCAATTGTCAAGATAGGAGAAGACAAAGTTAATGAAACTTTTTTTTAGTCAAGTAGTTGACAGCTATGAGATTGGTTCTTCTGTCATGATAATGACAGGCTTTTCTACACTGCTAAAGGATGTTTCTGCATTTTATATTCTTACTCTGTAATTCATTCAATATTTTCTCATGAGCCATGGCAATTGGGTTACGACACCCACTACTTTTGCTTGAACTTTTAAGTTTATTTTCTCTATTTCTTAATCCATTCCCTTACCTTCCCTCTTTAATTTATCTATATGTATGCACTTAGATTCAAATTCACCTACCATTCACTTAATTTCTTCACTGTTTAAGATGATAGACTATTGGGTGATACCATCATGTGGTTCCCACTGTGACATTAACATCACTGGACCGTTATTGCTTTTGATATTCCAGCACTTTGCAGCACAATATGCTGCTAGCTACACTATGAGGTAAATGTGCAACGTATGCCACTAACTGCAAGGTCAGAAATCACATGACACCAGGTTATAGTCCAACAGGTTTATTTGAAAACACAAGTTTTCAGAGCCTTATTCTTTCTTCAGGTCTTAGTGAGAGAGCTAGTATCAGACATAGAATTTATAAGTTAAAGATCAAAGGGCCACATCATTGAAAGGGATGCACCAAACAAACCTAAGATGCTGTTAAATCTTTAATCAGTTAGAAGGTTTTAATTGTTTAATATATACATGTAAATCCCCAAATTCCTTTCACGTCACGGTCCTGAGAGAACTAAAGGTTTTATCAGTGTAAAGAAGAGATGACATTTTAGGTCAGCCAATGTATGTTAGGTGTGAGATCTTGTCAATAATCTGTTTGTGTTTTGGTTTGGAGTCAGATTGGTTTTATTTGTAAAGCAGGAATTTACAAAATATCACATTGACTGACTATCCATAAATTCTGTGCTTTTTGAACAAAATAGAATGTACCTGTAAATTCAAATTCACCCCATAGATTCACGTGTGTGTGTGTGTGTGTGTGTGTGTGTGTGTGTGTGTTCGTGCGAGTGAGTGTGTGTGTATGTTTTTTTAATTCATTCAGGGACATGGGCATCGCTGGCTAGTCCAGCATTTATTTCCCATCCCTTATTGCCCAAAAGACAGTTAAGAGTCAACCACATTTCTGTGGGTCTGGAGTATGTGTGTGTGAGAGAGAGTATCGTGTGGTGGGGTCACCTGTAGTGTAACATGAACCCAAGATCCCGGTTGAGGCTATCCTCATGAGTAGCGAACTTGGCCTCAGCTTCTGCTCGATGACTCTGCGTTGTTGTGCATCCCGAAGTCCGCCCTGGAGGACAGTTACCCGAAGATCCGAGGCCAAATGTCCTTGACTGCTGAAGTGTTCCCCCACTGGGAGGGAACATCCCTGTTTGGCGATTGTTGTGCAGTGTCCATTCATCCATTGTCATAGCACCTGCACGGTCTCGCCAATATACCATGCCTCGGGCATCCTTGCCTTCAGCGTATGACATACACAAAATTGGCCAAGTTACATGAGTATCTGCTGTGCACGTGGTGGGTGGTGTTCCCACGTGTGATGGTAGCGTCCATGTCGATGATCTGATATGTCGTGCAGAGGTTACCATGACAGGGTTGTATGGTGTTGTGGTTGATGCTGTCCTGAAGGCTGGGTAGTTTGCTTTGAACCATGGTCTGTTTAAGGTTTTGCAGTTATTTAAAAGCGAGAAGTGGAGGCGTAGGGAAGATCTTGGCGAGGTGCTCATTATCATCAATAATGTGTTGAAGGCTGTGAAGAACATGATGTAGTTTCTCTGGAAATACTGGACGACGAAGGGTACCCTATCAGAAGTATCCCATATCTGTCTTCTGAGGAGATCATTACAACTTTTCGCTGTGGCACATCGGAACTGGCTATCGATGAGTTGAGCATCATATCCTGTTCCTATGAGGGCGTCTTTCAACACCTTCAGGTGTCTGTCTCATTCCTCCTCATCCAAACAGATCCTGCTTGTCCGTAGGGGATGGCAGTTTTAATATGTTTAGGGTGGATGATAGAGAAGTGCAGCATCATGAGGTTATCTGTAAGCTTGCGGTAGAGTGAGGTGCTGAGGTGTCCGTCCCTGATGGAGATGTGCGTGTCCAAGAATGAGACTGATTTTAAAGTGTAGTCCATGGTAAGTCTGAAACTTGTTGATGTCGCTATATAGTTGTTTCAGTGATTCCTCGCCATGAGTCCCAAGGAAGAAAATGTCTTCGATATATCTGGTGTTAGCATTGGTCGGAGGTTCTGTGGAGCAAAGAAATCTTGTTCAAACCTGTTCATGAAAATGTTTTCATACTGGGGAGCAGGTCTGGTTCCCTTGACTGTTCTGTGTGTCTGGATAAAGAACCGGTTGTCAAAGGTGAGTTGAGGATGAAGCGGATGAGTTGTAGGATGGTGTCTGGAAATTGGGAGTTGTTGGTATTGAGTACTGAGGCTGTTGCGGCGATGCTGTTGTCATGGGAGATGCTGGTGTAGAGGTGCCAAAATGTCCCTTGTGACGAGGAAAGTTCCTGGTTCGACTGGTTCACCTTTCTGACCTTGTCCATCCCAGTCCACCACCAGCACCTCCATACCATGACTAACTGCAAGATGTATCATTGTTAATAATTTTTGGACCAGTTTTAAATAGCCACAAGGCTTTCAAACTGTTCATTAAATCTGCTCGCTCACTTTTTCTAAGGCAAATTGACATATCTGAAGAATTTTTAAAAAAATTAGAATGCTATTATAGCCAGGAACCATTGTACTTCAGGGTTCATACAAATTATAAAAAGCTGTTAATGGGTAGACAATTTTAAGCTCACACAGACTAGCTTTAATGATATTTCTTAATCGACTATAATTTGACCATCCATTTCTCAAGCCATTAAAGATTAATTTGAAAGAAATCAAGCAGTTTTGTTAAATATGATGCCAATATGACTATTCACACCCTGTATTCATTATTAGGATATCAGCATTGCTAGCAAGGTCTGCATTTTTTGCAGTTCCCTCTACGCTCTTGTGCAATGGTGGCAAGCCACCTACAATTGAGTGGCTTGCTGAGCCATTTCAGCAGTTAAATAGTGCTGGAGCCATAGGGGACGAGTAATCCAGGCATCCAACTCACACTGCAGGAATGTAAGTTCAAATCTCACTGTAGCAGCTGGTGGAATTTCAATTCAATTCATAAATCTGGTATAAAATGCTTGTCTCATTGATAATGATCAGATAAGAGCCCATCAGGCCCTCAAAAGCCATTCAGGGGAGGGAATCTGCCACCCATACCAAGCCTGGCCTACATGTCACTGCAGATCAACAGCAATGTAGTTGATTCTTTACTGCCCTCTGTAATGGCCTTGCAAACCACATAATTGTACTGAACCAAGAAAATCAGAAAGATCACCTATCATCAACCTAAAGATTACAAGTTACAACATCCAGTCCTGTCAACCCTGCAAAGTACTGCTTTCTAATTTCTGTGAGTTTGTGCAGGAACTGGGAGAGCTGCCCCACCAACTAGTCATGCAATAGCCTGACATAGTCCTGCTCATGAAATCATACCTAACAGCCAGTGCCCCTGATACCACCTTCACCATCTCTGTTCCAATGACAGAAAAGATTCAGCGGAAGTAGTGATATACAGTTAGGAAGCAGTTACCCTTGGAGTCCTCAGCAATGACTCTGGATCCCATGAAGATTTATGGCATCGGGTTAAGCTTGGGAAAGGAAACTGCACTGGGAACAGGCTATTGAGTTGGATAATCAGCCATAATAATGAATGGCAGAGCAAGCTCAAACAGCCAAATGGCTCTAAATCCCTATGTTTCTACCTATTGCTGCTATATTTATCAATGGTGGTATTGATGGGAGTGACCGAGCAATCTCCATACAGTCCTTGTGGAAACAATGTTCCAACTTCTCACAGGATACTATTGATCCTGTTGTCTGGTACTATCATTGTACTAAATGAGATTGATTCGAAGCAGATCCAGCGATTCCAAACTGGGTAATTCTATGAGATACTGTGGCAACTCTAAGCTGCACACCATTCATACTTGGAATGAGGGTAGAATTTTTTCCCTCCTGATAAGTGGCAGAGAAGGTGACAGGAAGGACAGATAATCTGATGGGTTGGTACCTGAGCTGTCCTGTTATCTCAGAAATTAAGTTCTAGCCAGTCTACCTTCCTGACCCACTGCCAATTAAAGACTCTAAGAGTAGTCAATTAGCAACCACTTTGGAGCCTTTTCCTGCCTTGGATCCAATTACTTCAACCCTAGGCCGGATGAAAAAGAGCTACCAAACTGACCAGCACTGGTACAGGCAGACTGTCAGTTTGTCGTAAGAAGTGGTCTCCCTCAAACAGCACTAACTCATGTAAAATTAAAGGATTTGGCATTGAGCCTTGGAGAGACACTTGCCTGCCTTTGTTTCTGACCTCCCCTGTCCCCTTTGACCTGTGACCATTAACACCACAGTCACCCTGGCAACGCCCAAACAACATCTACCTCTCTAACCTATGATCCTGTATCTTAGGATCTGGGGGCAGCTGGTGTGCTTGCAAGGCCTCCCATAGTTTTGTGACCATTAAGAAATGAAACTAGCAGTTTATTCCAGATTTCTTAACGGAATTTAAATTCCTCCAGCTGCAGTGTGGAATGATCTTATCATTAAGCCATCCCCAGTGTTTGTTTTTCTCAGACATGAATATTTTATGCTCCTTTGACAGGTAATTAACATAAGTAAAGCTTTTTTCATTTTTATGCTACTTTAACACAACTTTTTAAAATTGATTTTCATCTACCTAAATAAATAGCAAATGATTACTTAAAATTATGAAAAAACGTATTGCAGTGGTAAGTAACAATCAATGCAGAACTTCAGCTCTGTCATTTTTACGCATTCGGCCTTAAAATAGTCTGTTAATACATAACATGTAATTGGTCAGGATTCTAGTTTAAATTTATTTCTTAAAGAAAAACTTGCATTTGTCTGGTCATTTTCAGGATCTCAGACCAAACCAAAATTCACTAAAGCCAGTAAAATAAAATATACTGTTGTTGCAATATAGGCAACACGGTAAACAAATGGCACAGAACAATAATTGCAATGAAATGAAATCAAGATCAAATAATTCTTTTGAGTGATGTTAGTTTTCATACTAAATCAATAACGAGCCAGTTTCTATTTCTTACAATTGTATCTTTTAATTTAAATATTTGCAGGATGTGGTCTCAACTACCACAAAAGATGTGCATTCAAAATCCCTAACAATTGCAGTGGTGTGCGGAAGAGACGTCTTTCCAATGTTTCACTGACAGGGCTGAGCTCTTCACGGTCCATCTCTAATGACCTGTCGCCAACTGCACCAGATGAGATCTTGCTGGTAGGTTGTTTTTCAGATATCCACATATCATTAGAATAAAATGTTAAACACAGTACCAATATCTCCTTGAAAACACACATGGCACATTTGTACAATGTGCAATGAGTTGACGCAAAGCTCGAATCCTGAATTTTAATTGGACGAAATAAATGACATCTTTTAATTTACACTGCAGTATAATTTGTAGCATTTAATAAATTCCACGCACTGTGATAGAATGTGACATCTGACAATGATGATTCAAAAATATTCTCTCAAACGTTGTTCACAGCAACTGATTACTGTAGAAATAACTTTAGCCCCCTTGTTATACTGGGGGGACTTCAAATGCCCCCTCCATTCCCCAAGAGAAAAAACAGCTTTACTGAAAAAGCCTTGATTCATGCAATTTAATAAGAAAGGCTGAAAAATTAATGATAATAACTTACACAATTTGAAATGATAATAATGAGTTAATAGATGGCTTACTAGCATATGAATTGAATAATTGGCTTCTATTTCTTCAACCTTTTTGTTCAAATGGATGCTGTATTTAACTTGCAAGGGAGTCAACAGGTTCAGGGGATATCAAAATGCATTAGCCCTGCTGCTAATTCATAAACTGTAAAATATTCTGTCTCGATGCTTCGTCAATAACTTTGAGAATTGTAGATGAGGTTCCAAATATGGAAAGATACTTTTACACTTCTTCAGGAAGTGTCACCTTTGTATGCCACTATCTCACTTTCTCCATTTCAATTTGGTGCTGCTCTGTGTATCAGTGCTTGGCCTAATTATGTGACACGCTTTCAAATCAGAATTGTGGACTAATTCCTGGCC
The DNA here is from genome assembly GCA_024137785.1 of Ginglymostoma cirratum. Taxonomy (NCBI): domain Eukaryota; kingdom Metazoa; phylum Chordata; class Chondrichthyes; order Orectolobiformes; family Ginglymostomatidae; genus Ginglymostoma; species Ginglymostoma cirratum. The sequence goes on along the minus strand of JAHRHZ010000133.1, from coordinate 25,610,060 downwards.
TTTAATCTCCTGTATGAGCATAACCTGGAGTTCACGGCCGAAATCTACCCATTCGTTCTGTTGCAAGGTAAACCCGAATTCTCTCTCAGTCTCATGAGAACACACCCATGTATCCAAATGGATGTGAACAATCTAGACCTTAGAAGAGCATCAAAAACATGTTATATATTGTTCCTTCAAGTATGAAAATTAAAGCTTCAACTATCATCCATGCACACTGGGCGCAGCATGTTTAAGAACCTGTAATCAGGGAAGCTTTTCCATTTTTAGCACGATTTCAATTTATGCCATGAAAATACATTTTAAAAAAAACAGAAAAAGCAATGCAGAATTAAATGAAGTTTCTTTTTTAACAGCCTACTGTACTTGATAATACAACTTAAAGAAAGCCTCTGAGGAAGTGCAATTGCAAGGATTAGAGCTAGTTTTAAGATCAAAGGTGTATTGCGATGGAGGGATAGAAAAGTACTTCTAAAGGATATAAATGATTCCCCGATCTTCTCAGTGATAAGATTTGTTGATTATGACTCTGGGTACGGCGAGGAAATTATAAGCCCACTCGATTTACTTTCCAGAAACAGGCAGCCTTAACTCAACAACAAATTTGCAGTTCCACTTTCTCAGTTCTCTGATATTGTTGGTTACAGAAAGGTTAGACACACCACACTACAAAATGTTGTTAGCTGAAGTGGTTGTGTTCCTGGAATTGGGTGCACTCAATAGCTTGATTTATTATAAACTACTTGGGACTTAATAATATTGGTATGATTTTTCATAGCTTTAGTATGATACATATAATTATGGAGGTCTACTTACCAAATGCAATATATTTGCAAATTTACTTCATGCAATTTTTCATCCATTATATGATTTGGAGAAAGAATAAAGTACCCTAACTATTTTCAACTTGCTCAGAGCAATTTATTCTAAATAAAGGTCTAAACGTCTAAATGTAGACCTTGGCCGGAGTATTGTGTACTGTTCTGTGCACCATATAGGAAAGATGCAAAGGCATCGGAGAAAGCGCAGAAGTGATTTACTAGAGTGGTTCCAGGTACGAAATACTTCAGCTATGAAGATAGATTGAAAAAGTTGGGTCTGTTCTCCCTAGAGAGAAAAAAGTTGAGAGGAGATCTGATTTAAGTTTTCAGATCATGAGCAGGCTGGACAGACTAATAGTGTGAAGCTGCTTTTGCTTGTAAAAGAAACAAGAATGTGAAGGCGTTAAAATTGTATCAGAGATAATAGGAACGGCAGATGCTGGAGAATCTGAGATAACAAGGTGTAGAGCTGGATGAACACAACAGGCCAAGCAGCATCACAGGAGCAGGAAAGCTTGATATTTTGGGCCTAGACCCTCATCTGATGAAGGGTCTAGGCCCGAAACATCAAGCTTTCCTGCTCCTATGATGCTGCCTGGCCTGCTGTGTTCATCCAGCTCTACAACTTGTTATCTAAGAACGTGAAGGCATAGATTCAACGCCATGAGCAATCAAAGCAAGACTCTTGTGGGGAAAACTAACTTCTCACATTGATTTGTTAAGAGTATGGAAAGCATAGCTTGGAAATGTGATGGAGGTAGGTTTAGGTGAGGTATTCAAGAAGGCATTGGATTATTTTTGGATAGGTAATGGTGTGCAGGGATATGGGGAAAAGCTAGGCAATTGGCACCAGATAATAGGGCCACTGCAGGCACAATGGACCAAATGGTCACTTTTTGCTCTGTAAAAATTTGTGATTCAGTGAGCTGGCAGTGCCAACTTTCTTACATAAAGAGATCTGTTAAAGAGACACTGGTTTCTTTAATAACCCAAGCTAAATGATACTGGATAAAAACCAAAAGAACTGCAGATTCTGGAAATCAGAAACAGAACAGAAATTGCTGGAAAAGTTCAGCAGGTCTGGCGGCATCTGTGGAGAGAAATCAGAATTAACATTTCAGGTCCCGTTCTGAGGAAGGGTCACTGGACCCAAAACATTAGCTCTGATTTCTCTCCACAAATGCTGCCAGACCTGCTGAACTTTTCTAGCAGTTTCTGTTTTGTTTCTCAGTAGATGCTGGCCTTTGCCATATGTAATAGTCTTTTCCAATGCTGAGTAATGGCACTTGAGCTACAGAATGCTGCAGCCAATTTTCAGGCACTAATGAATCAAGTTGTAATTTCCTCACTGCATGGTTTACCTTGATGATGTATGTGCTAGTATACAGAGATACTTTGAACGATCAGTTGAAAATCTTAGAAGTTCTGTTTAAACAATTGTAGTTGACTGATTTGCTAATAAATCTTGCCAAATGTCAGTTGCCAAAATCCTAGACAACCTACCTAGGGCACATATTAGGTCAAGCATAAGTGCTGCCAAGACCAGCAAAAATACTTGCTTTGGTGGAGTCCCCTGCCCCTAACACTAAGTGAGAAACTCTGAGATTTCTGGGGATGCGTAGTTTGTACCAAACCTCAGTGTTATCATTGCTCCACTGACAGATTTAATACGAAAGAGAGCCAAGGTGATGTGGTTAGGAGAGCGCCAAGCAGCTTTAGATTGTTTTGTTACTTTTCAACATTGGATGCCCCTAATTTTGCTAAACTATTCAAGGGAGTAATCAATGATGGTGAGAGAAACCAGTGGGATACTTTTTGAAAAAGTCAAATCAACACCAAAAATGATGCTTTACATTGAAGAAGAAACCTTGGGGTTGCTGCTGGCTCTTGCATGTTTTGAAGTTTGTCTACATCACAGATACGTGGAAATGCTGGTATATACTGATCATAGCCACTTTAGCCTTTGTGGAAGAATTCAAAGAAAATGCCAGGCTGTTTGAGTGAAGTTTGCAGTTACAGTCTTATCACTTCATCACTGATCACATGGTGGGCAATGATGAAATTGCTGGTGCTTTGATAAAAATGTAACTTTATATGGATTACGTAAGTATCAAGAAGCTATAATAGAGACCTGTATGGGTGACAGGTAATAAAGTGACTGAAAATGAGTGTAAATGTGTCTTAATTTTGAAAAAGATATTTTTATTTCTGTCCACACTTTGTAACAAAGAATGCTTGAAAGTGATGTTTTATTTTTCTAACTTTTGAGAAGTGTTATGAAGGCTTCATATTTAATAATTTTATGAACTTGATTATCACAGCTTGTGGATACCCAAATTGTTTTTTTTAAGCATTTAATAAAAGAACATTGGATTTTTTTTTTAATAAGGCATTTCCGATAGTCGTGTGTCTTGTGATAACTGCTGGTAATTTCCTGTTTCATTAAATGAAACCTTGTGGTAGGTCCTGTGTGATATCTGGAACCCTGATTCAGCTCCATCTGATGAGAAGCCTTTGAACGGGTTTGTTAATATTTTGTGGACAATTGTGTCTGCAAAGGTCCCCATTAACAACATGCATGTGTTTATCCATTTTTGTGCATCAGAATGTCAGACTGACAAGAACTCAGTTTTATTAGCCAAGAGTTTTTATTTGTAGTATTTGGAGAGAGATATCTGTTTTCTTTCCTCTTTACCTGTTTTGTGTATGTGTGTGCATATGTTTTGAGTTATTTAGAGTGATAAACATTTCTATTTTCATATTACAAATTGAGTGTGTGAACCAGTTTCCCATATTTGTGGAATATGTGTTGTTTCACAACATATCTATAATTTTATCCTGATTAAAGAAACCTGGGTGATGGATATTTTTTATTTTTAAGTCTATTACAGTGGAAACATTTAATTGGCCGTATCGGGAACCAGTTAAAATAATGAAACTTATGTTGTGACCTGTGGAATAGTAGGACTGGAGAAAGACAGTGCAATGTTCTCGTTTCAGTTGTAATAATCTTTTAAATTTTAAATGTTTTTATTTTAAATGGGTGATATAAATAGGGAAAACATTAGGATCCTAAACATATCTCAATTGAAATAGTGAAGGCATTGGTGTAATATACTGTAAACTGTTGGAAAAGCAAAATCACTGTCATGAAATTAAATTTCTCTGTTGGTAATTGACTTAATTTCAGATACTTTCAACTAAATTAGATATTGTTTGCGATTTCAATACTCCCATAATTTGCTAATTATTCATTCTGATTACTTGAAAATATTTCATCCTGCTCTTAATTGGAGTTTTACTTTCAGAATCTCCTTGTTTCCTCCAGTTTAATCCACTTCTCTCCCTGCCATTGCTGTCCTCCAGTTTCTTTCCTCAGTCCTCATTGTGAGTCTATGGGCAGCATCTGTTATTAAACAAAATATAAGAAAAAATGCCCCATTATCTCCTTAGCCATTTATTTTTATCAGTTATCACAGGAAAGAAAAGAAACTCTGGAACTGTTTGTATCCTTGATTAACACAAGGCTCATTTACATTTTTTGTTTATAGTTTCCATCTGTTCTGGCATTTAATATACAGTGAAATGCTTCACATCCAAGACAGTAATGGATGAAAACACTGGAAGATTTCTCAAATCAACAAACTTGATCAACATCAAACTTCTAATATTTAAACAATGAAGTTGTTGAAATATTAACATTAAATCTGTCCAAGTCACCAAAATACTAATTTTGATCTTACAAATGTCATAAAAATATAGAAACATAAAAGCATAAAAAAAAGGAGCAGGAGTAGGCCATTCAGTGCTTTGAGTCTGCTCCACCACTCAATATGATTCTGACTCAGTGCCCTGTTTCTGCATGCTCTCCATGCTCTTTGATCCCTTTAGCTCTCCTTCTGGAAAACATTCAATGTCTTAGCCTTGACCACTCTTGGTGGCAGAGAATTCCACAGGCTCACCACTCTCTGAGTGAAGAAACTTTTCCTCATTTTAGTCCTAAATGGCCAACCCCATTTAAACTGTCACCCCTGGTTCTGGACTTCCTAGTCATCAGGAGCATCTTCCCTGCATTTACCATCTAATCCTGTAAGAGCTTTGGAGGTTTCTATAAGATCCCACCTCATTCTTCTAAACTACAGTGAATATAGGCTGAAGCAAACCAGTCTGTCCTCTTATGTCAGTCCTGCCTTCCTAAGAACCAACCTGGTAAACTTTTGTTGCAATCCTCCATAGCCAGAACATCCTTCCTCAGATAAAGATACTAAAACTGCACACAGTACACTGATGTGATCTCGCCAAGGCCCCATACAATTGCAGCAAGACATCCACTTTCCTATACTCGAATCCTCTCACAATGAAAGCCAATGTTCCATTTGCTGCGCTGACTTCCTGCTGCATTTGCATGCTTACTTTCATCCACTGGCATACAAGAACAGCCAGGTCTCGCTGCATTTCTGCTTTGCCCAATCCATCGCATTCAGATAATAATCCAACATTCTGTTTTTGCTCCAAAAGTAGTTAACCTCATACTTACTACATTACAGTTCATCTGCCATGCATTTTCCCACTCACTCAACTTGTTCACATCACACTGAAGCATCTCTGCATCCTTCTCACAGCTCACCGTTCAACCCAGCATCGTGTCATCTGAAAACTTTTAAATATTACATTTCTTTCCCTCATCTAAATCGTGATATATTGCAAATAGATGGGGTTCAAACACTGCAAAGAAAAACACTCAGCACAGAGCAGACAATGAGACAATGACCTGCCCTCAGATCAAGCGTACATAATTTGGTGGGTATTGGGGAATGTTACTTAAAGGGATAATGGTGGGTAGTTAATGGCAAATATTTAAAGAGTGCATTGGAGGAACTGTAACAACTGTTCATTCCTATCTGGCACAGATAATAAAATGGGAAAGGTGGCCTGCACATGGCTAATAAGGGAATTTAGGGATAGTATTAGATTCAAGGAAGGGCATACAAATTGGTCAAAAAAAGCAGCAGACCTGATGATTGGGAGCAGTTTGGATTGCAGCAAAGGAGGGCAAAGAGATTGATTAGGAGGTGGGAAATAGAATGGGATGGTGAGACTGCAGGTAAAATACAAACTGACTGTAAAAGCTTCTTTAGGTATATGAAGAGAAAAGGACTGGAGAAGGCAAATGTAGATTCCATCCAGTTAGAAACAAGATAAGTTACAACAGGGAACAAAGAGATGGCAGACCAATTAAATACATACTTTTGTTCTGTATTCACAAGAAGGAAACAGATAATGCTCCAAGAATATTGGGGAACATAGGGTGTGTGGGAGGAACTGAAAAAGATCAGTGTTAGTGGGGAATTTGTGTTGGGGAATTTGATGGGATTGATGGCTGATAAATCCCTAGGCCCCAATAATCAATATCCAAAAATACTTAAGGAAGTAGCCCTGAGAAATAGTGGATGCATTGGTGAATACAATTGTGGAATATGCAACAACAGCCATTTGGCAGAAATCAGCACAGCTGTGATACTTAGAAGTAATACTATATCAGCGATAAATTAGCTGAGTTGGCTGGTTTGTGGTTCAGAATAATGTGGGTTTGTTTCCCATTCTTGTTGAGGTAGATTTGTGACCAGCCTATCCCTGGGACTGAAAGATAATGAGAAAGCATCTTTGACAAATACTGCAAAGAAGAAAGCTCAGCACAGAGCAAACAATGAGCCAATGACCTGCCCTCAGGTCAAGTATACATAAATGAACACAGTGGGTATTGGGGAATGTTACTTAAAGGGATAATGGTGGGTAGTTAATGGCAAATATTTAAAGAGTACATTGGAGGAACTGTAACAACTGTTCATTCTTGTCTGGCACAGAAAATAAAATGGGAAAGGTGGCCTGAACATGGCTAAAAAGGGAATTTAGGGATAGTGTTAGATTCAAGGAAGGGCACGCAAATACTAAGGAAGTAGCCCCGAGAAATAATGGATGCACTGGTGAATACAATTGTGGAATTGCCATTTGGCAAACTTCATTGGTCTGTGCAGTGATGGTTGATTTTTGATCCAGTATTGATCAAGTAGACTCAGGACTTTTTCTGTAGAAGAACTCTTTAGTTTTACAGTTTCTGGGGATTTTTTTGTCTTTTCCCCCATAAAGAAAAGTGACGAGAAATACTTCTTGCTTGCCAGCTTCTGGATGTCTCTGAGCGCAGTGCACTCACAGTTCTGTAAGCAGTTTGTTTTCAACTCAAAATTCTTATGCCACTCTGTCTCACAAAGTATCTGTTTCCCTACTCCAAAAAGTAACATAAGGCTGAATTTAATCAAAAATTGGATGTGTTAATTTCATGGCGGATTTCTATCTGTGGGTTCCAATGAGTTGTCTTGCGCAATTTGCCAGTCATTGTGTCTGTTTTGAACCAAACAAAACCATGGAGGTCAGTGGTTCCCTAATGCATTCTCTATGGCAATGTCTCAATCAATCAGAGTCATCTTGCCAACCAATCAGCAACTTTTTCTCATTCAATAGAAATTGTTACCCTCTCTAAAATTTGGTATTCTTGTATCTATCTTGATGAGTGCAAGATGAAAAGCTTCAACAGCATTTCTAATGTTTTCAGCAATACTTACGGTCTGCACTGTCATGTGACTGTTTCTCTCATGAGTACCACTCAACTAATGAATGTGACTGAAAATTCTAATGTTAACCCAGTGAACGATATTAGTAGGTAGTGACAATTAAGTGAATTTCATTGAAATTTACAAAGAATATCTCAATGGACTTAATTGAAATATTATCCTAGTAAGTCCCACAGGAATACAGTTATTAACTAGATAAATTTCACTCAAATATGAGCATTAGCCCAATGTCACTGAGTTGACAATAACTTTACCATAACAAGTATCACAAAAATACTAATATTAGCTTCAGGAATAGCACAGAGATACAGCCATTAACCCAGTAAATGTCAATGCAATGCTGTCATTGACTGAATGGATGTTACTAAAATACTAGTGTTACCCAAAAAGATGGAATTAAAATGTTGTTAACTCAATAAGCATTCCTGAGATACTAACATTAGTGCAATGAAATGTTAAAACTAGAATTAGCCCCAATAACTGTCACTAAAATATTGTGGTTATTTCCAATGCGCGTCACTGAAATGCTAGTGTACTAAAAAGCGTCATTTAAACACTAATGTTGCCCAATGTCACTGAAATGCTAACATTTACAGAATAAATGTCACTGAAATGCTGATGTCAGTTCACTGAATATCACATTTATATGGATGTTAATTACTCTAGTGAATGTCACTAATTCTAACCCAAAGGAAAGCACTTCTCTTATGTGCTTCGGAATATGCCTTGAAAGGAATTTCAGCTTTCCTTCACTGAAGATTTGTTAAACAATTCCCCCAGCAACATGTTGAAAGCTCATTCTTTGAATTTAACAACTGTAAGGTGCATATTACACAACCAGATGTCGCAAACATACTGTCTCTCACTCTTCAATTATTATAAAATTAATGGCTAAATTGGAATGTTTAAATTTAAAGCAATTTTCAACATTATATAATCAAATCAAATGATTTGTGAAATACATTTAAACACAATTGCTTACATAACATTGTCTTTGGTAACATTTATAATATCTTCTCTTTCTTTAATTTCATTTTGCCTTAAAATTGTTGCTTTATTGTACATGTTTACTCTGATGATTTTTATTTTTAAATATGGTGCTTAGGGACTTTGAGATATTGGCTATATTGATGTAAAAGGTAGCTTGTATGCAAAGCAAAGTAAAAACAAATGGACTATTTGCTGTATCCCACCTATTAATGCAAAAAGGTTGCCATTGTACGTTACAGAAAAGCTAAAACTCAAACCTAAATTATTGTCTTTTTATTCAGTTATTTACTTTTATGTTAAATTCTTGTTGGCATTATAAGTAATTTTTAACTCTTCTGGTCATTGTTCTTAATTAAGTTAAAGTAACCAACATCCCATAAAGTTTTAGACTTTTGGTAACAAATTGCATAATGTTCTGATGAAGGGTCATTGGCCTTGAAACATAAGCTTTGTTTTGCTCCCCACAGATGCTGTCAGGCTTGCTGAGTTTCCCCAGAACCTTCTGTTTTTGTTTCAGATTTCCAGCATTCACAGTTCTTTGTCTTATATTAATTTGTCCAATGTGTGATCTGCTCTTAAAGTAGTCATTCATGAATTTCTTCCCCTGTTGTCTGCACCTCTCAATATTACCCTGAGAAATTGTAAATTGTCG
>JAHRHZ010000133.1:25559485-25600568 GCA_024137785.1 Ginglymostoma cirratum | reverse complement strand
TCCAGCCCCATGCTTGTTATCTCTTAATCTTAAATGAAGACTGTGGCCACAAATTTCAATAATCTGGAAACCTCAACTGAACATACCATGAGCATCCAATCATGATGCAGTTTCTCAGGTTTCAGGGCAGCACAAGCACAAGCCACCCACCATCTGAGTGCTACAGTGGAAGCGTGGGCTAAAGTGATGCAAGCTCCGAATGTTGCCATCACAGTTTTCGATCCCAATGTTGAAAGGGGCTTACAGGGGATTACAACAGTCCAGCAATCTGGACTCCCAATACTTGCACAAGGGCTTCACTGGGGGAGGAGTGTCCATAGTATCATGAAACACGAAACTGTACTTTTCCTTGAGGAAATGAAAGCAGCCATCCTCCCAGCACTCTCTCTTCTCCAGTGCTCTTGTTGTCTGGTGGAGTGCACAACTCTGCTTTCAAGAAGAGAGCTGCTGTCCTTTTCCTGAAAAACAATCTGTAACCTCCTTCAGTAAAATCCAGCAATTCAGCAACCTCTGGGGTGAAAGTCAAAATCCCGTCTGACTGCGAAGGAGCACCGTGACAAGGAAAGATATTGACGTCAGGCACTTAGAGAATGCACAACAGTGATATGTTGATATCTGTATTCAATATGACATGATTTCATTTGCTAATTTGGTTTTGAATGTTTGCTTTGTTTTTGGCTTTTATTTTGTGTTGGGTTATTATGTTACTTGGTGACAGAGGCCAAGGAACTGTTGGTGAATGGGGAATTGTCAGTTCTGAAGACGAGTCATATTGGACTCGAAAAGTTAACACCATTTCTCATGCTACAGATGCTGTCCAACCTGTTGAGTTTCTCCAGCACTTTGTTTTAACTTCAAAACTCCAGCATCCACATCATTTTGCTTTTATTTGAGAGCTAATCAACTGATTGGATTATATTCAATGGAGGGGAGAGTGTGATTCCTGTTCTGCCCATCCTGCTCACTATTGGCAGTGATGGGATCAGCCAAAGTCATGATCCCATCTATCCCTGTTACCGACTTTGTGGGAGCAGGCTCTGGATGTACAATCCAAGGTGTATTCAGATCATGAATGTAGCCACCAGTAATGTATTGTGAACATACCATAAATATACCATGAATGTACCATAGAAGTGCTGTACATGTACCAACTGCTTTATAAAAGATAAATTACTGATCAGTAAAAATAATAGACCTATACTTGTGCTAAGATTAGTAGTGATACTAGCATGGAGATGTGGCTAGTGGCTCTGGCTTTTGTCGCCACGGGACATGGAGAACCGAGGTATTTTAAGTTGTTTACCACAGTGCAGTACACGGAATCTAGTTGCAGCACTGTTGGTCTATCCACTTTTCAGCGTGGAATGAGAGCAGCAGGTGCAGTGTGACTTTTCTTTTGCATATAAATCTTTTCGTCTTAAAATAAACGAACACCACTCTTTCTTTCCGATCTTTAAATCTACTGATTTTGGATGTTTCCGTCTCCACCTGAATAGCAATTATTTCCTTTGAAGCAATGCAGCAATTGCTATTTCAACATAGTTCAACAGAAATTGCAACATATGTCTAGCAACATTACAGCAAATTACACAAGGAACTGGGACATAGGAATCATTTTATAGGAATTGACTGTATATATTGATGAGTATTGCAATTACTGCCATTATATTCATTAACAGATATTTGAGCTATTCGGGAGACGACATACATCACACAATACAAACCTATTAGTTTTGATAGCAAAGAAAATAATGTGTGCTGTGTATGCAGTTTAATTAAATCTTCAAACGTATTTGTAATTTACACTGAATGTTTAATGTTTCCTATTGGGAGACTCATGGGATTAGACATAAGAGGTTTGTGTTTACAACAAAATAAAAGCAGCTGTTGAAAAGAACACCTTTAAAAACCTGTAAAAATGTCTGTGGGATAAATAAATGTAAAATAAAATCGCACAATATCAGCAGCTGGCATGGACCTTTAACCCTTTACTCCTGCCATTTTGAATTATTAATATATTAAGCAGTGGAGAGTTTTGTTTTCTGAACCCAAATGTATGTTTGGAAAGCGTTCTTAAAGGGGATTCTTGTGAAGGAATGCTGCAAGGCTCATATTTTTTCTATTAATGATCATCGTTATGGTTGGCAACCTTCCATCTGTGAGAGATAATGCGAATGCAGACTCAGAACTTTGATGAGGTCAAATGAGATCATCCACTGCACTTCTTTTCATGGCTGAACAAGTCAATTGTGGAAAGCATAAAAGCCTCCACAAGTGCCATGTATGAAGTTACCCTGTGGGTGATGCGGGATGCTTTCCATTGATGCCTGTTTGCAGAGCTGGTGTCCGCTTCAGAGATCGTATGTATTTTGTGTCATAGCACTCTCATTCTAAAGAAAAGAATGTTATGGATTCAATATCCACTCCAAAGACCTAAAAATAAGATGGTTAGTGGTAATTTACCACAAAATAAGCAAAAATGACTTCTCACCTGGCGTGTGTCTATCACTACCACCTATTCTGAAACTCTTGAGTATCTCTCTCTGTCACAATTATACCATTTCCAGACAGATACTCCTTAGTAGAATAGAAACTGGGAAAGGAGTAAAAGCTGCTGAATTTTGCAATGGATAATGTGACACAATGTCACCTTACTTTGTTTGGATCTGAATTCAGTTGAGGCACCATGACACTGATAGTTGCCAGTGCAGCCCGAGGTGCAACACTGAAGTGCAGCAGTGGATTGGAGATGTGACATGAGGGTTCTTTGAGGCTGGCACATATCAGATGCCAATGTCCGTGGATGTGTGCTGTGTGTATGAAGCATGCCCTGAGCATTTGGTACCCGGTGTCCAACACAATGGTGGTTTGGAAAGCGGAATTCATAAAATACCCAGGCTGATTTTCATGTTATCTTTTCATGACATCTAGCTTATTCAGCAAATTTGGTGAGATAGAAGGCTGAAGAGGTGGGTTGGATGGTCAACAAACCTTTCAACAAACAATAATCCCATTTAATTGCCACCTCACTTACAGAGAAACTCACGATGCCACTTATGAAAACCACAGAAGATGGTGTGGGATCCTCCTGACATTGTGATAGGCCTTGCTGGATTTTTCATCCAATCCTGCCACACATCTCACCATAGCCCATGTCACTCAAACCCTTCGAAGATTCTGCACAGTCTCTTTATTTCAGCAGAGCCAAGTTTGCACCCCTTCTGAAACATCACTGCACTTAGGAGGTATTAGACACTTTCCAATGACATAATGTTTATTCTTTGAATTCTTGTTCTGTCTTTCTGAGCAGTCAGACCTGATTTGAAATCTAAATTAAATGTAAAATTGTATTAAAATTAAATGGTCAAAGTAACCTGCAGATACAGAAGGCAATGCTGCAGTGGTATTTGCACTGGACTATTAATCCAGAAACTCAGCCAATATTCTGAGGACCCGGGTTTGAATAATGCCATGGCAGAAGGTGGAATTTGAATTCAATTTGAAAAGAAATCTGGAACTAAGAATCTTCTGATGACCATGAAACCATTGTTGATTGTTGGAAAAGCCCATCTGGTTCACTAATGTCTTCAGGGAAAGAAGTCTGCCATCTTCATCTGGTCTGGCCTACGTGTGACTCCAGACCCACAGCAATGAGGTTGACTCCGAACCGCCATCTGAAATAGCTTGGCAAGCCATTCAGTTGTACCAGTCACTGAAAAGTCCGAAAGAAATGAAACCAGATGATTCACAAGGCATTGACCAGGCACCAAGGTCAAAAAGATAACAGCAGAAACAGCCCTGTTGAGTCTGCAAGATGCTCCTTCCTAACAGCTGAGGGCTAGTGCCGAAATTGGGAGAGCTGTCTCACAGACTAGTCAAGCAACAGCCTGACATATTCATACTCACAGAATCATACCTTACAGACAATGTCCCAGACACCACTATCACCATCCCTGGGTATGTCCTGTCTTACCGGCAGGACAGACCCAGCAGAGGGGGCGGCCTAGTGGGATGCAGTCAGAGGGAATTGCCCTGGGAGTCCTCAACATTGACTGCAAACCTCACAAAGTCTCATAGCTTCAAGTTAAACATGGGCAAGGAAACCTCCTGCTGATTACCACATACCATCCTCCTTCAGCTGATGAATCAGTACTCCTCCATGTTGAACAACACTTGGAGGAAGCACTCAGGGTAGCAAAGGCAGAAAACGTACTCTGGGTGGGGGATTTCAATGCGGCTTCACCAAGAGTGGCTCAGCAGCAGTACCACTGATCGGGCTGATCGGGTCCTAAAGGACATAACTGCTAGACTGGGTCTGTGGCAGGTGGTGAGGGAACCAACAAGAGGTAAAAACATACTTGACCTCATCCTTACCAATCTGCCGGCTGCAGATGCATCTGTCCATGACAGTATTGGTAAGAGTGACCATCGCACAGTCCTTGTGAAGACGAAGTCCCGCCTTCACATTGAGAACAACCTCCATCATGTTGCGTGGCCCCATCACTGTTCTAAATGGGACAGACTGGAAATGGATCTAACAAATCAAGATTAGGTATCCATGAGGGCCATCAAAGCAGCAGAATTGTACTCCAGCACAATCTGTAACCTCATGGCTCGGCATATCCCCCACTGAACCATTACCATCAAACGAGGGGGATTAATCCTCATTCAATGGAGAGTGCAGGAGGCCATGCCAGGAGCAGCACCAGGCATACCTGAAGCTGAGGTGTCAACCTGGTGAAGCCACCAAACAGGATTTCTTGCACGCCAAACAGCATAAGCAGCAAGTGATAGACAGAACTAAATGATCCCACAACTAATGGATCAGATCTAAGCTCTGCAGTCCTGTCACATCCAGTCGTGAATGGTGGCGGACAATTACAAAGCTCAATGGATGAGGATGCTCCACAAAGATCCCCGTCCTGGTAAAGCCTTGCACATCAGTGCAAAAGGTAAGGCTGAAGCTTTTACAGCAATCTTCAGCCACAAATGCCAAGTGGATGATACATCTCGGCCTCCTCCGGTGGTCCTGGCATTACAGATACTAGTCTTCAGCCAATTTGATTCACTCCATGTGATATCAATAAATGGTTGGAGACACTGGATAAAGCAAAGATTATGGGTTCTGATACCATTCCGGCAATAGTCCTGATGTCTTGTGCTCCAGAACTTGCCAGTCCCTTGGCCAAGTTCTTCCAGTCCGGTTACGTCTACCCAACAATGTGGAAATTTGTCCATGTGTTTTCTGTACATGAAAAGCAGGACAAATCCAACCCGGCCAATTACCACCCATCAGTCTGCTCTCGATCATCAGTAAAGTGATGGAAGGTGTCATCAACAGTGCTCTGAAGCAGCAACTGCTCAGCGATGCCCAGTTTGGGTTCTGTGAGGGCCACTCAACTCCTGACCTCAATACGCCTTGGTTCAAACATGGACAAAAGAGCTGTATACCAGAGGTGAGGTGAGTATGCCATCAAGGAGCAAACCTGGAATCAATGGGTATCAGGGGGCAAACTCTCCAGTGGTTGGAGTCATACCTGACAGTGGAACATGGTTATGCTCTTGAAGGTCAGTCATCTCAGCTCCAGGATATCTCTATTAGAGTTGCTCAGGGTAGTGTCCTTGGCCCAACCATCTTCAACTGCTTCATCAATGACCTTCCATCCGTCATAAGGTCAGAAGTGGGGATATTCGCCGATGATGGCTCAATGTTCAGCACCATTCACTTCTTCTCAGATGCTGATGCAGTCAATGTTTAAATGCAACAAGATCTGGACAATATCCAAGCTTAGGCTAACAACTGGCAAGTAACATTCATGCCACACAAATGCCAGGCTATGACCATCACCAATTACAGACAATATAACCACAGCCCCTTGACATTCAGTAGTGTTACCATCACTGAATCCCCACTATCAACATCTTGGGGGTGATCATTGACCTGAAACTCAACAGGATTTGCCACGTAAACACAGTGTCCACAAAAGCAGGTCAGAGGCCAGGAATACTGCGGTGAATAACTCACCTCCTGACTCCCCAAAGCATTTCCATAATCTGGAAGGCCCAGGTCAGGAGTGTGATGCAATATTCCCCACCAGCCTGGATGAGGGCAGCTCCAGCAACACTCAAGAAGCTAGACACCATCCAGGACAGTGCAGCCCGCTTGATTGGCACTACATTCACAAGCATCCACTCCATCCATTATTGATGCTCAGTAGCAGCAGTATGCACTATCTACGAGATGCACTGCAAAAATTCACCTCAGAGAGCATCTTACAAATCCTGACCAAATCCATTTAGAAGGACAAAGGCAGCAGGTACATGGGAAAACCACCACCTTCTGGTTTCCCTCCAAGCCACTCACCATCCTGACTTGGAAATATATCACCGTTCCTTCACCATTGCTGGGTCAAAATCCTGGAATTCCCTCCCTAAGGGCATGTGGGTTGATCTACAGCAAGTCGACTTCAGTGGTTCAGGAAGGCAGCTCACCACCACCTTCTCAAGGGCAACTAGGGACGGACAATAAATGCTGGCCAGCCAGTGATGTCCACTTCACGCAAATGAAAAAAATTGCAAATTTATTTGAATTGTTTGTCAAATCATCGCTAAACAAAATGTTGCAAAGCTGATGAAACTATTGGAAGTTTGTTTTGGTGAAAAGGTGAAAATTGTACTGGATACTGTGCTAACAAATATCTGGATTTGGCAAAGGTCTTGTTACTGAGGCTTGGGACTTCACTGCTGATTAGTTTCAGTTTACATGAAGCAGTGTGTGTGGATTCCAGATCTACTGACGGTGTGGAACGTGCTGATTGACAGATAAAGCACAGCTCAGGGCCTGGGTGAAGTGGCACACAGGTTCTTAGATGCACTCACGGAGTCCTGATAGAGGAGTTTCAGAGGAAGAAGGGCATTTTGTACCCACGTTGCCCATCTATACCTCTACATTGCAGCACCTGGCACAGCTCTTCCTAGCTAAGACGATCCTCCCAATCCTCCTGTAGACTACAGAGAAACCAATAGTAAGATACCTATTTATCAAGCACTATTTCCTTCTGCATCTCTAAGGAGATATAATAGACAAAGTGTTGATGCGACTGAGCAGACAGACCAATATCTGCGAAAAGAAGAACAGAGTTAACCTTTCAGGTTGATGACCTTTCTAAATACTGAAATGCTTTCAGTAGAGAATATCTTGATCAACAGTGATCAATTGCAGTTAAGATGTAGAGAGGGTACATGGCCTGTGGTGTGCTGTATCTGGATAGATAATGAACTGGTACTGAACGTGTAAGAAAATTAGCTATGTTATGTCCATTATAGCCTTAAAACTCAAAACAAAGGCACAAGTAAGTGATGGTCTGTCTCCTTAAGGGAAAAGTTTCATGACACCTTGGTCCATGAAATGCATTCTATTCACATTGGATATTGCTGCTTTCATTTAAGAGTTGTTGCTCATGCTGATTTTCTCACGAAGGTTATTACAAGCACGGGCAACCTTTTCCTTGCAATTTTACATTTTTAACTCATTATTAAAATATCTCTGAAAGATTCTACTGGGGACATGACTCCCATATATGTGTCCAACATTTTAATATCAGGTAGTGTACTAAAATGTAGCCAGTAAATATTCTACCATAAAAGAATAACAAAACTGAAAGGCCCCAGGAGACATCTCACCTTGAGAAGATTTCAATATCATTCAAACGCCCTCGATGAGTATTTTGTGTTTTTAATTACATTCTTTTGCCAGCTTGTGAGTTGGACATAATTAAAGTAGGACCTTCCATTGCAGGAGGTTGTTAAGGTGTTTCGAAACATGCAGTTTGCAACTCAACAATATGGTGCCAGATCATGTAAGCTATGCTGTGGTGTTACAGGCCAACATGTTGTCTTGCTGTCACTGATCTATTGGGAAACAGACTGGATTCCAATAATGGAAAATATTGATATATTTGTTTAATCTGGTGGTCTGTTACAGTATTACTTAATCATACTCAAAATCATCACTCATTTACAGATTCTAGTCAAATTATTTGAATGCCATCCTTTTGAAAAATGATGCAAGCTTCTGCAAATATTTGTAATTACTATTACAATTTTACTAAAACTTCATGTTTCTCAGCATTTAGCACATCAAAAACACAGATCTTTTAATAAAGTTATGTTTTAACCACACTGAGCTGTAACTTTACACGACATATATTGAATAGTGTTTTATCAAAAGAAATTTGAAATGGCTGAGGAAGCCTCTGAATTGTACCAAACCACTACTCAAAACTACAATAAGAATAACATTCAAATAAAAGCAAAATTCTGCAGATTTGATTTGATTTGATTTAATTTATCATTGTCACATATACCAAAGTACACTGGAAAGTTTTGCTTTGCGTGCAGATCATAAGATACAAAGATCATTGGGTGATAGAACAGAACGAGGAATACAATGAGAGAAATATAACAACGTGTAGAGCTGGATGAACACAGCAGGCCAAGCAGCATCAGAGGAGCAGGAAAGCTAACGTTTCAGGTCTAGACCCTTCTTCAGAAATGGGGGAGGGGAAGGAGGTTCTGAAATAAATAGGGAGAGAGGGGGAGGCGGATAGAAGATGGATAAGGGAGAAGATAGGTGGAGAGGAGACAGACAGGTCAAAGAAGCCGGGGTTGGAGCCAGTAAAGGTGAGTGTAGGTGGGGAGTTAGGGAGGGGATAGGTCAGTCCAGGGAGGACGGACAGGTCAAGGAGGCGGGATGAGGCTGGGAGGTAGGAGATGGGGGTGGGACTTGAGGTGGGAGGAGGGATTAGGTGGGAGGAAGGACAGGTTAGGGAGGCGGGGACAAGCTGGGCTGGTTTTGGGATGCAGTAGGTGGAGGGGAGATTTTGATACCATTGGGCTGCAGGGTTCCCAAGCGAAATATGAGATGCTGTTCCTGCAACCTTCAGGTGGCATCGTTGTGGCACTGCATACAATGGCATACAATGAGACAGCTGCAAAGAAAGTGCACAAGGTGCAGATGTTAAAATCCAAAATTAAAACAGAAGCTGCTGGAGAAACTCTGCAGATCTGTGAGCATCCGTGGAGAGAAAAACATTTCAAGTATGATGACTACTTAGAACTGAAAGAGATTGGAAAATGGTGTCTTATTTTTAATGGTATATACAGAGGGCAAGGAGGAGCAAGTGGAACAGGCTGTGAAGCTGCTTAGAACCAAACACCACTCTGTTAATAGTAGGGAAGGGAAGATAGAGGTGTGAAAAGGGTGTAAATAAAGGTATCAAGAGGAGAAAATAGGCTTACTCCAATAGGAGCAAAGTTAACAACAGCAAACAAAACAAACTATGTGTGAGGGAAGATAACACAGAGTGGAGTTAGAGGAACACAGCAGGCCACGCAGCATCTGAGGAGCAGGAAAGTTGACGTTTCGGGTCAGGACCCTTCTTCTCATTTCTGAAGAAGGGTCCCGACCTGAAACATCAACTTTCCTGCTCCTCTGATCCTGCCTGGCCTGCTGCGTTGCTCCAGCTCCACACTGTGTTATATCTGACTCCAGCATCGGCAGTTTCTATTATCTATGTGTGAAGGGAGGTTTGTCGGGTTGGAGGATCTAAGAAAAATGGACAATATAAAGGTCATGCTCTGAAGTTGTGGAATTCAGTATTGAGTCTAAGAGGCTCTACAATACTCCTGTCATTGCCTTCAACCAGTCTGAATCCATTTCGCTCCGCATGGCCTCCATCCCACAATATCCCCACATACCTTCTTGCTGTTTCAGCCCCTTGAAGCTTCACAACTGAAACCTCCCTGTGATGGGACCCAGAGACAGATTGGCCAGCAGGGTCAAGCAGCACAGGACTTCAGGAGCAAGGTGTCTGACTGAAGAAGCTTGCCAGTCAGCACTTTACAAGGCTAACTGATGTCTGCATGACCCCGTGAGCTTTCTCACACAGGAAGGTGGGCACTTAGTTGCTGCTGAAGTTCCCACTTCCACACCTCATGTACAAGGCACTACCTCTCAGCCATATCATATTCACAGAATTAAACTTACAAACATGACTCCGACACCTTTCCTGGATGTGTCCTGCCCACCAGAAAGGTGGAAGTAAAGGAGTTTGCACTTGGGAGGAGTGGCCTTGTGAGTTTTCAACTTGACTTTGGACCCCATGAAACTAAATTGCATCAGGTCAAACATGGGCAAGGAAACCTCCTGCTGGCTACACCTATAGTCTTCCCTTGGCTGGTGTATCATGACTCCCTTATGTTGAATACCACTTGAAAGAAGCATCAAGAGTATGACATAAGGCTGAATCTTTTGTAGCTAAATCAGTCAGTATACCGAGTTAATGATTCATCTCAGCCTCTCCTGAGGTTCCCAGCATCACAGATGTCAGTATTCAGCCAATTGGATTCACTCCACATGACAACAAAAAACAGCTTGAAGGTACTAAACATTGCAAAGGCTATGGGCTCTGACATTATTCCAGTGGTAGTAATGACTTGTGCTGCAGAACCAACTGTGCTCCTACCCAAGCTGTTCTAAGACAACACTGGCATCTATGTGACAGTGGGGCAAATTGCCCAGGTTTGTTCTGTTCACAAAAATCAGGGCAAATACAACCCAGCCAATTGCTGCCCCATCAACGTACTCTCGATTATCAGCAAAGTCATGGAAAGTGGACAAAGTGCGACCAAGTATACTTACTCACCAATAAGCTGGTCACTGATACGCAGTCAGCTTTGCCCAGGACCATGTAGCATTAACCCTCATTCCAACAATGGCCAAATTGTGGAGAAAGTGTGAAATTCTGGACATGATGAGAGTGCGGCTGCCCTTACATCAAGGCGTTTGATCAAGTGTGACATCAAGGCCCCCGAACAAAATGGTCATCGGTGGGAATAGGGGTGGGAGTCTCCACAGTTGAAACCATACTTAACACAAAGAAAGATGGTGGTGGTTGTTGAAAGCCAGTCACCTCAGTTCCATTTCATTTCTCAGCTGCAGGAGTCCCTCAGGGTAGTAAGCTAGACACAACCATCTTCAGCTGCTTCATTAATGACCTTGACTCCTTCAGAAGATCAGCAGTGATCACATTTTCTGATAATTTCAGAATGCTAATTTTAATTTACAATTCCTCAGAAAGTAAAGAAATCCACTTCCACCTGCACAACATTTAGCCCTATAAGACAAATAAAAACTGCAGATACTGGAATCCAGGGTAGACAAATAAGAGGGTGGAAGAACACAGGCAGCATCTGGAGGAAAGGAGCAGTGAACGCTTCGGCTATTATCCTTCTTCAGGACACAGGCTTGCTGCGTTCTTCCAGCCTCCCATTTGTCAACACGTAGCCTTAGATTGATAAATGGCAAGTAATATTCCTATCACAAAAGTATTAGACAATGACTATCTCCAAAAAGACAAAATCCAACTGCCTCCTCTTGGCATTGCTGAATTTCCGCTATCAACATCTTGGGGTTTTTATTGACTAGAAACTGAACTAGACCAGCCATATAAATAATGTGGCTACAAAAGAGGGTAGATTTTGGGAATTCTACAAGAATTAACACACCTCCTGACTTTCTAAAGGCCGTCGCCATTTTCAAGGCGGAAATTGGGAACGTAATAGAATATTCCCCATTGGCCTGGATGAGTGCAGCTCCAGCAACACTCAAGAAGCTCGACACCATCCAGGACCATTTGTTTGGTACTGCATCCACATCTTAAATATTCACTTCCTTCATCACCAATGCACAGTGACAGCAATAGATATCATTTCAAGATGTTCTGCAGCATCACATCAAGGATTCTTGGACAGCTGCTTCCAAACTTTTAACTTCTTTCACCTAAAACAGCATGAACGGCAGACATCTGAGCACCCTCTAAGTACTGCATTATCCTAAAATACAAAAGTATCGATGTCTTTTCATCATCACTGGGTCAAAATCCTAGAATACCATTTCTAACAACACTTGACTGTACCTACACCACATCAAATGCAGTGGATCGAGAATGTGACCTACCAACACCACCTCAAGGGTAATTTGGGATGCGTATCAAATGATGGCCTTACCAAGGATGCCTAGATCCCATGAACCAATAGTAATAAGCCTGAAGCTTATTTTCCTCTGCTAACTTGAAATTTATATCAACTTTGAAAAAGATGCTTAAGCTATTTTTGTAAACTTGTGCCTATTTAGTATTAAAACATGTGGGGCCACCTTAAACAAATATGAGTACCTTACTATATTCAGATTTAACAGTTAAATACTGTTCCCAATTTCCAGGTTTTAAGATATCATTTTTACTTTACTTCCGTTTGCATTCAATTAAATCACTGTGTCAGTAAAAGTGTACCTAACTGAGGAATGAAAAGCTGAAGTCCATTTAATGGTGAATTTTACCACGTCAGATCCTCTAAAGGAATTTATTTATGTCAATCCCACACTAAGCTATTTTAAGTTCATCTTGGCACATGTTTAGCTGGACTCATTTTGCAGCAGCACCACTGTTTACAATTCACTGGTCAAATCACAGAATATTTGTCTCCTGAGAAATGGAACTCAACAAAGACTTGTGTGTTCTGACCTTGTGCTGAGTAGCTGAAAGATTGGTGTAATCTCACGGTTCACTGCTTCTGCACTTAGTTCTATATTAGACAGCACACCTGGGTATTGCAGTCACACACCTGAACGTGAAAACGTCCAACTCTGCAAAATCTGCCTTGCTCTTTAGTTTTATTGATCAGCTGAGAAAGTGGCTGTACGTTGATAGTCCAAAAGCTCTGCTGCACTGCCATAAATCTGGAAGGATTGATGTTACCAGCAGTTGTGGTTTACATACAAATATATGAATTAGGGGCTGCAGCAGGCCACTCGGCCCCTTGGGCTTGCTGTGCCATTCAGTAAGAGTGTGGCTGATCTGCTTACTCCACACATCTGCCTACCCCTGTTAACCTTTCACTTCCTTCGTAATGAAGAATCTTTCTCCCTCTGCTTTAAAAATATTCAAGATGACTGCTTTCACTCCTTAACTGGGCAACATCTTATTTTTAAACAATGACCTCTACTTCGAGATACTCCTAAAAGAGTAACTGGCCTTTCTACATGCATCCTGTCAAGATTCCTCAGGATAATGTACAATTCAGTCAAATCACTTTTTACTCTTCTAAACTCCAGTTGTCACAAATGTAATCTGCCTAACTTTTCCTCATGGGACAATTCTCAATCCTAGTTTAATAAATCTTCTCTGAACTGCTTCCAATGCATTTTTACATCCTTCCTTAAAGAAGGAAATCAATATTGCAAACTGCACTCACCAATGACTCACCAATGTAGAACTTAAGTATAACCTCAGAGATAGCAGGAACTGCAGATGCTGGAGAATCTAAGATAACAAGGTGCAGAGCTGGATGAACACAGCAGGCCAAGCAGCATCAGAGGAGCAGGAAGGCTGACGTTTCAGAAGAAGATAATTTCTGAAGAAGGGTCTAGGCCCGAAACGTCAGCCTTCCTGCTCCTCTGATGCTGCATGGCCTGCTGTGTTCATCCAGCCCTGAACCTTGTTATCTCTTAAGTGTAACCTCCCTATTTTTGCATTTAATTCCCTTCACAATAAACATAAACATTTTATCGTCTTTCCTAATTATATGCTGTACCTCATGCTTTTGCAATCCTGCACTACAACACCCAGCTCTCTCTACGTCTCAGAGTTTAACAATCTTTCACCATCTTGATAACATACTTATTTTTTACTCTTTTGCCAAAATGACAATTTCACATTTTCCTGTATTATAGATCATTTGACACATCTTTGCCTACTCACTTAACCTTCGAAACATCCTTATGTTGTCTTCATATCTTACTTTTCTACCTTTATTTGGTCATCAGCAAATTTAGCAATCATACCTCTGGTCCTAAATTAAAAATGAAAGAACTGCGGATGCTGTAAATCAGGAACAAAAAAGAAGTTGCTGGAAAAGCTCAGCAGGTCTGGCAGCAACCGTGAAGAAAAAATCAGAATCAACATTTCGGGTCTGGTGACCCTTCCTCAAAACTCAGCAACTTCTGTTTTTATACCTCTGGCCCTTGTGACTTATATGCAATTGAGGCTTCAAGTCTCATCCCTGTGGCAGGCTATTCATTAGCAAAAAGTGACCCATGTGTGTCTACACTATTTCCTATAAACTAGACACTTCTCTTCATGCCATTACATCACTCTCCATACTGTGAATTCTATTTTCTGTGTAAAACTTTGATGTGGCACATTTTCAGATACCTTCTGCAAATCTAATTCACATATTAATACAATTTCTAAGAGTCAGCTAGTATAATCTTACAGTAAAATCTCAGAATGTAAATGATTTATTTAAAATTGAATGTCATTGTAAAGGGTCAAACCAAGTAAAGTCTTCACTACCCATACTGCCTGTACATGTGGCTGCCTATGCTGGGCAAATAGTGATAATATCGAGCATTATCATTGAATTCATTTTGTTTTAAAAAGCACCATTTAAACAGATCAATCACCCTGGCTATTACAGAAAATACTTTGTTGAAGCGCGATTAAATACTTTTCATTATTCTCATGAGGAACTGATCGCCTCAATACAGTAATGCAAAATGTTCCAATAAAAGAAGAATCCATCTGACACAAACCCTGTCTAGTGAAAGTAAGTTACACCTCTTTCAATTCACTTTTATTGTTTTAGGAGCAGCTGACAGAAGTTCCTCGAAGTCTCCACTTTCTGACTCTTCTGCTTTCTAATAATTGATGGAGATTAAAGGCAATTGTTTACAAAACACGTCGACGTTGACCCCAACTGTCTAAATGATTATCCAATATAGAATGTCAAGAGAAACAGTATAACCTACCAAGACTCGCACTAGTTTTATTGATGAGATGTAGCCCCACTGACTCAGCCAACATTTACCACCAACACCTATTGCCCTTGAGTAAATAGTGATGAGCCACC
Source organism: Ginglymostoma cirratum (assembly GCA_024137785.1). Classification (NCBI taxonomy): domain Eukaryota; kingdom Metazoa; phylum Chordata; class Chondrichthyes; order Orectolobiformes; family Ginglymostomatidae; genus Ginglymostoma; species Ginglymostoma cirratum. The sequence continues at coordinate 25,585,598 of JAHRHZ010000133.1, read as the reverse complement.
TTCTTGAGTTGTTGTGGTTCACGTGATATAGGTACACCCACAAAGCTGTTAAGGAGAAAATTCTAGGACTTGCAGCCATTTTGACGTGTCATCAATAGGAAGTACTGTGCCTATGGAAGGTTTGTGGGCCCAGCTCCAATTCCTAAGATTTGAGCACATATTCCAGGCTGACACAACATTACTGTACTGAGGGAGTGTTGCATTTTTGCAAATGATGTGTTTTGGGTAAGATTTTCAACTAAGGTCCCAACTCTGCTCTCAGGGGGATGTAAAAAAATCATTGCACTATTTTGAAAAAGTTCAGAAGAGTTCACCCCAGAATCCTGGCCAATATTTTTTCTTCAGTCAATGTCACAAAATCAGATAATTTGTTCATTTATCTAATTGCTATTTGTTGTGTACAAATTGAATGCCACATTTCTTACATTTACAGTAACTCCATGTCATAAGATACTTCATTGGCAGTAATGCATTTTTGCATATTCTGAAGTTGGGAAGGGAACTATGTAAATACAAGTTGTTACTTTTTTTGTTATTTGTTCATGGGATGTGGGCATTGTTGGCTGGCCAGCATTTTATTGCCCTATCCTTAATTGGCTTAGGTGGTGAGCTGCCTTCTGAAATCACCGCAGTCCGCAATGCCCTTAGGGTGGGAATGGCAGGATTTTGACCCAGTGACAATGAAGGAATAGTAATATATTTCCAAATCAGGATGGTGAATGGCTTGGAGGGGAACTTGCAAGTGGTGGTGTTCCCATATATCTGCAGCCCGTGTTCTTCTAGATGGAAGTGGTCGCAGGTTTGGAAGGTACTCCATCAGGATCTTTGGTGAATTTTTGCAGTGTATTTTGTGAAAAGTGCATGCTACTGCTACTGAGCATGAGTGATGGAAGTGGTTTGTGGATATAGTGCCAATCAAGGGGGTTGCTTTGTCCTGGATGGTGTCCAGTTTCTTGAGTGTTAATGGAGCTGCACTCATCCAGATAAATGGGAAGTAGTACTTCACATTCCTGACCTGTGCTTTACAGTTGGTGGACAGAATTTGGGGAGTCAGGAGGTGAGTTACTTGCTGTGGTATTCCTACCCTCTGACCTGCTCTTATAGCCACTGTGTTTATGTGGTGAGTCTAGTTGAGTTTCTGGTCAATGGTAACCCTGAAAATGTTGTTAGTGGGGGATTCGGTGGTGGTAACACCATTGAATGTCAAGCGGTGGTGATTAGATTACTTTTTATTGGAGATGGTCATTGCCCGGCATTTGTGAAGCACGAATGTGACTTGCCATCTGTCAGCCCAAACCTGGATATTATCCAGATCTTCTTGCATTTGGACATGGACTGCTTCAGCTTCTGAGGAGTCACAAATGGTGCTGAACATAGTGCAATCATTGGCAAACATCCCCACTTATGACCTTATGATGGGGAGAAGGCCATTGATGAAGCAACTAAGATGGTTGAGCCTAGGGACACTGTCCTGAGAAACTCCTTCATAGATGTCCTGGAACTGAGAAGACTGATCTCCAACAGCTTTGACCATGACTGTCTTCCTATGTGCCAGATATGACTCTAACCAGGAAAGAGTTTGTCCCTGGTACCCATTGATTCAAGTTTTGCTACAGCTCCTTGATGGCACAGTTGGTTGAATATGACCTTGATGTCAAACGCTGTCACTGTCACCTCACCTCTGGAATTTAGCTCTTTTGTCAATGTTTGAACCAAGGCTGTAATGAGGTTAAGAGCTGAGTAACCCTGGCAGAACCCAAACTGGGTGTCACTGAACAGTTACTGCTGAGCAGTTGCTGATTGATAGCACTGTTGATGACACCGCCCATCACTTTACTGATGATCGAAAATAGACTGCTGGGGTGGTAATTGGCCGGGTTGGATTTGTCCTGCTTTTATGTACAGGACATACCTGGGCAATTTTCCACATTGCCGGGTAGATGACAGTGTTTTCACTGTACTGAAAAAGTGAGGCTAGAGGAGAGGCAAGTGGAACTCAATTCTTCAGTATTATTGCCAGACTGTTTTCAGGCTCAATAGCCTTTGATATATCCAATGCTTCCAACCATTTCTTGACATCACAAGGAGTCAACTGAATAGGCTGAAGACTGGTATGTATAATGCTGGGTCCCCTGGAGGAGGCCGAGATGAATCATCCACCTGGTACCTCTGGCTAAAAAATTGCTTCGAATGCTTCAGCTTTATCTTTTGCAATGTTACTATAACATCTACTTCACTTGTCTATAACTAGAAAGATGCACTCTTAGAAACCAATATGACTTTATTGCTACTCCAGCTGATCAATGCAATGAATTGTTAACAAGACTATTGTATGTTTCATCAATAACACAACAGTGGAACTGTGTAAGGCAGATAAATAATATTAGCACAAACAGACTTGCCATTAACTTGGATATTGACAACATTGGTTATAAATTTCCCTGTAATCTAACCTCTTTGTGAATCGACAAACTTCTAAGTATGGACATCACAAACCAATACAGTTCCTGCTGTGCAATTTAAGTCTTAGCTATTCATGTACTTAAAAAATCTCACACTCTTAAAATTCAATCTGCATAATTATACAATGTCCACTGCAAAAGATGTAATCTCAGAGTTGCAATTTAATCTGGGGTTCATAAAATCTACATAACGTGTTTACCTTAATTGGTATAATGAAACATTGAGAATCAGGTTATAGCTTTATAGGTCACATCCTATTCTGTGCAACATCTACAAATCAATATCTAAAAATCAAGTAAATAGAATGGTTGGACATGAATTTTACAACTGACGGCTTCAATCCAGTAACTAAGTCTAAGGTGATGTGAAATTTTTAAACCTAGTTTGTGAACAAAAATATTTAATGTCTTTACTGAAATATCGCTTCACTTCTGCTGTTGTGTATTTCCAAATTGGGTTTTAATGTCTTCTTGTTTCAGTCTTCTCGAGGCTTGAACAATGAGGTATAAATTCATATCTGCTAGGTGAGCCAACAGTTACAGAGGACACACAGTTCAATTTCCTCCATCCACATAACTGAGTACCAAATGATGCATTAACCACAGAAAGAGATCCCATAACTATTCAGATTTCAGTAATTGATTACAATCTGTTCTTCAATTAATTATACTAAATAATTCACAAATGATAAATTTTGAGTAGGTATGTGTCAGTTCTCCCTGTGACTTTCATTTAATAGTTAATTGTTTAGTGTTGATACAAGAAGTTGCATTTATAGATTTATTTCATTTTAGTGGGGGGATACATTTAATTTTAAGTATTATTACATGATTAGTTGATTCAATGTTGCCCTTGATTTTTAAGTAATATCGGTAGTTTTGTTGCATCACAAAAGAGGATTAATCAAATCCAGATTTGGAATGTAATCTGCAAAAGATCACTTAATTTGCCACAGAAATAGATTCACTTTTTGGCTGCCTAGTTCCGTGAGAGTGGGAAAATTTGAAATTCTAGGTATTGGTATGTACTGAACACTGAAAAATGCAAAGCCACTGGAAAAATATAACTATTTTACTCAGTCTTACAGGTAATGCTGTAAGATTTGTTTTCATACATGTCCTCAGTATTTAAATCCCATTGAGGCAACAAGGGAGACATTTAATGTACAGGAATCTGCTTTAAATTCAAAGGTACTTTTGGGTGAAAAATACCAATTTTAACTCCAATTTTGTTTGTTTAATTATTTTGCCAAGTTATTGGATAATTGATCTTAGAGTACTTGAATTAGGAGTAGACTATGCTTCAATATTATTTAAGTACAACAAATTACAATATGGCTATGGATCTAGTTGTAGGGAGGTTACTAAAGGAATGAATGGCAGTATAAGCAATTCCACTCCTGACAGTAGAATAAATTATGCAAATGATCACATTTGTTATTCAGCAATCTACCCTCACACTTGTGGTATAAATACCAACATACTGTGAGTTCAATACATTAGTATTTAAGTTGCATAATAGGTGTACTCGTAGCATCTGCCGGAAACTGAGAAAACATAGAGTGCAAATGTTTTAGAATTCAAAGAAAATGTCAGATCAAACAGTGTTTTAAAATTCAAGCACACATTGACTGCTGTGATATTATTAAACACGAATGACTATCACATCTCTGATTCAGTAAGACAATATAAAGATCATATATTCATTTTGTATATTACTTTAAATAATATTGTTAAAGTACAACCTTATTACCATAACTGCACATTGCAAATACTTACTTAACCCTCTCCCTTTCTGAAGCACTTTAAAACTGAGTCAACAGTGTGTCTTTCCAGCCTGTATAATGTCTGATAGCTAAGTGTGAACCAATTGATGTAGAAATTTAAGCAAATCAAAGTGCAAATTCCTGTTTAATAGTAGAAGAAAAAATAAATGCTGAAGAATAAAAAAATGTGCCTCTAACCTGTACAGTTCCTGAGTAATTAAGTAAATTTTTATTTCATTTTACATTTTACCATGTTTGCAATCCATTAATAGATCCTCTTGCTCTATTCAGTATGATATAAATGATTGCCTATTTAATTGATACTCAATATGTATTTAATATTTTTCAAGCATATTTTCAATCTGTTATGGAGAAATAACCTCAAAGAATGTAATGTTTTATTATTATGTACTTGTAGCAGAAGACACCATCTGAATCTTTCATTGGAAGAGAGAAGCGCTCAAATTCACAGCCATACATTGGTCGCCCCATTCAAGTGGATAAGATTTTCCTTTCCAAAGTTAAAGTGCCTCACACATTTGTAATTCATTCCTACACTCGTCCCACTGTTTGCCAGTACTGTAAGAAGCTTTTAAGGGGCCTTTTTAGACAGGGAGTGCAGTGTAAAGGTGAGTATTCTAATCAATATGCATGCACTGTTGCTCTAAACAGTGACAAATGATGAAATTTATCTAAAAAAGATTTTTTAAAAATTGTTGTTCTATTGTGTTTATTTCTCTCATATTAAAGCACTGCAATTTCTTTGTACAGTGTTGGTGTGTTAAATTAATTCAGGTTCCATTCCTTTGTTGAATGAAAGCCATCACGATGCCATCACTAATTATGTATCGATTTATGTTCATTACAATGCTGCACTTTAAAACTATCCAAACTCTCTCCGCTCATAAATCCCCAACATATTCCACATTGTTCACACTTACATCCTTGAATTCTATTTCCAATCCTGATTTATGACGTAGCTGCTTTAACTCCTCATCACTCTTGACCAGTCTATTGATTCAGTTTCAAATATGTTGAAGAATTTCCCAGAGGTGTTTATCTTAATTTAGAAACAAAGTTTCACAGAGAATTCACAGAACTAGTATTTTATCAGAGATATCATAAAACTCAGAAACTGTTGGCTTTGTAACATGTACCAAATTCTATCTGTGATAATGGCAAATGCTCCATGTTGCTTACAACTCTGTTAGAATTACAGAATGGTTACAGCACTGGTGGGGGGGGGGGGAGCGGAAGGTGGAGGGGGGACATTCTGCCAATCATGTCAGTGCTGGCTTTCTGAAAGAGCAATTTGCCTAGAACCACTCCCAGCTTCTCCCTGTAGTCCTTAAAATTCTTCCTTTTCAGGCAATAATCTCATTCCCTTTTGAGTGCATTAATCGAACCTGCTTCCACCACACTCTCAAACAGTGTATTGTAGATCTCAACTCCTCACTGTATGAAAATGTTCTTTTTTTCTTTTTTTCCCATGTTGACTGTGCTTCTTTTGCCAGTCACCTTAAAGCTGTTCCCTCCAGGACTCACTCCTTCCATCACTGGGATCTGTTTCTTTCTCATATTCTGTCCAGATCTCTCCATGTTTTAACTATCTCTATCAAATCCCCTTTCAACTTCTCTTCTCCCAGAAACACAGTCCCAGCTTCTCCAATCTAGTGATGTAACTGGAACTTCTCATCCCTGGAAGAATTCTTGTGAATCTTTTCTGCATCCTCTCTAGCGTTTGCATATTCTCCCTAAGTTGTGGTGCCTAGAATTGGACGCAATGCTTTAGTTGAGACTGAAAAGCATTTATACAAATTTAGTATAATCTCCTTGCTTTTATGTTCTATATCCTTATTTATAGAAACCTGGATGCTGTTTGCTTTACTACCACACTTTCAATCTGTCCTACCATCTTCAATGGTTTATGCACATGTGCAGCCAGGTCGTCTGCTCCCAAATTTTGTTAAAATTATGCTCTACATTTTATATTGTCTCTCTGATTTCTTCCTACCAAAATGAATCATTTCGTACTTCTCTGATTTAAATCTTATTGGCTACTTGTTCACCCATTCTACCAACCTGTCCTTTTGAAGTTCTACACTATCTATCTTCCTCACAGTTTGCCAAGCTTCCAAGTCTTGTATCATCCATAAATTTTGAAATTCCAATTTATACACAAAAATCAGCCATTAACACATATCAGGAACAACAGGAGTACAAGCACTGACCTGGGGTACTCCACAGTAAACTTTCCTTCAGCCTGAAAAACAATTGCTCACCAATACTATTTGCTCCCTTTTACACAGCCAATTTCATAACCACGTTGCTACTATTTCTTTCATTCCATGACCTCTTACTTTGCTCAGAGATCTGTTCTGCAGCACTTTACCAAATATGTTTCAGGAGTTTATGTACAGCATATTAACAGCATTGCCCTCATCAACCCTCTCTGGTTCCTCATCAAAAAACAATTTCCAGGATGTTAATTAAACTTGATTTGCCCTTAGTAAATTTCTGAAGAAGGATCTAGGCCTGAAACATCAGCCTTCCTGCTCCTTTGATGCTGCTTGGCCTATTGTGTGCATCCAGCCCTACACCTTGTTATCTTAGTAAACCCATGATGGCTTTACTCAGTTAATCCACAATTGGCCAATTGACTATTCATTTTGTCCTGAATTATTTCATCTAGAAGTTTTTGATTTTGATCTTACTAAAGTCACGTTTCAATATCTGAAAATACACCCTGTATTTTATGCAGGTGGATTTGTAAATCTTGTCATAACCAAAACCTAAGGCTGCATTATATTGCAAAATATTGCAGTTACCAGCTTGCACAGAATCCTGTTCTTCAGATAACCTTGATATTGGAGACCATTAGATCAACTCTGCAGTACATTCTAGGCATTTTTAAAACCAGTTCACGCTGCATTGATGTTCATATATCACATTCTGCTAAACTCAGGTGTTCCCTAAGGGGTTTCACGACTCTATCGTATAAAGCATGACAGGGGTAGATCACAAACCGTTACCCCATTGCATCAATACATACCTAAAATCTTTTGTGTTGAACTGAAAGCAGAAATATAATTGCACTCGCATTTTCTGCCCTCAACAGCAAAGTAAAAATTCTGCCAAGCATCTGTTTATTTGATGAAACTATCAAAAAAATATTATTGTTACATTGTATGTGCCTGAAGTCCTAAGCCACTAAGAAGAGGATTCTGGTCCTAATTCATTAAAGCTTTAAGAGTCAGTGTTGATGATCCAACATATCTGGCTGATAGATATAAACAGGAGTGCCAGAGGTTCTGTTCACTCTGAGAGCTGGCTCTGAGGAGGCTGCACCAGTGTTAAGTACTATGCACGTCTAAATAAAGGGTGACTTGGTGACGTGATACCAAATTCTGTGGAGCTATTTCAGGGAACATAGCTTAAATATAAAGGGTCTCCCATTTAAGAAGCAGATGAAGATAATTCTTTTCTCTAAGAGGATTTGGAGAGGTCTGTGGAATTCTCTTCCTGAGTGAGCATGTTTCCAAGGTGGAGTGAGATAGATTGTTGATTAAAGGAAGTCAAAGGGTATTGGGGATAGGCAGGAAACTGGAGTTGAGGCCCCAATCAGATTAGTCGTGATCTTACCAAATGGCTGAGAAGATTTGAAGGGCCAAATGGCCGACTCCTGTTCTCAATGTGTTTGTTTTTATGTAAGAATAAGTAGTTTCTGACACAATCACCATGCTCGAAGATTGAACATAAATGGTCAAAGAGTGACTGAAAGGCCATGAATATAACCTTGATATTTTGAGGAAGCCAATGCTAGTGTTATCAAGTGCAGTTAAGGTGGGGTCCTAAACCAGTCTACATTCAACTACTAATGGATAACATTTGCTCCATTATGAAATCAGACGTTGGATCTTTTGTTGATGATTACAGCATTTAACTTCATTCAAAATCACTTCGATAAAACAACACTCCATGTTTCATGCACAAACCTGGAAAATCTAGACTCAAAATACTAAATAGCAATCATATCCAGCTGCAGCAACAGAGAGCCAAACCACCTTCTATGACATTTAATGCTGTTATCATTGTCGAATTACCCACCATCAACTCCTTAGGCATATGGGGTGGGGGCTACTTTTGACCAGAAACATAAGTGAACCAGCTACACAAATACTACAGATGCAAAAGTAGGTCAATAGCTGCATGTTCTGTGGCAGGTTGCCTACCTCCTCAATCCTACCAAGCCCCTCCACCAATTTGAAAGCATGTCAGTGACGCTTTTAAATATTCTATTTTAGTTTGGATGGATTTATTTGTCACAAAGGAATGAAGTGTTTGGCATAATTCAGGACAAAGTAATTTGGCTTGTTCAATGCTCCATCCACCAGTCTAAATATCCACTTGAGCCATCCATGCTGCCATGTGTAATAACCACAGGACACACTATAGCAACAAAACAAGGCTTCATTGTTAACTCTTCCCAAACTTATGAGATTTTCAACTAAAAAATACAGTAACAGCAGGTGTATGGGAACAGCAACGCCTCCAAGTTCCCCTCCAATCAGGATCATCCCAATATTGCTACTTCTTCATGGTCACTTCAGCCAAAATCCTGTAATTCACTATGCAATGGCTTGTGTGACTACAGCACTTCAAGCTAATTATCTAACATTACTTCTAGGGTAACTATTAATGAACAGTGAAATGCTGATCTTCCTAGTGACCCTGCTAGACTGAGAATACAACACTAATTTTGTATGGAGTGGTCTTAATGTACTGAAAGGCTTTTCTTGCTTAGGACTTCATGATCTTCCTATCAGGCTGCTTATCAATTTTCTTGCTTTTGTAGTCTTTTTATTTGCTCCATTACTAAAAAGTTAAAGTGTTTTACTGAGGTATAATTTCTTTTGTGCTATTTCATGCTGCAATTTCCAATCTGGTTGAACAGACACCAATCTCCTCCCTGAGATATTGAAAGGGTGCTCTTCAGCTAACTATCAGAAAATGTTCGACAGAAATATTGATTGACTCCTGTTTAAGTGCATTTCTTTCTAACTTACCTCTCTTTCTGTTGAAGTAGCTCCCTTCAATTTAGTCTCTTCAATCTATGATCGAATACTGACTGGGGATCAAGGGTTACTCCCATGTGTCTCCATAGTTTCCAGGCTAACTCATGGCGTACTGCACCACTGAACTGACTCCAACACAGGCTACTTAATTTTTCACATAATATGACCAAATTCAATTGTCAAATGTTTAGTAAAACTGAAGTACTATTATGAAGTCATAAACATGATTTCCATGCCTTTACTTAATCAATAAATGTTGCATTTTTGCTTCTCAAAGAATTGTGTTAATAATATTTTAGAAGCTGTTCATATGGTATTAACTAAATTTTTCTCTTTTTTTTCTGTTAGATTGCAAGTTCAACTGTCACAAACGTTGTGCCCCGAAAGTCCCCAATAATTGTCTTGGTGAAGTGGCTATTAATGGAGGCAAGTTAGAACATACATTCATCTCTGCAACTCAAACCAAAGAATGAAATACTTGTGATTATACAGGAGCTTTCATAATCACTGGATATTTCAAAGGGCTTTACAGTCAATAAAGCTTAGGACATGTGATAGCCAATAAACTTCCACGAACAGCGATTTGTAATGACCAGATAACTTGTTTCCGTGATATTGACTGAGGGATAAATATTGGCCAGCTCATCAGGAATAACTTCCCTGTTCTTCTTCTAGATATTACAGTTGGATGTTTTATCTCTAGCTGAGGGAACAGATAGAGCTATAATGTTTCATCCAAAACATAGTACTTCTAACAATGTAGCACTTCCTCTGTGCTGTACTGAATGTCAACCTGTGCTAAAGTCCTGCTGTGACTATTAGGACTTATCGTTGAGATTTTTTCTGATGAAAAGTCTAAACTCTTTTGAGCACAATCATTTACTTGAATATTTCACGCAAGTACCTGATTTGGCGTGCCATCACCTGTGGAATCTGTTCATACATCATTTAAACTGTCAAGAAATTGTACACCTGATGCCAAATGCCAAGAGGAAATGTTTCCTTGGCATCTAACTATTACATGTGTTACTTTTATAATGTCTATGGAATCCTAGATATGTTTCTCTTTAACTGGTACTTAGGTATTAGATGAATGTGGCAGCATTGTCAACAAAATTTGTGATTGGTTTGTGTGGTTTTTATATTTTAATAGATTTTCTTAGTCCTGGTGCAGAATCAGATGTAGTAATGGAAGAAGGAAGTGATGACAATGACAGTGAAAAGAACAGTGGACTTATCAATGACATGGAAGAGTCCATATCTCATGACTCTGAACTATTAATACCAGAGAGTCATGGTGACAACGGTGACATGCAAGACCATGAACAGGATGATGCAAACCGCACGATAAGGTTTGACTGTAATTACAATATGCAGACTGCTGGAAGATAGATAACATTTGGTTTGGCTGTACATTGCTAAATATTCCACATTTGCACATTTATGCATGCCAACTAATGGACTGAGTTAAAGCTGTAAGTTTCATTCCATAATATGATGGGTCTCAGACAATATTCCTGGTTCTTACTGTCACTACATGAAAGGTTCATGGAAGGAACAGAACATTTCAAGCAAAATGCCTAGTTCTAGGTTGCCTCTGAGCAGCATTGTTTAGCATCTTGAGAAGTTCGAGGCTCCTTCACAGAAAAAGAAACAGACGCCAAGCAGTAATCGGAGAGTTGGGGAGAACAATCAAAAGCAATAGAAGGATTTAAGGAGAATTTTTCAGGAGAGAATCAACACGGCAGAGCTGTTTAGAAAATGAGTTCTCGATATTAGGCTGACAATTGTTGAAGTTTTATTGGTCAAAATTAATATGGAATGAGACTATGCTCAAGCACCTGGGCCAAAAGAATAAAGGACATGAACTGTTTCATGGATATAGCAAATAGTGTGTAGAAATCTAAAACATGCCAATAGGCTATGAAACAAGGATGAGTATTTTGAGTAAATGAATCAGTGTTTGGAAATAGTGGAGGTTGATAACATTAGAAGTTGAAGAAAAGAGAGTCAGACAGGAGGCAAATGACAGAGTATTGAATAAGATCAGGCACAGGAAGACACTAAGAGGGCATTGCATGTAATGGAAATATGCGGGACTTCAGTAGCAGTAATGGAGTGTAATAGTGTAAAAGCAGTTTATGTTGCAGAGATAGAATTAGGCAGTCGTGCTGATGGTTCTTACGAAGCTCAGCTCAGGCTTGAGGCTGTGCATGGTCAGGTTACAAACCATTAAATAAGAGAATGAAGGCAAAGTGGAAGCACTATTATATTGCAGAGTTTTTCCTTTTATATTGTACTAATACAGCAACATTCAGATGAATAACCTCCTTTAACTAGATGCATTGTAGACAAAATGACACATTTTATCATGTTCACAGCTAAAGATCGCACACCGTCAGCATATGTTGTGATTTGTGCTATTCTTGCATCTACGAAATGAAAGCAGTTCATCATTTAATAAGAACTGGCTGTACCATGTTGCAGAACATTTTATATATTAATTACATATGACAGTGGATAGAAGAAACTTAACTCATCCCTATTTTAAGAAACCTTGATGTATCAATGATAATAGTCAATTGTCCTTCAATTTGTTAGTGATGAATGTTCACAGTACTATTGGTCTGGAGAAGGTGAAAAAGTTATGTCATATAGGATGCTAGGTGTACTTGTGGGCTTAGTCCTAAATGAAGATGAATTGGGAAAGAACTGCAAATTTCACGTAAAATTTTGCTTCATGTGTTTTCTTTTTAGTTGTGGACACTGATGCAGGTTGGAATTGGCTCGGCCTTCTTGCAGGCCACCCCCTCCCCCCCAGTATTTGATACAGCAAGACAAAGTATAGGTAATAGTTAAGGAAAATGATCTCTTTAAGTAAATTATGTTCATGAAGTACTTGATAAATTCTGAGACCTACATCAAACAGAAAGCTTTCACAGACCGCTGGTAAATATCATTAGATCAAATTGGGTACTGAGTCAAAACCTCAGTCTTTGTAAGGAATCTCTTTATACATTTTTACTGAACAGAGCACTTCTGTTTCCCAGACTGATAAACAGGGCACAGCTTGACTCTACACTTGTCAAGTACAAGTGTAAGACTGCTCCTTCCTTTGCAATCTGTTATTTTCTAGGATAGAAGCTTGAGAGGATGTATTGACATGCTTAACCTGGACAAAACCCTGCAATTACTTCACAAAATTTGTCATTGTTTTTTGCAGTGGAGCCCAAGGTTTGCCTCATCGAACTTTGTACTCCCTCTCAGGATGTAATTGGACCCATATTTATTTACTCATGGTATGTATGGAATGGTACAGTCAAAGGAAATGAACTCGTAAGCAAACAACTAAATACTGCACAGTTATAGGCTTAACTAAAGGCTCATACCACCAGTTTATTAGGAGTTCCTTTCCTGTTTGCAACAATCGTGATGAAATAGTTTGGCTTTTCACTGGTACAACATCTCAATGACACCTCAGCCCTAGTCCATTGTAACAACACAATATATTGGTCATTTTCTGATTCCAGGGTGTCAAGTTACAGGAAGCATCCAATCATTCATTTTTAATTTGTATGACCTAGTCAATTACATTTATTGTTTTTCAGAGTACCTAATCGCTGTCTACACTACCAAGAGACACAGCAGCATTAGCTGATTTATTATTCAAGAATATATGTTGCACAAAATGAATAGCACCAGCCCGACTGGGAAGTAATGAGCTTCTCTGTAGAATATGATTACCTGACAGAAATGTTAATCCCCTGGGATATTCTAACAAATGGTGATGTTAAGTTTCTGCCCTAACTTCACTTCTCCAACTTATCACAGAGTCAACGTTTTTTTTTCAGGGCATATGAGTACATACCTTTTATGAGTGCATTGAGTCAACCATACCTGACCCTAATGAACATGATGATGTACAAATGGACACTCAAATATAGCAGTAGACAATTACTATGAATTTTAAAGTGATCCGGCCTAATCATTTAAAATACAGTCTTAACCATAAAATAATTGCATGATTTAAATGCTGTATCTTAAAAGTTTACCAATGATGTGTAAATGACTTCCTGGAATATTCAACAAGCACAACCCTGCCATATTTCCTGTGAGGTGATATACAGTAGCCGTGCATTTCTGGAAGTTGTCTATGGTCTATTGGAAAATACATTAAAAGGGTTGATGGTAGATAGGCAGTGGCTAGTTTGTAATAATTAATGAGATAACAAGGTGTCGGGTTGGATGAACACAGCAGGCCAAGCAGCATCAGAGGAGCAGGAAAGCTGATGTTTCGGGTCTAAACCCTCCTGCTCCTCTGATGCTGCTTGGCCTGCTGTGTTCATCCAACCCGACACCTTGTTATCTCAGATTCTCCAGCATCGGCAGTTCCTACTATCTCTTGTAATAATTAAAGTTTGGTTTTCAAAAAAATACGTACTTTTCTTAGCAGGTTCAATCTTTTCTTATGAGTAGAGAATGGGTAGATTTACCTTGTACTCATTGGAGTTTAGAGGAATGAGAGGAGACCTGTAGAAATACATAAGTTTCTTTAGGGGCTTGATACAGTAAATGCAGGAATGTTGTTTCCCCTTATAGGAAGGTCTGGGACCAGAAGGCATCATCTCAGAGTAAAGAGTCACTTATTTAAGATAGAATTGAGGCCTTACTTTCTCTTGGAGGGTAGTCTATCAGTGGAATTGTTACCACAGGGGTTTTTCGAGGCTGAGTCATTAAGTATATTTGAGGCTGACGTAGACAGATTTTTAATCAACAAGGCAATTTCAGGTTATGTGGATAAAGTCAGAAAGTGGAGCTGAGGTTTACCAAATCAGCCATGATCTCTTGAATGGCAGAGCACAGTCAATAGGCTGAATATTCAACAGAAAAAGTGAGAGAGCCATGGTTACTAAGGAAATTTAAAGATCCTATGAGATTAAAGAAGGAGATTTATAAATTTGTTTAAAAAAGTATAAGTTCTTGGAATTGGGGAATTTTAGAATTCAGGAAAGGAGGACCAAAAATTTGATAAAAATATATGAATGTAAAATTATCAAAAACATAAAAACAGATTGTAAAAACTTTTACAGGTATCTGAAAATGAGGAGTTCAGCAAAAACAAATGTCAGTACATTACAGGCAGAGAAAGGAGAATTTATATTAGGAAATTGATAAATGATAGAGAGCCTGAACTAAGTAAAGACAAAGAACTGTGCATGCTAGAAATCAGAACCAAAAACAGAACTTCACTCAACCTAGTCTAGTATATTCACTGTTTGCTATGTGGTCTCCTCTATATTGGACAGACACAACACAGGCTGAGCAACCACTTTGAGGAACACTTACATTCTGTCTGCAAAAGTGACCCTGACCTTCCAGTTTCCTGCCACTTCAACACACCATCGTGTTCCCTGACCAGCATCTCTGTCTCAGTCTTGCTGTAGTGAAGGTCAGCACCTGCAGCCTTCAGGACTTGATATCCAGTTCAAAGATTTTTAAGCCTGGGCTTCCCCTACCCCCACACACCAGGTCATGTCATCACATGGGCAGTTTTCATCACAAACAACCCATTTTCACCCACCAATGTCCTCCATTAGCCATAATCCATTCCTTTGTCTGCTCCACTGCTGTACACTCTCTCTGGGCTCCATCTCGTTTACTCCTTCCCACTCCCCATCTTCAATATGTGTGCCATACAATCAGTCTTGAAGAAGGGTCATTACACATGAAATGTTGATTCTGCCTTTTTCTCCACAGATGCAGCCAGACCTGCCGGGTTTCTCCATGTATTTCTGTTTTCCTTTGAGCTAAATTAAATACTTTGTGTCTGTATTTACAAATCAAGATACAAGAGGTTTCCATGAAATAAATAAGAGCCAAAAGTTTAGTGAAAGCATGAAGAAAGAAATTAGTATTACGAAAAAAGTAGAAGTTAACAAATCCACAGGACCCAACAAGCTTTATCTTCATGAGTTGAAAGAAAAGGTGACAGAAATAATGGAAGCATTGGTGATAATCTCTCAAAATTTTAATCCGCAAAGGTGCCTGCAGATTAGAAGATTGCAGCTGTAACTCCACTGTTTAAGAAAGGAGGAAGAGAAAATAGGAACTATAGACCTGATGTCAGTTGTAAGGAAAATACTAGTAGCTATTATAAAGAATGTGATTACTGAATATTTAGCAGGTAATCACTTAGTTGGACAGAGTCAACACTGATTCATGAAGGGGCAATCATGTTGGACAAATCTAATAGTTTGTTGATAAGTTTAACCTCCCACTTGGAGGTAATGACAGCAGACGGGGTTGTGGCTAACATACTAGCATGAATTGAGGTTGGCCGACAGGCAGAAAGCGGAGAGGAGGTATAAATGGGTCATTCTCAGGTTAGCAGGCTGTGACCAACAGAGCGCCCTGGGGGTCAGTGTTTGGGCAGCAGCTGTTCACAGTCTATATCAATGATTTGGAGATGAGGGCCAATTGTAATTGTTCCAAGTTTTCAGATGATATAAAACTTTTCTGAAAAGTAATTTGTCAGGAGGATGCTCGGAGGCTTCAAGACGATTTAGAGAGGATGAATGGGTAAGAGCATGGCAGATGGAATATAATATGAATAAATGTGAGCTTATCCACTTTAGTAGGACAAACAATAGGACAGAATATTTCTTAATCGGTGAGTGATTGTTGATATCTAAAGTGACCTAAGTGTTCATATGTCACTGAAAGCTAGCATGCAGGTGCAGCAAGCAATTCTGAAGTCAACTGGTAAAATTGTTAGCAATTATTAAAAGAGGATTGAGTTTTTATTATTCAATCATAGAATGTAAGCACCACTGACGAGGCCAACTTCTATTGCCTATTGTGGTTGCCGAGAGAGCAGTTAAGAGTCAATCATTGTGTGGTTCTGGAGTCATATTTAGGTCAGACCAGGTAAGGATGACTAATTTCTTTCTCTAAAGGACAAAAACGAACAAGATGATTTTTTATGACATCATTAGGTTAGCTCTCTATTCTTGATTGTTTTGATTTTCCATCAATTCTCATGGTGGGATTCGATCCCATGGTGGCAGAACATTGGCCTGGGATTCTGGATTGCCAGTCCACTAATGTATTACCACTGCACCACCACCTTGCCTAATACAGGTACAAAGAGATTTTGCTTCAGTTGGATAGAACAGATGTAAGACTGCACCTGAGACTTAGTATTCTGTGCAGTCTAGTCCTCTTGCCTATGGAAGATGCATTGCTGAGAAGAGCAGCAGAGGTTCAGTAGTCTGATTCTATTAGTGATGAGGCTGTCGATTGAGTAGACTGGGCCTGGATTCTCTGGAGTTAAGAAGAATGAGAGGCAATCTCATGGAAATTTGCAAAATTATTAAAGGAATAAACAAAGTTTTCAGAAAGGATGTTTCCCCAGGTTGTGTGTTCTGGAACCATGGGCACAGTCTCAGAATAAAAGGCAAACCATTTCTGACTGAGTTGAGGTGGAAAGCCTTCACTCAGAGGATGTGTATCTTTGTATCTCTACATCATAGAGAGCTGTAGAAGCTCAGTCAATAAGTAATTGCAAGACTGAGATTAAAATATTCTGAGTTATTAATGACATCAAGGGATATGGGGCTGTGCAGCAATATGGCATTGAGGTCTTTGGTCAGCCATGATCTGAATGTAGGAGTGGCTATAGGGGCTGAATGGCCTACTGAGGCTCCTGTGTTCTTGATTTGATTCTGTGAATCGCTTGCTTAAAATGGGGATGAATGTGTTAACTCATTGGGTGGCAGAAAGTGGAATACCAGGGAAACTAATACCTTTAACTAATCACTGCTTTATAGAAATGTACAAAATAGAAATTATGTCAAGATTGACTAAGTGTTGTGAAGATGATTTTGCAGATTAAAGCTTTCAAACAGATAATGTGAGTGCCAAGGTGATGGAGAAATCAATGTTAAAAAGAAGTAATTATACATTGAAGGCTCAGAATTATTTACAGTTTGAGATTATAAGCTATACTGTTTGCTGAGCATTTTCAACTTGAAAAGCAAAGTTGTTTCCACCTGCCATCAGATTAGTCAAGTGCTGACTCTAACCACTGTTTATTTTGTTGTGACAAATCTATTTTGTTTCCAAAACAAAAAATCATTTCTTCCCAACTGTTCAACCTTGCTAAATAACTCTGGGTTTGCATGATATGTGTGTAGAGCAATTTTAATTTTGCATTTGGACCTCAAGATTTCTGGTTCCATTGTAGTTTCCTCGCAAGGATGGTCAAGTGATTGCTTCATTGTTGAATAGCGTGTGTAAAATTTTACATTTACAGACCAATAAATCTAATCTACCAGCTAACATTACAATTCATCATTTTCAACAACTATCAGTTTTCGTGGAAATGATAGGCAGAGTACCTTTATGGGTTTTCTCTTTACACATCTTCTATACCCCTAATTCTTGTTGTCAATTGAAAAAGGCAAGATCGTAAATATTTCCAATGCAAAACATGTCAAACGCCTCAATGCCATTCACTGAAGTGCATTCTAAATCTAGGTTGGAGACAATGCAGTTTTGTTTGTTAGCTACAGCCTTTCTTTAGATTGTACCTCCGTACAGTAAACCTGACATAAAAGTAAAAATATCGGTCAAAATAGTAATTATGATAGCTCTGTAGCATTGTTGTTCAAACCACTCGTGTTCTTTAGTTCCTCAAAATGCCCACTAGAGCGTTACTAATTTTGCCCAGTGAACACGCACCTCCTGAGCATTGTGTAAGATCTTGATTCTTCCAGTTAGCTGAATACTAAACCCATAAGTACATCTAGTTGCAGATTGCCTGACAGAGAAACAAAAGATGCAGTGGTGAGACGTTAGGACCAGGAAAATGAGGTATGTAGAAACAGCACAGTTTAATTAGCTGTGGAAAGGAAATCAAAAACAAAACAAAATAAAAACATTTTAAATGGACGTAAATGATTTAAGTAGAGAATTAAGAATAGTCCAAAGACAAAGTAAAAATGCGAAAGGAATATGGATAACAATAGAAATTTGCCATTATTTTTTATTGGCTGGAATTTAATCCAGGAATCATAGAATCCCACAGTGTTGAAGCAGGCCAATTGGCCCACTGAGTCCACACTGACCCTCCTAAGAGCATCCCCCTACCCTATAGGCGTGTCTGCCAATCATTCCAAAAATCGGTGAGATGGATGAGTGATTGGAAAGGGGCCAGCCGATCGCAATCACAGAGGGGATTAGTGAAGGAAGGCATTTAGGGAAAGTGACGTTTGGGGCATCTGATGAGGTATACCTTGCACTGCTGGATCCTTTTACTCTAGAAGTAGATAGTGTCATTTCACCTCCAAGGAAAAATTTGTTTCCAAATGCTAAATTATTGAAGTTTTGCTGTTTTGTTTTATTTCTCTTCTAAGCCCTTCCACAAGTAATAACATTCCCTTGATGAGAGTGGTGCAGTCTATTAAACACACAAAGAGGAGGAGTAGCACTGTGCTGAAGGAAGGCTGGATGGTTCACTTCACCAACAAAGACACGCTGGTAAGAAGGGTATTTTAAGACCTGTGAGGTGTTAGTTATTGACTGTTCACACATTCATAAATTCAACATTGGGCACCTCACCCAATATATTACTGCTTTCCATTCCCAACATGGCAGAAGTTGAATTCATTAATGGCTGTCTTGTGGCACACTGGTTGTATCCATACTCCTGGACCAGGAGGCTTGGGTTCCAGTCCCACCTGCTCCAGAGGTGTGTAATTACATTTCTGAGTAGGTTAATAAAAAAAAATTAAATACGATGGCTGGCTTTCCACCACCTTCCTGCCTACCCTTACTCTGTCCTCACAGTGTGGTAGGCAGGCGGGTACTGAAATCAGCAACCATTAAGTCATTAAGAGGAGAACGAGCTTGACCTGAACATTAAGCTGCCCAAAGCATGGTGTGAGTAAGGGGAGGCCATTTTTCAAATAATTGGTTGAAAATGCAGGAGCAAAGGAGGGGCATTGTAGGTACTGCATTATTTAGGGGGCGTCCTGTGTGCATGGGGGGGCACCTCACCTGAAATATTGCTACTTCCTCTTTTGTGCCTCACCACTTCAAAACTCAACTTCCTACCACTCTGCTCCCACCACCTCTTGGCATCGAGGTGCAACAATCCTCCCCTCCCATCTTCGGGAGCTTTGCTCGGGTGGCCATGCCCTTTTCTCTCTGGGGCCTCCTGGCAACCCCAGCAGTGCCCACAACTTAGCTCTGGTGCCACAGGTACTGCCAGATCCGCTGGCTCATCCAATGGCTGTCAGTTTCTGAAGACAGGACTTTCACACACTCAGGGACAATGGTCCCACTCTTCATTTGTTCAGGCAGTGCTTTATTTCTGTTTATGAATGTGGAGTAATAGGATTAACCAGAAATATCTGTAATATTTATGTAATATGATGTATGATATTGTAATGATAATGTCAGAGTTCCTTAACAAGTAGAGAGGACCAGACCAAACCCAGTCAAAATATATTAAGAAGATAGCCTAGACTCTAACTTTTTCTAATTTAATGGTAAGTATAAGGTGTTGCATTCCAGATTGGTCAAACTACTTGACTTTAAGCAAAACATGCTTTGTTTTTACACTATAGTTAAAATACAGACAAAATAAAAAGAAAGGAAAATTGGCTCAACTGCAACTCTATTGAAATGTGTAGCAAAATAAGATAAATATTTTAACTATTACTAATTCTCTGTTCCAATATAGTAACATTCCATAAACACATCCTTGGCAAAGGCAAATTCAGTAAACTAGATTATCTCACATGTAATTCTAGCAGCAGGAAGAGAACCCCAGTTTCTTTTTACTGTAACAGCCAGAGGAATAGGGGTAGTAACACAGCAGAAAATCATCCCAAGGAAGAAGAAGCACATTAAGAAGTAGATAAGATAACAAGGGAAGTCAGGGATAGCATAAAAGCATACAATATGGTGCAGATTGATGGTAAGCCAGAGGATTAGGAAGCCTTTAAGAACTAGCAACAAAGCAATAAGCGGGGAGAAAACGAAATGTAAGTCTAAGCTAGCTAGTGATATAAAAGAAGATTGCAGGTTTTTTCTTGATATAGTATAGGTAGAAGAGAGGCAACAGTGGACATTAAACTGCTGGAAAATGAGGCTAGAGAATTACTACCAGGTAACAAAAAAATGGCAGAGGAACTGAATAGGTACTTTGCATTAGTTTTCACAGTGGGAGACACCAGCAGCATACCAGAACTTCAAGAGAGTCAGGGAACAAAGGTAAATGTAGTGGCCATCACTAAGAAGGTGTTAAGGAAGCTGAAAGGACTGAAGGTGGATAAATCACCTGAACCAAATGAACTACACCCCAGGATTCTGAAGAATATGGCTGAGGAGATTGTGGAGGCATTTGTGGTGATCTTTCAGTAATCACTGGAGTCAGGGAAGTTTCCAGAGGACTAGAAAGAGGCTAATGTATAAGAAGGGAGGTAGGCAGAAGACAGGAACCTATTGGCTGGTCATCCTGATCTCAGTCGTTGGTAAGATTTTTGAGTCCATTATAAAGGATGAGACTGGAATATTTGGAAGTGCACAGCTTTGTCAAGGGGAGGTCATGTATGAAAAATCTGTTATAATTCTTTGAGGAGATAACAAGCAAGATAACAAGTTAGACAAAGGAGAGCTAGTGGACAAGATCTATTTGGATTTCCAGAATGCCTTCGACAAGGTGCCACACAGGAGGCTAATAAATAAGATAACAGCCAATGTGTTAGGGGCAAGGTACAGGCATGGATAGAGGGTTAACTTACTGGCAGAAGGCAGAGAGTGGGGATAAAGGAGTTTTTTTAAGAGTGGCAGCCAGTGATTAGTGGAATTCAAAAGAACTGAGGGCACTGATGTTAAGTTTGCAGATGACACAAAGATAGATGGATAGATAATAGTGTTGAGCAAGTGAAGACATTGCAGAAAGACTTTGATTTGGTAGATGAGTGGACAAACAAGTGGCAGATGGAATACAACGTGGCAAAGTGTGAGGTTATACATTTTGGTAGGAAGAAAAAAGAGGCATAAACTATTTTCTAAATGGGGAAAGGCTTTGGCAATCTGAAGTGCAAAGGGACCTGGGAGTCCTAGTTCAGGATTTTCTTCAGGTTAATGTGCAGATTCAGTTTGCAATTAGGGAGGCAAATGCAATGTTAGCATTCATTACAAAATGGTGAGAAAACAAGAGTAGAGATGTAGAGGCTGACGACTTTGGTCATACCACATTTGGAATATTGTGAGCAGTTTGGGGCCCTGTATCATAGAATCTTTATAGTGCAGGTCAAGGCCCTTCGAGTCTGCACTGACCCTCCAAACAGCATCCCACCCAGCCCCCGCCCCCACCCCCACCCCCACCCTCCACCGCCGGCCCCCACCCTCCACCCTCCACCCTCCACCCTATCCCCGTAACCCAATATTTACCATGGCCGTACACCCAACCTGCACTTCTTTGGACTGCAGGAGGAAACCAGAGCACCTGGTGGAAACACACGCAGACATGGGGAGAATGTGCAAAATCCACATAAATAATCACCTAAAGCTGGGTTTGAGCCTAGGCCTCTGGCACTGTGAGACAGCAGTGCTGACCACTGTGCTACCCTGCCACCTTATGAGATATTGAACAGTTTTAACATTCAATAAGGAAGATCAGGATGACTGGGTCAGAACTTTGGGTACCATAACTAGTGATGTATTAACAAGACAGGATGTTGATTAGAACACAGCACCATGTGAAGAGTTGTTGTGCACATTTGCTGCTAATTTCAGTGCTCAGAGAAATATGACTATTGAGTGATTGAAGTTTAAATAGAAGAAAGCAAAGGCCAACTGAAAGCATGGATTTGGTCATTATTGATCTTTATAAGCTGGCAGAGAACGTACATATGAAGTGTTTAAGGTAGAATTAACTCATAATCGGATCATCTGATGAGGTCTTCTCAGACCTTTCAGAGACTGAAGAGGATTTGATGGTAGAGAAACCAATTACTAGGTAGACAGAACTTCAAAAGCAGAATACCATGTCGTTTTGAGCAGAAAATGATGGACCATGACAAAAATCCAGTGAGGTGATTCAGTTTGTTGGCCACAGAGGAGAAAGCATACAAAAGGCCACAAAAATGGAGAAAAATAACACCAACTACCAATTTTGAGGTGTCCCCCATCTGGAGGGAACAAATCACACATGGAAAGATTGTCCAGCCATGTGAGTATGATGCTGCAACTTTGGAAGTCTGGTTCATTTTAAATTAGCACATTGCTTTAAAATACAGACAGTGGTAATTGAAAGGAAAAAATCCTTTTATCTATACAAGACTCAAAAAAAGTTTTCTCTGTAAAATCAACAATTTTGGAAAGAAATACTGGACTGTCAATCTGGAAGTAAGTGGACACCCCACTGAGTTAAACATTGATACTGGAACAATGTTTTTATGTTGTCAGATCAGCTCAAATGACTTAAAACATATCAAATTGCACCCATCCACAATGAAGTTGCAAGGTCCTGGAGGAATATCATTGAAAGTAAAAGGTCAACTCCAGCAAAACTCAGGTACAAGTGAAAAGAAATCATGGATTCTCGATATGTTATTTAAAAATAACAAACACGTGAGAATTTGCTGAATGTTTAAAAGAATCTATAAAGTTGATGAAATTGCAGATGCAGACTGAGGAAGCGAATCTTCAAACAAGTTCCGAAAATTTCTCTCATCCTTTGGAAATTAAAGACAGACCATCATATCACCTAAAGAAACAGTACAAAACCAACCTGCTTAAACACGACAAGAAAAGTGCCACCACATTATTGAATAAAGTTAAAGAAGAAATAGAGTGTGTACACAGGCAAGGAGTAATTTCATCAATTGATAGGCCAACCAGATGGTGTTCAGGTATGGTTACAGCACCAAAACCAAAATGGTTCGATAAGAACCTGTGTGGATCTAACTCAATTAAATAAAGTGAAACATGGGGTTCATCAAATAGCTTCGGTGGATTAAAGTCCAACAAACTAGTCAAGAATGCCCCATTCATCAAACTGGATGCTAGCAATGGATTTTGATGATTACCTTTGGACGAAGACTCTTGAAAGCTGACTATGTGTATTGCACCTTTCATGTGAAATTGCTTTAACTGATTATTCTTCAAAATACTGTTCTGTCCAGAACTATTTCAGACAACAATGCCAAACAACTTGGAAGATATTGATGGTGTGAAATGCCACATGGACAACATATTAATACACGGACTTAGAACAGTGATAAATGTCTTATAGAATGTAGGTGTGACATTGAAGCAGAACTGCAAAACTGAAAATACAGTATCTTGGGCACATTATCCAAACCAGAAGAATCACAGTAGAGTCTCAGAAAAGCAGGGCTGTCAATGACTTCACATTGCCTACAGGAACATCACAAAACTTCAAAGATTCTTTGGAATGGTGCACCAAGTAAACAGGTTTTTTACTAAATATGGTAGACGTTAATGAGTCTTTAGGATAGTTACAATATCAGATTCAATACTAGTGCCAGAACATTGACCAGGAAAATGCTTTTGACAAAATCAAGCAACTCCTAATCTTATCAGAAATTTCACTACACTGTGTATTGCATCTACCAACAATAAAAGCAGCTGATGCATCTTAAATAGGGTTGTGGCAGAACTCGTTTGTGTGCAGAATTATTGAAAAGGTAAATCTGTGTCACTCGATCATGCGCTGAGGTGGAGCAATATTGGGGCACAATTGGAAAAGAAGCCTTAGCAGTAACGTGGCACTGTGAAAAAAATACAGATCATGTGCTGGGGTTAGAGTTGAAGAAAGAAATAGATCAAAACCGTGGATCATTGGTCTAAATTCAAAAGAAATAGCCAAGATGCTGACTAGAATTCAACAATACAGGCTAATGAGGTGTGACACAATTATTGACAGCAAACTGAAGGACAGCAGACACACTGTCAAGAATACCATTAAAAGGAACAGAACAAGCAGATTTGGACTTAAAGTGCTTATAACCTACATGTCAGAAATTGCAAAGCATTTACCAGCTACAGAAAGGAAACTGCAAAAGATTCATGAAGCACAAGATGAAATGAAAAATGTAACCAGATCAAGAAACATTATCTGGAAGGACGGCCAGACTATAAAAACATAGAAACATAGAAAATTGGGGCACACTAGTCCTTTTGGCCTATTGAGTCTTCTCTGCCATTCAACATAGTCATGGATGCTCGTCTATCTCAATGCCACCCTTCTGCTCTCTCCCAATATACCATGACATGTTTAGACTCTCGAATTCTGTTTATTTCTTAAACATATTTAGTGACATGGCTTCCACAGCCTTCAGCAGAAGAGAATTCCATTGGTTCAGTGGCATATAAGTAAAGTCATTTCTCCTCGGCTTAGTCTGACATGGCCTGTCCTGTGTCGTAAGACAGTGACACATTGTTCTGGACCCCTCATCCAGGGGAAACATTATCCTTATGTCCAGTCTGCACAGCCCTATCAGAATTATGTATGTTTCAATGAGAGCATCCCTGTCTTAATTTTGTAAACTCCAATGCACACACATGCAATAGACTCAATCTCTCCTCATAGACAAACCTGCTACCCCAGGAATGGTCTGGTGAAAGTTTGCTGCGTTCCCTCTGTGAGAAGTATATCTTTTCTTAGGTAACATCAGAAATCACACAACACCAGGTTATAGTCAAACAGATTTATTTGAAAACACAAGCTTTCGGAGCCTTACTCCTTTTTCAGGTGTAAGGAGACCAAAACTACACACACTATTCCCGATGTGGTCTCACCAAAGCCCTGTACAGCTGCAATAGGACTTTCTTGCACTTGCACTCAAACTGTCTTGCAACGAAGGGCAACGTGTAACTTGCCTTCCTAAATGCTTGCTGCTCCTGAATGCCCATATCATGTACTTAACACTACTATTATGCCAGTATTTTGAATAGCGCAGTCATCTCACTGTTATTGACTACTTGCTCGTCTTCAGTTAGAGATCAGTAATACCAGGAGTTCTTCAATTTGAGATTCTTCACAGAATTGATCAAAGTATTTTGCCACTTCAAAGTGTTGTACTAGGCTGGAACAGCCAGTGTGGTGGCCAGATGTTTCTCAATAAATGAGGGAGATCATTGCTAACTAAGTTCCTTCTGCTGTGAACAGCCAAGAGAATAAATAACGATGATAACCATCCTCTTTTCCATCATGGCCTTGGGGGTGCCTTATAATGGATCTTGGGAAGAAGAGAAAGAAGAAACTTCTACGATCACCTCAGAAAGGAATATTCACATTGACAGAAGAGCACACAGAACATCCTAACTCTCAGAATGAGAGTAGAACCAGATCAAGATCAAGGAAATTGGTCAAAGTACCACAGAAACTAATTCTGTGAAGTCTGAGATGTTGGGAGAGATCTTTATAATGCTGGCATAAAGGAGATAAAGACTTCGGTGGAGATCTAGCATAATGGGTTAATATCAGTATGTGTATATAGATATAGATATGATGATGATGATGTCCTAATCATATGCTAAAGAAAAGAGAGCAGTAGCTGGAACCTTATGCTGAGAGATAGGCTAAGTTGTAAACAGAAAGTTCTCATTGAAATTTCTATGACTTCTAGCAACATTACTTTGGGAAATGAAAGAGAAGTTGACCCCAAACACACAACAAAACTGCAAGTAATTTCTGTAATGGAGACTGAGTACAATGTAGCCCCCAGTTCCTCTCCCCCAGTAGAATTCAGCCCATATGTCTCAGTAT
>JAHRHZ010000133.1:25533383-25559085 GCA_024137785.1 Ginglymostoma cirratum | reverse complement strand
ATCAGACCCTTTTCTGATGAAGGGTCTAGGCCCGAAACGTCAAGTTTTCCTGCTCCTGTGATGCTGCTTGGCCTGCTGTGTTCATCCAGCCCCATGCCTTGTTATCTCGGATTCTCCAGCATCTGCAGTACCTTTTATCTCTCATATGTCTCAGTATGTTTTGATTAGAGTCTTAGCATTGCTGCAAAGTGATTTCTGCTTCCTACTGATACCAATAGTCTAGACTTTATCTCTAATACACCTTCTCAATCACTCCTTTGTTTTCTTACCAATTCTTAAAATTAATTGCCAAAGAATGTTAGTTCCATCATTTATTGAGGTCACCTCATTATCAGCTCCACTTACAATTTAGGGCACAAAAATACTTTGAACTGGAAAGAATGAAATATAACGAGACCACCTCTGGCTGCAACCAATCCATAGCTCTGTGCAAAACATGGAACAAGATTTACTCTAATTTATATCGTGAAATGCATCCAGTATTTTTGTGACACAGCATTGCTCAGTAAGAAAATAACAAAAAAGCTTAACAATATATAAACAGTGAAACTGATGCAGAAAATTAAAGCAGATAACTCTCCAGATAAGAGTTAAATGCTACCTTTCAAGTCTGTTTTATCAATGCTACTAAACTGGATTGCCACTGACAGTGCACCGAGTATTTCTACCCTAAATGCAAGTTGCCATTTTTTAACAAGTTGACATCTGCTAATAGTGAAACATTATATCGATTTCACAGAAAAAACTCTCACATCCCAACTCTGTAGAGTGAAATGCACAGTTACCATTACCACTTATTATCCTTCAAGACATTTGGGGACAAACCTACAATCAATAGAAAGCCCAGTCACAAAGGGTGAAATCGAAGCTGTGTCTCTTTTAATTATACTCAGTTTACCTACAAGTGAACAATCAGCCACTAGGATTCTTGTCTTTGTCACTTTCCCTTAGATTTAAAAGAGTTTCTCAGCAGCCTCCGGAGAAGAGGTGATACTGTTCTCCATTAGCTATGTTACTTTTTAACGTCACAGAAATATTACTACAGTCTGAACAATTTTCTTACTTTTTCTTGGTGTTACAACTTAGTCATGGAATCCCTACAATGTAAAAAGTGGCCACTCAGTCCATCAAGTCTGCACCATCCTTCCAAACAGCAACATAGAGAGAACATGTAAACTCCACACAGATAGTCAGCCAAGATTGGAATCAAACTCAGGACCCTGATGCTGTGGGACAGTAGCGTTAACCATTATGCCACCATGCCATCCTTTCTTAAATGCTCTTATATTGACATGGCAATACCAGAAATAATTGACCTATGTTGAAATGTTATTTTTGGTGATCTGTTGCTACTTTAGAAAGTATAGCAGTTGATAAGCCGATAGAATGTAATCTGTGTAGATGACATGCACTGCTTTAGATTGGTCTTATACTCTGCTGCATAGCCTCCAATCAATTAACTGCTTCAAAGCTGGTCAGAAGCTGCACGTCATAAATACAGCAAGTAATTGCAGTTGAAAGATAGATACGAACAATCTATTTAATGTGTATGCCGTTCAAGAAGATGGCATGGTGAGCTGGTGTGTTACCTTCGTTCTTAATGGCACCCTTTCTCCCGACTGTTCTCTGCAGTGATTACACTGTGTGTGTAGTTACCGATACAGTCTGATTTAATGGTTGTGGCAATATCATTTAATTACACTGATAATTAGGAGGAACACTTTTTATACATTGATATGGATAATGTCCAAACAAGCAAAAAGAAATAATTTTACACAAAACAGATTAGTGAGATAGTTCCACTTATTTAAACAAAAGCTAACAAACTCCTGAAAACATATTTAGTGCATGGAACATTGTTTTGTCAGATGACCACTACATCAATACACTAATTTATAGCCTGTCTCAATTGTCCATAAATGTGCTTTATAATTAATCTTTGGGCTAAATTTTACAAATAGAGTTAGAGGATGGTACTGGTGGGGCTAAGTGTACAAAGAAGGAGAGAAAGGTTTTACAAGTACACTAAGAATAAAATAAACACTGGAGCTTGGAAACTGTAAGCAAGGAAACTTTGCAAAGGGGAAGGAAAGACACAATCTGATTTATTTTTTATTATTATATGACTCTTCAGTATGGTGTTGTCCAATTTGCATCAGTCTTCCAGCATTATCCTGTCTCCTGAGATATACTATAATATCGATAAAACCTTTTTGGGCACTTAACATAAAAACCTCCGCACGACTGTATAAACAGCTCCGCCTATGACACTGACATTTATTCAGCACAGAAGGCTTTTATTGCCTAATACTAGTACATCAATGATGCTACCATTTAAATGTGCTATTCACTGTTCTTTTAAGAATTTTCTAACATTGGAATGTGATTTTATCCTGTAGCGAAAAAGACACTATTGGAGACTAGATAGTAAATGCATCACGCTCTTTCAGAATGATACAGGAAGCAAATATTACAAGGTAAAGCATTTCAAACTTGATTTTCTCAGTTAGACATTGACACTGAATAAATAATCCAAAATGATGCAAGCTAAATGTCAGTGAAAAGTTCTGGTTGAACTCTTGTTTTAACCCTTTTAGTTTAGATCATTATTGAAAGCATTTTGGGTAGCTTTAAATGGATTGCATTTCAAAATAATTACAGATAACATTAAATGGAATAAACTTTTCTGCATTGAATATTTAACTAGCAAAATGAAATGAATGTTTTCGATTGTAGTTTTGCAATACAGGGAATAACGTAAGACTTGGATCATAAAGAATTTGGGAATTTTGTGATTTTTATTTAAAAAGTATTAAGAAAAACTGCAACTTTAACAGTAAATAGTATGAAGCATTTTAAAGAAGTGTTGCCTCTACTACATATATGGAAAAGGAAATGGTACTCTGAAAAGGATATTGCCCCTTAAAAAATATTTTACAGATTTAATTCAGAGTGAATCAAGTATAAAATGTCAGTCTTTGTAAACATAGATGCTCATTCCCGATTTGCCATGGTCATGTAAAAGTGACTGTCAATTCCTGAGGACAACATGCTGTGACTCATAATCTATGTCACTTTGACATGTGGAGGAATTATGTCATCGTGGCACATTGCTGCCTATGATTGACAGCTGGCATTGTAGACTTTGTGTTAACAGATGGTAGGCTTCAATTTGCCGGAGTTAAAGATTAACACGTTACAACTTTTAAATTGAACTGTGTTTGAAATTGTAATTGTAATTGTAATAAAAACTAATGGGGCACACAACTTTAGTGTTTACTACATTGAGCAGGAAAAGATAAAACAAGGCTGCTCTCTCATCCCACCCAATGCATTCCAAATACATTTTGTGATTTTAACCTGTTTCTGCAGTCACAAAACATATGTTGCAATATGTGTATTCCATTCCAAAACATCCTCTTGATACATCTCTGCAAGTAAAACAATGGAATGAGAAAAGCAATGAATCTTACCTGTGGAGGTGAAAATCTGAGAAAGGCTGTCACAAAGTGGTGACTTTCTGAGATTTCCCTCCTGCAACTCAAAATACATTAGAAAGATCTTTGAAAAGCGGTGTCACAAAAATGTACAAATCAAATTGTATTACAAACCTGTAACAAGCTGCTTCATGGACAATCCCTGATGTCTGAGAGTGCATTGTGCTAAAAGTTGTAGTACTCAGTCAGAGCAATGATGAAGATATCTGATTCAGTTCTGTTCTGGACCATGTCACTTTCAGCTGGGATGGTAAGAGTGACCGGTCAATTGGTCTTCATGTTCCTGGGCTCACTGTGTCAGGATTTAGGGTCTTGCTGACCTTGCAATGATTGGGATAATGTGCAAAACAACTAGAGAGGAGAATATTGGCATGAATTACAGTAATCCCGAGTGAAACTGCCTGTGAACAATCATCATTGGGTACAAAAGGACTTCCTTTGTCAATAGAACTGGATCCAGACATTAGTCCCTGCCTTCTTGGAAGGAATAGTGAAAGGGAGGAAAAAAAGGAGGCTGGAGAAATATATTTGTTACAAAGATATAACTCAGTGATATAATTCAACTGTACTTGTTCCTTATGTGCCCCAATCTTGGATTAAAATATAACAATGTTATTACTTTGTCATAATCCTTACTATAAGTTTTATTACAAAATAAAATCTAACTGTTTTAATTGCAGGAAATTCCGCTATCAGAAATTTTGTCTCTGGAGCCAGGAAAAAACTTTAACTTATTACCTTGTGGAGCCAATCCCCACTGTTTCG
The DNA here is from genome assembly GCA_024137785.1 of Ginglymostoma cirratum. Taxonomy (NCBI): domain Eukaryota; kingdom Metazoa; phylum Chordata; class Chondrichthyes; order Orectolobiformes; family Ginglymostomatidae; genus Ginglymostoma; species Ginglymostoma cirratum. Next base: position 25,554,823 of record JAHRHZ010000133.1, on the reverse strand, counting down.
AAATTACCACTGCAAGTGTGGTATACTTTGTCGGTGAAAACCTGACCAATCATTCAAGTTCACCTAAAAACAGCAGTGTGTTGACAGGTGGCACTGGGGTAGATGTTGCCCAGATGTGGGAGTTGGCCATCCAACATGCCTTGATGCCAGTCATTCCGAAAGGTTCATCTTCAGGATCTGTACACAGCCTGCATAGTAAGTGAGAGTTATTATTTGTAATTGTCAAATTCAACACCTTTTAAGTCTCAAATAAAGAAAACCCTCACTGCTAAGAGTAGAATAATCTTGCCTCCTATATACATATAAAAGCAATAAAAAAGGTGGAATTCAATGATGACTCCAGGAGCAGGAACCGTGTTGGGTGGGCGAGTTGAATATGTGGAAGCTGAAATTTTGAAATTATGATGCAGACAGAAAAATGAAATTGATGGTGCAGCACTGGCAGATTGGAGCTCACATCAGTCCATGGCAGGTTCCTATTTAAAACACATTTGTATCACATATACTCTTAAAACTTGATGAAATTAAGCTCTAGTTTTAAGATGACATCAGTGGTGCACTGGATTCTGGATGATATTGGCTACCCTTCCAGATCTAGTTGAGGATACCAGTGTGATATCCCCACAGAAGAGCATTATAACATTACAACAATACAGCACATGTCTCCACCAGAGCCATCAGTGAACACCCTATTGGCATGTTAAAAATGCACTTCCATTGCCTTCACAGTTCTGGATAAAATCCTGAGTATGCACCATAGAGAGTTTCAAGCATAGTTATGGTTTAATGTATACTGCATAATTTGGCCATGTAACATGAGCGATTCTTGAATCAGGACAACAAGGCAAGCAACACTTCTGCTCAGCTGAGGACAAATGGATGAGCCTGAGGAGGAGGGTGTGAATACACATGAACCTCTACTGGCTGCCAGGACTATGAGGAGTTGTACCAGGGAAGCCAAGTACAAATTCATATACATGCGATCCGCCCAAGATTAACGGGCTTACATAGCCATTGCTGCATTGCCAGGCCATGTTTGTCAGTCTGGAATGTCTACCAGTACCAAGCAGCCTAACCCACAAAGACATTTGTCACATACAGCTGGTACTAAAGACTGTTAGGATAACTGATCAACCAATAGGCATACATCAAACAGTTCGTAGAGACTGAGATCTCAGAATCTGCTTCATTGTTACAGGTCTTTAACTTTATGTGAGGCAAACTGTCCTTGTGCAACATAATCTCCGGCCATCTCCTCGACATTGCATGTAACAGAGTGTCTATAGAGACCACATGTCCTCTATATCCCATAGACTGGTGACTATCAAAGTGGAAACAAACATGAACATTGTATAGACTGAACACAAGTACTATAGTCTCCTCCGTAAGGAAGGAGGTGTCTAACATTCTCCTGCAATTAACAGTGAGTGCCAATTATGGATGAGTTAGGTTCTGACTAATCAAGTCCCTAAAAAGAATAATGAAATGCAAACGAGTAAAATGGAAACAATATGTTGTTCAGTATTCCCATGACTTATTAATTTGGTCAAGAAAACCTGTATTAGCCTCAAAATCTTAAATTTTCTATTCCCATTGCTACATCTGAGTGTGGACCAACCTTCAGCAGCTGAGGCAGAAGGAGGTTACTGAATTTGATCCCGGTTTGTTTGCAATGACTTTGGTCTGGAGGTCCAAGCCTTTCAGGGCTCCATCCTGCTGACGGTGTTCTGCACCAGTGAAAGAGCATCTTCCTCAGCCTCATCTACTAGCCACAATAGGTCAACAGCAGAGGGGATGAGGAGATGCTGCACACTCAGGGCATTTCCTGAGAGGAAGCCCTGAGGTGGTTCCTGCCTGCTGCACAATGGCACCTTATTGTCTTGCTGGGGAGAATTCAAGGGGTCTTCTCCCTCTCTGACCCTGCCAATACTGTATGTAGCTAATGGCTGGAGTGATGGAGTACAGGTTATAGTACATAATAGGGATTGTTTGACCTAGTTCTCCTGGCAGATGCCCATCTCTCCCAAGAGATAGGTGCATACTCACTTCCCTGAGCAATGGCAAAACTGAACATTTACAGCTATACTGAAATTCAGCTAGAAATTTAGTCAGGCCACATTTGGAATATTACATACATTTCTGGTCACCACACAACCAGAAGGGTGTGGAGGCTTCAGAGAGGGCACAGAAATGGTTCACCAGAATTGTGCCTATTTGGGAGGGTATTAGCTAACCTAACTAAATGTCTACCATCAAAGTGCAGTATATTGTGTATCTGTTCCCTAAGAGTCCTCCAAAGGTTTGGGATCTTGGCTGTCATAGCCTCCCTCAGAACCAGGAGGCCCAGATTCAAGTTCAACAGGCTCCAGAGGTTTGTAATAACATAGAGTCATAGAGTCATATGGCATGAAAACAGATTCTTGCTCCAACCAATCCATGCCGAACTTAATCCCAAACTAAACTAGTCCCACCTGCGTGCTCCTAGCCTATATCCCTCCAGACACCTGTGAACAGATCGATTCGAAAAATATCTCCCTCAGTTACTGAGACATGACTGTGCTGTGCTCACCGGTATGTGGCCTTGATTTTAAATGCAAGTCTCTGCACCTTGCATGGGCGTAGCTGCTCTGATGATGGGTTAGTTGTGTTGTTCTCCCCACATATGGAGTCTCTGGTCTCCTGGAGTGGCTGACATAGTAAGATTCCATAGAATCTATGAGAACAGCACCATCCCCCCCATGGTCTTGAGCACCCAGATGGCAGCACTGCAGTTTGATTGATTCTGACTCTAATGCTTTGCCATTCCAGCATAGTCATTAACTCTGGCTCTGTTATCCTGCTCTCCCACAGCCAGAGTATTGTTGATCAGCAAACCTTGAGATTTTTTTCTTTATTCATTAACAGGATGAGGGCATTGCTGGCTAGGCAGCATTTATTGCCCATCCCTAATTGCCCAGAGGGCAGCTAAGTGTCAACCACATTGCAGTGGGTCTGGAGTCACATGGAGGCCAGACCAGATAAGGATTGGCAGTTTCCTTCCCTAAAGGATATTAGTGAACCAGATGGGTTTTTCCTGACAATTGACAATGGATTCATAGTCATTGTTAGATTTTTAATTCCAAATATTTATTAAATGCAAATTCAACCATCTGCTATGGTGGGATTCGAACCCTGGTCCCCAGGACATTATCTGGGTCTCTAGATTAACAGTTCAGCGATAACACCACTAGGCCATCACCTCCCCTGTAAACCTCCCCTTAGGCACCCCTTTACCCGTCATTGTTCGTTCCTACAGATTACGGATCTGCTTGTTCTGCAAGAGAAAGTGAAGATTTAGTAACTTAAAAAACTATAATCTGACCGTCTTGTCAGCACACTTCCAGATCACATCTACTGGGCCATTTCACATTAACACTTGAGCTAACAGTGAAAATCTAGCTTGAGTCAGATCAGACCTGATAGTACCACCCTCTGACTTACCTTCTATCCTGATGACAGTCTCTCATTCCACTTCAAAGTCAGTTTGCATTTTGACATTTTGATCTGCAATGCACGACATCAGAATCAATGTAAATACAAAACTGCTTCAAACCAATACAGAATTTCTAATGCATGCATATTCTGAAAGACTGTCATTTCCAACTCATTTCTTGCCCTCTGTTTTGAAAGAAGAAAAGAAAGACTTGCATTTATATAACTACTTTCATGTCCACAAAATGTGCAAAGCACTTCACAGACATTAAAGTACTTTTGAATTATAATCACTGTTGTAATGCACTCAAATGCGGCAGTCAATTTTTGTACATGAACAGCAAAGATATATATAAATGCTTTATAGTGGTGATGGGTAAGGGTAAATGTTGACTAGAATATTGGATTGCTTCCTGTTCTCCTTTAAATAGTGCTGTGCGATCTTTTAAATCCAACGGAAAAGCTTATAGGACTTTTGTTCGATGTCTCATCTGGCTGAGATGATTTCAACAGTTCAGTCCTCCCTCAGTTCTCCCTCAGCACCCCCTCAACGCTGTATCCCACAGTGCAGTACTCCCTCAGTACTCCCTCAACACTGTATCCCACAGTGCAGTACTCCCTCAGTTCTCCCTCAGGTGTCACTCAGTTCTCTCTCCATACTGTGCTGAACAATGCAGTACTCCCTCTGTCCTTGCTCAGTACTTTCTCAACACTAGTCAACAGTGTAGTAGTCCCTCAGTTATGCCCCAGTACACCCTCAGTATCATACAGATCATATCATAGAATCCCTACAGTGTGGAAGCAGGCCATTCAGCACTTCGGGTCCACACTGACCCTTTGAAGTGTATCCTAATCAGACATACCCCCTACCCTGTCCCTGTAAGCCTGCATTTTCCATGGCTAATCCACCTAGGCTGCACATCCCTGGATGTTATGGGCAATTTAGCATGGCCCTGCATATCTTTGGACTGTCCAGTACAGTGTTGAGGGAGAGCTGAGGGAGAACTGGGAGTACTGCACTGTTCATTATGGTTTTGAGGGAATATACAGGGAGTACGAAGAAGCACTGAGAGAGAACTGAGGGACTACTGCACTGCACAGCACAGTGTTGAGGGAATACTGAGCAAGAACTGAGGGAGTCTTGCACAGTTCAGTACTCTCTCAGTTCTTCCTTAGGTCTGCCTCAGTTCTTCCTCAGTTCTCCCTCAGTCCTCCCTCAACACCAAACTAAATAGTACAGTACTCCTTCAAGAGTGCAGTATTCCCTCAAGAGTTCTACCTCAATACAAGATTGAACAGTGCTGTACTTTCTCAGTTCTCCCTCAGCACTGCACAGAACAGTGCAGTACTCCCTCTTGCTCCCTCAATGTTCCTTCATTGCACCCTCAGTATTCCCTAATACCATACTGAACAGTGCAGTGCTCCCTCAACTGTGTACAGAAGTGCCGTGTAAATACTGGGCACAAGTCCTTTTTGATTGGATTAGAAACTAGAACATCATCACAAAGCCAAAGACAACATCTAGTTTTATTCATGGTTAAGTTTTTAAAATAGCCATAAATTCTGTCATCAAGAGAAAACTTGTTTGTGGCCAACTCTGTCATGACATGATTTAATCTGAATGCCTTACCATTGTGATTATGATAATGGTGGAAGGTCAATTGGATGAGCCTTCTTCATCTGGCAGTTCTTAGTCTCCATTCTGCCTTATATATTGTATTGAAAACTTCACCATTGAACATTTAAGGAAACTGTGCAGCATTGTTCTCGGATACACCAAGAATACAAACATTATTTCAATTAAGCATGGAATTTACTGAATAGATCTTGGGTTTGAACCTGTACTGAAAACCCTGTTTTACTTTAATCTTACATTCTAATGTTCCAATGTCAAAATATGTGTGAGATCTGAAAAAGATCTGACCTGAGGAGATTATGGCAAGGTATACTTTACGCTATTGGTCAGAGCTACAGTGGATCACCTCAATAATGACCAATAGATTTTAGGATTGACGAGATGTGAAGTTTAACCAAGATGTACATAAAGGGGATAGCTTGCAGCTGAATAATAGAACAGTCATATCTCTGACCATGTGAGCACAATATGAATGACCGGATACCCAGGAAGGTCCTATTGTACAAGGAACCATGTATTAGCCCAGTACACACACTAATTGTATGAAGGTTTTAACAAAAAGCATGCAATCTAATATGTTGACTGTTGGCTCTCAGACTGGTATTAAGTACAACTATTGGTATAGTTCTCAAAAGTGTTATGCTGTCACCTATGTTAGATCATTTGCTTTGTCTCTTGAAAAATAATTTGAAGCAGCAAGGAACGCTAATATAAAACTAAAGTAAAATATTACATATTTCAGAAATCTGAAATAAAACACTCTGCTGGTCAGGCAGAAAGTAGCACTGCTAGTATGAAAAGCTCACTGTTTTCCTCTCAGCAGATGCCTATTGACGTGCTGAGTATTTCCTGCTTTTATGAATTTAGTGCAAGTGACGCACAGGCATTCGAAAACATTTCACAGCTGTAAATTCAGTTTTACTCTTTTTTATCAGGAGATGTGTCCATCAGCATTTCAGTATCAAACTGCCAGATTCAGGAGAATGTGGTGAGTAGCGTTTGCTGAAGTTAAAGGAACATTGTTGTTCACAAAGTGCAATGATAACCCATTACTAAAACCCAATTGTGCCATTACATTATCACACTTCAGAGAGTGTTACTTTTCCTTGGCGCTGCCTATTCTGTTTGTCCAGTCTGTTTAAAAGAACAGTTGGTCTGGGAGGACTATTCAATGGCCCCTTGCAAGATATTGTAAATAAAATTAGCTCCATTGTAGCAGCAACTGACTCTTAACCCTTCATAGTCAACAGCCTTGATATTTCCAATATGTCTTCCTGAGACACTGTAGCTCACATATCTCGTAATCTAAGCTCAGCTTTTAATGTAGCACATTCTAGTCACCGTTTCACCATAGGTGAGTTCTGATGGATTGTGTTGCAAAGCTAACTATTCTGAAGAAGTCAATATCCATATTGCATTGAATTCCACACAAACTGATATTGTTTGAAGTCAACCTCTTCGGTTGGTACAGTTGAGTTCTGTGTGATACCAGCTGGGCGTACATATATTTTGTGCAGCTCCCAAGAGTGCTTAGTAATTATGCCTAGCAAACTAATGTAAAATATACCTATTGCTATCATGCAATAAACCAACTTGTTTTGTTAGATAAGTGCCTCTTCTGCTTGGACTCATCAGTGATTTATCCTCTTCCATTGATAACTAGACAAGTCTGAGATCAATCATGGTGAAAGGATTATTGTGGCAGCAAACTACCCAAACCAGAACACCACTGGTTGTTTGACAGGACTGTTTTGCACAGTGAATAGCAAAGCTAAAAAGTAAAATAAACATATATTTTTTTAAAATTTCAGATGTAAACTATTTTCTTTTTGGAATGCCAAAGGGAAAGGCTAGAAATGTGTGTTAGCTCACAGGCAGAAGGTTCCTAAAATTGGATATCACAGGGCTGTTTGGAGAAGCAATGGCCTGCTGGTATTATTGCTAGAATATTAATCCAGAGACTCAGCTCATGTTCTGGGGACCTAGATTCAAATTGCCATAGCAGCTGGTGGAATTTGAATTCAACAAAATATACCTGGAATTAAGAATCTACTGATGAAATCACTGCCAATTTTTGGAAAACCCCATCTGATTCATGAATTTCCTTCGGGGAAGGAAATCTGCCATCCTCACCTGGTCTAGCTTACATGCAGTTCATTTTTTTATTCATTTATTCATTCGTGGGATGAGGGCGTTGCTGGCTAGGCAGCACTTATTGCCCATCCCTAATTGTCCAGAGGGCAGTTCAGAGTCAGAAGAATCAGAAGAATCAGAATCCTTACAGTGTGGAAACAGGCCCTTCGGCCCAACAAGTCCACACCGACCCTTACACCATCCCTCCCAGACCCATCCCCCTCTAACCCACACACCCCTGAACACTATGGGCAATTTAGCATGGCCAATCCACCTAGCCTGCACATCTTTGAAATGAAAAGAAATGTCATTTCTTTGTACCGATTGATACAACTGAGTGGCTTGCTAGGCAATTTCAGAGTCAACCACATTGGTGTGGGTCTGGAATCACATGTAGGTCAGACCAGATAAGGATGCCAGTTTCCTTCCCTAATGGACATTAGTGAAACAGATGGGTTTTCCCAATAATTGACAATGGGTTTATGGTTATCATTAGACTGTTAATTGCAGATATTTATTGAATTCAAACTTCAACACCTGTCTTGGTGAGATTCAAACCCAGGTCCCCAGAACATTATCTGGGTCTCTGAATTTACAGTCCAGCGATAATACCACTAGACCATTGCCTCCCCATTCCAGACCCACAATAATGTGGTTGACTCTGAAATTGCCTAGCAAGCCACTCAGTTGTATCAATCGGTACAAAGAAATGAAATCAGACAGACCACCTGGCATTGACCTCGGCATTGAAAAAGCCAATGGCAGAAACAGCCCTGTCAACCCTACAAAGTGATCTTTATGAGTATCTGGGGACTAGTACCAAAATTGGGACAGCTGTCTCACAGATGAGTCAAGCAACAGCTTGACAGACCTACTCACGGAATCATACCTTACAATGTTCCAGACTTCACCATCACCATCCCTGGGTATGTCCTGTCTCACAGGCAGGACCAACCCAAAAGAGGTGGTGGCTCAGTGGAATACAGTCGGGAAAGAGTTGCCCTGGGAGTCCTTAACATTGACTTTGAATCCCATGAAGTCTCATGGCTTAGGATAAATATGGGCAAGGAAACCTCCTGCTGATTACCACGTACCATCCTCCTTCAGCTGATGAATTAGTACTCCTCCATGTTGAGCAACATTTGGAGGAAGCATTGAGGGCAGAAAGGGCACAAAATGTACTCTGGGTGGGGGATTTCAATGTCCACCACCAAGAGTGGCTTGGCAACAGTACTACTGATCGAGCTGGTCAGCTCCTATAGGACATAGTTGCTAGACTTGGTCTGCGGCAGGTAGTGAGGGTACCAACGTGAGAGAAAAACATACTTGACCACATCCTTACCAATTTGCCAGCTGCAGATACATCTGTCATTGATAGAATCAGTACGAGTGACCATCGCACAGTCCTCCTAGAGACAATGTCCTACATTCACATTGAGAACACCCTTATAGGATCATAGAATCCCTACAGTGCTGATAAAGGGCTTTCAGCCCAATGAGTCTGCACCCAACCTTCCAAAGAACATCCCACCCAGACCCACCTCCCCACCCTATCCCTGTAACATTTCCCGTGGCTAATTCACCTAGCATGCACATCTCTGGACATTACAGGGCAATTTAGCATGGCTAGTCCACCTAACCTGCACAACTTTGGACTGTGAAGGAAACCGGAGCACCTGGAGGAAACCCACACAGACATGGGGAGAATGTGCAAACTCCACGCAGACAGTCACCCAAGGCTGAATTCGATCCCGGGTGCCTGGTGCTGTGAGGCAGCAGTCTAACAACTTCCCTCCAGCATGCTTTTTGGCACTATCGCCGTGTTAAATGGGACAGACTTCGAACAGATCCATCAACTCAAGACTAGGCATCCATGAGATGCTGTGGGCCATCAACAGCAGCAAAATTGTACTCCAGCACAATCTGCAACTTCATGGCCCAGCATAGCCCCCAATCAACCATTACTATCAAGGTAGGGGATCAACCCTGGTTTAGTAGTAGAGTGCAGCATGGTATAACAGGAGCAGCACTACTCCTACCTGAAAAGGTGTTAGCCTGGTGAAGCTACACATGGGACTACTTGTATGCCAAACAACAGCAAGTGATTGATAGAGCTAAGCAAACCAACGGATCAGATCTAAGCTCAGCAGTCCTGCCGCATCCAGTTGTGAATGGTGAGAGGCCATTAAACAACTCACTGGAGGAGAAGATTCTACAAATATCTCCAAACTCACTAACGGAAGAGACCAATACATCAGTGCAAATGAAAAAAGCCTGAAGCATTCACAGCTATATAAATAAAGTGCTACAAGAGCTGATCAGAGGCCAGGAATACTGTGAAGAGCAAAGGACTTCCTGACTCCCCCAAAGTCTGTCCACCATCTACAAGGCACAAGTCAGGAAGGCGTGTCATGGAATATTCTCCACTTGCCTGGATGAGTGCAGTCCCGACAATCCTCAAGAAGCAAGATGCCATCCAGACAAAGCAGCAGCTTGATTGGTGCTACATCCACAAGCTTCCACTCCCTCAACCAATAATGCTCAGTAGCAATAGTGTATACTATCTACAAGATGCACTGCATAAATTCACCAAAGATCTTTAGACAACGTCTTCCAAAACCACAACCACTACCCTCTAGAAGGAAAAGGGCACCAGATACATGAGAATACCACCACCTGCAAGTTCCCCTCGAAGCCACTCACCATTCTGACTTGGAAATATATCACCATTTCTTCACTGCCACTGGGTCAAAATCCTCCCTTGTGCCTTGTAGATGGTGCACAGGATTTAGGGAGTCAGGAGGTGAGTTACTCTCCACAGTATTTCTTGCCTATGACCAGCTCTTGCAACCCCTGCATTTATATAGCTGTGAATGCTTCAGGCTTTTTATTTGCGCTGATAAGTTGGTCTCCTCCATAAGAGAAGGTGGAGATATTTGTGGAGGCTCCTCCTCCAGTGAGTTGTTTAAATGTGGTCCATCATTCACAACTGGATATGGCAGGTCAACCCACAGCAGGTGGACTGCATCGGTTCAAGAAGACAGCTCACTATCACCACCTCAAGGGCAAGTTGGGATTGGCAATAAATGCTGATGAACCAGTGATGCCCGTGATCCTCAAGCAAATAATAAAAGAGGTAGTCGCACTGTGTCTGTCCCTTGCCCACCTCTTGTGGATATTTTTGGAGTGGCATGGGATGGTTGGTATCCATTCCAGGTGATACAATGCAGTCTTGTGGTCAAACTGTGGGATATTTTCTAGATAGGTTACCTGTAACCAGTGGTGGCACCCCGTGTCTCCCCACCCACTCCGTCAATCTTGGCCCCCATTGGCAGAGCCTGTATGTGGGCAGGCAGTTCAAGCAGTGTCCTGCCCTGTCCCAGTGGAATGGCTGAACAGGAGATTCGAGTGCCATTTGTTTAAAACTAATGTGAAAGTAACAGCAAATTTAAAATAGGTTGCGGATTTATCATTGGCATTACCATCTCTGTAAAAGACATCATCATTCTGGGAAATGAATCACGCTAAATCACACTACTTTTTCTCTCGTCGTTTTATCAAAAATACTTTTAACTTGAAAAACGTGCTTTTTATATTGAGTAATGTGATTGGGGCACTATAAGCGTACGTAGTAGCCAAATGTCAAACACCTATTTATATTTGATGGGTGAGGATGAGTTTCAGATAGATGAGTGACGCTGTCTTCAATGAGTTGCGTTGGTGATTTTAACACATTAAACAACTGACTGCTTCATACCCATTTATTACATTTTCAGTTGATATCCTGAGGGTAAAAAACATGCAAGAAAACTGCAATGCTTCAAAATGAATTAGCTTTATTTTCTTGTCTTAGAACTAAAGAGGCAAAGCGGCATGAAAAATATCTTAAAGAGAGTACTGAAAACGACATCTATTCATGAAACATTGTGATTTCTGATCTTTAAAGTGCAAAGCTCCTTACATGGCATCTATCCTTTTCTAAATACCTTAGGTTATATGTTGTACAGTCGCGACTTTTAGCTTAATCTTTATAAAAACTTTGCATATTTTTCATTTAAGCAATGTCTGTTTGAGTTAAAAAAAATGAACATCAGAATAGTACAACGCATAGGAGCTAAATCAGACCATTGAGCCTACACTAGCTTTTTCAAAGAGCAATCCAGCTTGTCTTACTTAACCCACTCTTTCCACAGATCCCTGATGACTTTATCATTCAAGTATTTATCCAATTCTCTTTTGAAAGCTACTATTGTATTCATATGTAGCAACTTGCAAATACAAAGCACATGCATGAAAAGATTTTCCTCATTTTTTTTCAGGTTCCTTTGCCAATCCCCTTAAATTTGTTATCCCCTGTACTAATCTTCCACCCATTGGAATCAGTGTCTCTTTATGTACTCCTTCTAAGTCCCTCATGATTTTAAATACCTCTATCCACTGTGCTCTCAACATCCTCTCCTGTAAGGAAGGCAACTTTGACTTTTCTAATCCGTCCCTGTAAATGTCACCCCTCCTTCCTGGAACCTTAATAGTAAATCTTGTCTGTATCCTCTCAAGAGTCTCATCTCCTTCCTAAAGTGTGGAGCCCAGAATTGGACATTATGCTGCAGCTGGAAAAACCCACAGCAGAGTTTTATCTGAATCTGAAGTTTCTGACAGCTGGCCTACAAAAAAGCCTTCTGGCTGTTCATCATGACCATACCTTTCCTGCCCAACTCCATTGCTCCTAACACAAGACTTACTGAGAACCCTAAGTTAGCATGGGTGTTTTTCCAATTAAACTTTCACTTGTAACGATTTCACATAACATTGGTTTCACTTTATTCATGTGTGCAATGTTGTTACTTGTTGAGACTAGCTTAGTCACAGGGCTAAACATACTGACACACCTCAAAGTTGGCAAGCCTTTGATGGTTACAAGGGAGTTACAGATCTTGTCATTATGGTGGAAGAAACAATGTAGCATTTTATCTCCACTCTGTTTTGAATATTCTTATTGGTGCCCAGTGTTGTCATCACTGCTCTGTGGGACAAAGCTGAATTTGCAGATGCAGCAGCCCTCCTTTCTATGTATTATAAAGGACATTGGCTGAAATAACTTCTGAGGTGAGAAGAGTTCATTGAAATGTGACAGATAAACTTGAAATCCTGCAGAGATCCTTTGGCCAACATCCTGAGATGGACCCACATTTCAATTGTACTGATGTAGCCCTTTTGCCTCCTAATTTTCTTCATTGACTTATTATTGCCCCCTTTCTATATCCTGAAATCCAGGCACTTCCCATTTCATTCCTTGATCTCCCTGACCCCAATCTACCCACCCCATTGCTACCACTGACTCTCCCTTCTCAGTTCTGAGTCTCAATGCTGGCTGCCATTCTCCTGTTTCCTCCCATGAGCTGCAGAATTCTAAAACACAAAATAACTGACCACAGTCTCAGCTATACAAAGTCAACTGTTAGAGGTCACCTTTAAACAAACACGAGCGGCATGCCATAAGTCACTGGCCTGATCATGAAGGTAGGATATGAGTGCAAACAGATTTAATAAAATGAGTATTCAGGGAATGCAAATGGGTAAGCGTCTGGCATGAAAGTATGAGGCACAACCTGCCACAAACGCACCCCTGATTTAATTGCTAACTTTGAAGTTTCCATCAGGAGAGTGAAATTTCAGCACCCACCTAACTAAATCACCCCACTATCCACGTTTCCCACTCTTGTAGGCCTCTTTAGAACCCCTTAGTGTTTAGTGAAACATGCTGGCTTTTGGATTCTACCTCCACTTTTAAAGTTCAGGATCTGAAATGCTTTATTAACCTGCCCTGCCACTTTCAATCTTTGTATGTAAACACCCCTCGGTCTCCCTGTTCCTGTACTCCCTTTCAAATTGTACCATTTAGCCTGTTTTCATTCTCCTCATTCCTTCTACAAAAATTTATCATCCCACACTTTTCTTCACTGAATTTCATTTGCCATGTGTCTGCCCATTCACCAGTCTGCCAATGTCATCTTAAAGTCTATCACTAGCATCTTCACAGTTTACAACATTTCAAGTTTCAATTCAGCTGCAATTTTTGAAATTTTGCCCAGCACCCCCAAACCTAATCCTTAATATATCAAAAACAGCCATGGTCCCAGTAATAAAACCTGGGGAACATGGCTGATGATCACTAAATATAGCTTATGAAACCTTTCACCATTGTGTGCTATAAAATATTATTCAGTGTTGGAGATGAACAATATTTGACAGCAATGTGTAAGAGTTTAAATTTTGGCATTTCAGGATTAAATGCAGAGTTTGGAATTTAAATGTGATTTTCATCTGGTTGAGGAAGTCTTTTTCTCAGTAATGAGGCTTATGTAAGCTATTGTAGCAAATGTCAGATATAACTGTCTTCCAACAGGATATCAGCACAGTGTATCAAATATTTCCAGATGAAGTACTGGGATCCGGTCAGTTTGGAATCGTTTATGGAGGTAATACTTACCGTACTATCCAGAAATTACCATATTTTAACAGCATCAATCGTGATTGTAGACACAGGCAACTGAACAGCTATATTCTAAAAATACTCGCTCAGTTGGAAGTAACTAATTATATTGAATGATTTGCATTTTTTTAATAATCTGTAAACTTTATTTTCTCCATTCATGGAACAAAACCCATTGTGAAGTACACAACCTGTCACACTACCTATATTTAGTGATCTGCAGGTGGTGATCTGTAATTTTTTTTCCACAAAGGTATTTGTCTCCAGTAAGTAGCATAAGACAACTGCTACTACATTATATTTTATCATCTGTGAAAGAAAAAAAAATAGGGATTGTAAAGTGAATCTTTAACCTGGGCGATCACTTTGCTTTTATGTGCCAATTCTTCTGTTAGTGTGTTAATGTGAAGAGCTTGACAGTTGTATCAAGTGATGCAAAAGATGTAGGAGGAAAGGTTTTACATTTTTCTAGAAGTCAACATTAATCACACGATGGCCGTTAGTAGTACAGTGTTTTGCACAGTCTGTAGATATTAGACAAAAATTTTACAGGAGTTATCTATAAGCTTAATTTCTTAGTTCAATTCTTTAATTAAGAATTTATCTATCACAACGCACCAAACAAGGAAATGCTGGTGATTTTTTGCTGTTATAATGCCAAATAAATTGCTATTCTTATGATTTTACTCTTGTTTGCATTGATATTGGATGGGAATTTCAGCTATTAAAACCTAGAATCCAAGTGGATGAAACCACAAAGCTAGAAAATCAGACATTTTTATATTCTCTTTCAAGGCAACACAAGAAAACATCTAACAATTGCCAAATAGTTACATACTGAAGAAGAGTAATAATGGACCAGCCATTCACCAAAAAATGTAATCTTCCACTAATGATTAACTTTTACAATGTAGTTTACATTATACTAAAGGACAATTACCATAAATGAAGGTGTTTTATTGCAGTCACTGTTTATCTTACTAAATTCCAAGGGTTTTACTTTTAACAATGTCAGTTCTTAGAAATTGTTTCTTAGGCCCTTTACTAGTTGGGTCATTGACATAGAGATTGGCATAGGTGCATTGATATCCAATTAGGTAAGGATTTCTTTTGCAACACATGCACTCAGCTTCATTTAGCACCAGTGTGTTTGTTCTATTTGGCTCTTCAGTATGACTGATTCTCTGTACAGTCTCCACTGAAAGAGAGGCGAAACAACATAGAAACGTTTCAGAGAAGGTTCGCTTGACTCATTCCTGGTTTGGGGTGTTATCTTATGAGGAAACTTTGGACAGGCTGTGCCTGTATCCTTTATAAATGTAGAAGAATTAGAGGCGATCATGTTGAAGCATTTAAAATCCTGAGAAGAATTGACAGGACGAATACCAAAAGAATGCCTCCCTCTTTCGGACAGGCTAGAATCAGGGTATACACATCACAAGTAAGGTATCAGCCATGGAGCAGAGAAGCATTATTTTCTCTCAGAGGGTCATTTGAACACTCCTTCCCAGAAAGTGATGGAAGTGAGATCATCAATTACTTTTAAGACGGAGGTATATATATTTTTCACTGACAAGAGAGTCAAAAGTTCTCAGGAATAAGCCGGACTGTGGAGTTAAGGCTGCACTCCAATCCTTCATGACTTCGTTGAATGGTGCATCAGGTATAAGGGACCTGGCCAATTCCTGCTGCTAAGTCATATGTCCCTACGTTGATAATAATTTTTCTTAGCTATCTAGTGTAAAAGAAAACACAAGAAATTTTGACAGCAATAAGTAACAAATAGCTCACTGAGATAATAAATAGATCATGAAATAATGAGGTAGTTTTCTTGTACTCACTTAGGTGGATACCCACCTCTACAAAGTCATGGAGAATACATTTGCTTGTAGTGTTAGCACACGTTGAATGTCCTGATGTGTGTAAAGAACACCATCGATTGCCAAAGTGCTGACATTAATGCCAAGCCTCAAAATACCACCACACATATTCGTAATCCTATAGCCCCTACTGGAACACGTTCCATAATCTACAAACCGTTGACGGCTGCATCTCTCCATGTTGCACCTGATTGCAAACATTGCCTCATGGGGTGAAGTCCCATGTTTCAACTTCCCACAGGAAATAAGGACCATCCTCCACCATTTGAAAAGGACCAGGGAAGATGTGGCTATTTGCTCCATAAATGGAACATGGGGCACAGCTCAAATTGTGTCTGTGTTCATCCACATCACATCATGGCACAGATACTGAGCTTCTGCCCTGAGAGATCCTTCCTGGTGATGTCACAACCATTCAGACTGCAACAGCTGAAGCTGTTGAATGAGTTTGTTAGGAATATAGCTGTAGGCCATTCAGCTTACTCTACCATTCTAGATCATGGCTGATTGTCTACATCAACACTATACTCCCACACAATCCCCACTATTCCTTGATATTGTTAGTAAGTAGAAATCTATTAATCTCAAAATAACCTCAAAATTGAAGTATAACTGCTTCCCCAGCCTTACAAATTAAAAGAAAACAGTTCCTGAATTTCGACATCAATAGTGACCAGTTGCCCAAGGTTCCTGTTGATTGACATGTTAACCAAAAAGAGGGGGCTAGAAACACAAATTGACAACTTAACTATCACAAGAAAAAAAAAGATGTTCCACTATTGCAGTCTACATTTAAAGCTTGAATTTTTTTTTGCTTGTTTGTTAGGCAAACATCGCAAGACAGGGAGAGATGTAGCAATCAAAGTAATTGATAAGCTAAGATTTCCAACAAAGCAAGAGAGTCAGCTTCGGAATGAAGTTGCCATTTTACAGGTAAATGGGGGAGAAATTCCGAGTATTGACACCAAACATTTGGAAGCATCAGAGTTAGTCATGCAAGTGGGTGCGCTGGGAGTGGGGGACAGTTGGAAGAGCACCATCACAGAGGGTTGACACATCATCCTTCTGTCTTTGAGAACCAGGCTAAAATTAATTGGTTTCGCAGTCTTAAATCTTGCTGAAAGAACCATAGAATCATAGATAAGTTACAACACAGAGAGAGGACATTCAGTCCATCATATCTGCACTGACTGAACCATTTGCTGCCGACCCAATCTCACGTTTCAGCACCTGGTTTGCAGCCTTGCAGGTTACATCGCTTCAGGTGCAGGTAGAGGTTCTTTTTTTAATGGGCTGAGGGTTTCCACTTCAGCCATTGAAATGGGCAGCTCATTTCACTTTTCTACACCATACTCAAACAGCTTATTTAAATGATATACTGTATTATTTCATTGCCTGTGGCAAAGATCACCTTCTCATAGGTATAATTTCTTCACCTAGAATCTGCATCACCCTGGCGTGGTGAATTTGGAATGCATGTTTGAGACTCCAGAAAGAGTGTTTGTTGTCATGGAAAAGCTCCATGGAGACATGCTAGAAGTGATCCTGTCAAGCGAGAAAGGACGACTGCCAGAACGTATAACAAAGTTTCTTATTACTCAGGTACATGACGCTTACAAGGACAAGCTGATTAAAAATACAATACTTCAGACAGCTATGTAAATAGGATTATTAATAATACTACAGGTGCATTTTCACTGCATTCTTTTTAATCAATTGGCAAAATTAACATCCAGCCTGCTGCTAAAGTGAAGAAAATCTGCTTTAACAATATCCCTGACAATGACTTAATATGAAAGGATGTGTAATGTTAAAAAGCCAATATATGGGACATAATTTGCAATCCATTTTGAACCATAGTCTCTTTGTATCCAGTTAAAAGTAGAGAGAAACTCAGTCACTTCTGAATCCAGTTATAGGTGGCACAGTGGCTCAGTGGTTAGCACTGCACCTCACAGTTTAAAAATAAGGGGTAGGCCATTTAGAACAGAGTTGAGGAAAACTTCTTCACCCAGAGAGTGGTGGATATATGGAATGCTCTGCCCCAAAAGGCAGTGAAGCCAAGTCTCTGGATACTTTCAAGAAAGAGATGGATAGAGCTCTTATAGATAATGGAATCAAGGGTTATGGGGATAAGGCAGGAACAGGATACTGATTGTGGATGATCAGCCACGATCATAATGAATGGTGGTGCTGGCTCGAAGGGCCGAATGGCCTACTCCTGCACCTATTGTCTGTTGTCTATTGTCTATTGTCACAGCGCCACAAGGCCTGGATGAAATTCCAGCTGTCTGTGTGGAATTTGCATGATCTCCCTGTGTCTGTGTGGCTTTCCCCTGGGGGCTCTGGTTTCTTCCCACAGTCCAAAAATGTGTAGGTTAGGTGGATTAGCTATGCTAAATTGCCCATTATGTGCAGGCTATGTGGATCAGTCATGGGGCATATAGGGTAGGTGGGATGAGTCTGTGTGGGATGAGGGTTGGTGTGGACTTGTTGGGCTGAATGGCCTGTCCCCACATTGTAGGGATTCTATGGACAGGTCTCGTCTTTAACCTCAATTACTTTGCTAATATCAATTTGGACTTTGGATACCACCTGCGTTCACCATAGGTCTAATCTTAAGAGTAAAATGAGTAAAAAAATGTCAGCAATGTTCATACTACTTTGTAGCATTGTCTGCATATATTCCTCAAGTTATTTCTGGTTGTCTCATTTGAGTTTTCTTCAAGGTAGTCATGAAATATCCTTCCCATTGCTGGTTTTCCGCCTAGGCCTAAGTAGCATCACTAAGCTGTATCTTTTCTTTCCATTAGTCAAAACTCTCACCTTGTATGGAAGCTTATCAATCCTACTTTGCCAACTACTTGATTCCCTTTGCCAAAAAGCACAGTTGTACCAACTGAATTAACCCTTACACTGCTGTCAACTCCAATAATATCTTGGCTCCTTGGTTGAAAATAATTTCCTACATTTTCAGCACATTATGAAGCAATGTTACTGTAATCAAGATATAGTAGGTGGGATAAATACAGCAGATGTAAGTTAAAATAAATTTTGGAACATGTGATGCAGTTCAGATGGGAAGCCACTGGAAGAGATTAAGGGTATGGACTTAGAGGGATGAGAACAAAATGAATTAAGAGTTCAGTTTTAGGTTCTCTTCTGTTCAGTGTGTATGTCGAGGTTTTGGAATGGATGTGCAGAGAATAATGTTTAAATAAATGAAATGTTAAAAACTAAACTAGTTTCGGAGGGAATTACTTTTAAGTCAGTTGGTTGAATGTAGATTTAAGCAAGAGTTTAGTGAAATCGCAAAATGTGAAGTCTAATTTTGTTGCATCGCATCTCTATCAACAATGCAGTTGAGTTGAATTTTCAAAAATCTTATACATAGAAAGCTGAAACAGTTTGTCGAGATCATAATCCTACAGCAATCAGGCACCCATACCTTGCTCAGAGATGTAAAAATCACAACGCTGCACACTTCATAGAATTGTGCTACACTTTATTTCTCACAACATCATTGCAGCCGTATATATTCTACATTATGTATTCTTCCTTTTTTAATGTTTATGCAGCACTTCTGAGAACAAAGTCAAGTCCGATTTTGTTTATTCCCAAACTATACATTGAATGAACGGTAGGTATTATTTCTTGCCTATTATTTTTAGTAATTTGACTTTTCTTTGGAAAAACAGATACTTGTTGCTTTGCGACATCTTCATTTCAAGAATATAGTTCACTGTGACCTGAAACCCGAGAATGTACTGCTGGCATCGGCTGATCCCTTGCCACAGGTTAGATTGAATATCTCATCTTCATGTCTGAACACACATCCTGTAAATTCTCTGTATCATTGCAATTCTGTACAGTGTTTTTCTTACAGGTTGTTACACTCGATCATTTTAATACTCATCAGATCTGGTGCTCTTCTAAATATAGGTCAAACTTTGTGACTTTGGATTTGCACGTATAATTGGGGAAAAGTCTTTCAGGCGTTCTGTGGTGGGAACACCAGCATACTTGGCTCCAGAGGTACTTCGGAACAAAGGTTATAACCGATCGTTAGATATGTGGTCTGTAGGAGTCATCGTTTATGTCAGTCTCAGTGGCACCTTTCCCTTCAATGAAGATGAAGACATTCATGATCAAATCCAGAATGCTGCTTTCATGTATCCACCTAATCCCTGGAAGGAGATCTCCCTTGAAGGTAAAAACACTACGCAGACTTGCTGAGCACAGCAATGGAGTTGTAAGATAAAAAAAATTCACTATTTCTCATTTAGCTTCTAATCTTAAAGGGAGATTCAGCCATGGACTTGTCAGAGATGGTCATATGAGTTACTGCATACTAAGTTGGCCATTGATGAATCTCACCTCAGGTCTGTGGGATTCTGACCTGTTTTCCTTTAATTAAACATTGGGCCCTCTGGCTCTTGACCCCCTCACTTCATCAGCTCCCATACACTCCCATGACCTTGTGCATCCCATCTCATATTAACCCAATAAGTCAGAAATTGAAACCTAGACTCAGTAATAGCAACTATGAAACTTTAATTGATTGCCATAGAAACCCATCTGATTCACTTCTGGCCTTTAGAGAAGGACATCTGCTGTTCTTAACTGGTCTTTTTTTTCTATTCATTTGTGGGCTGTGAACATTGCTGACTGGCCAACATTTCTTGCCCATCCCTAGTTGCCCTTAAGAAGATGGTGGTGAGCTGCCTTCTTGAACCGCTGCAGCCTACCTGCTGTAGGTTGACCCACAATGTCATTAGGAAGGAAATTCCAGGATTTGGACCCAGTGACAGTGAAGGAATGGTGAATTTCTGCAGTGCATCTTGTAGATAGTACGCACTGCTGCTGCTGAGTGTCGGTGGTGGAGGGAGTGGATGCTTGTGGATGCAGTGCCAATCAAGCGGGCTGCTTTGTCTTGATGTCCTGGTGTCAAGCTTCTTGAGTGTTGTTGGGGCTGCATTCATCCAGGCAAGTAGGGAGTATTCCATCACACTCCAGACTTGTGTCTTGTAGATGGTGGACAGGCTTTGAGGAGTCAGGAAGTGAGTTACACGCCACAGTATTCCTGGCTCCTGGCCTGCTCTTGTAGCCACTATGTTTATGTGGTGAGTCCAGTTGAGTTTCTGGACAATGATAAACACCAGGATGTTGATAGTGGGGGATTCAATGATGGTAGCACCATTGAATGTCAAGGAATGGTGGTTAGATTGTCTCTTGTTGGTGATGGTCATTGCCTGGCATTTTGTGTGACACGAATGTCACCTGCCACAGGTCAGCCCAAGCCTGGATATTGTCCAGATCTTGCTGCATGTGAACATGAACTGCTTCAGTATCTGAGGAGTCAGAAATGGTGCTGAAAATTGTGCAATCATCAGCGAACTTCCCCACTTCTGACCTTATAACGGAGGCAAGGTCATCGATGAAGCAGCTGAAGATGATTGAGCCAAGGACACTACGCTGAGGAACTCGTGGAGAGATGACCTGGAGCTGAGATGACTGACAGCCAACAACCACAACCATCTTCCTATGTGTCAGGCACGACTCCAACCACTGGAGATTTTCCTCCCTGATACCCATTGATTCCAGTTTTACTAGGGCTCCTTAATGCTACACTTGGTTGAATGCAACCTTGATGTCAAGGGCTGTCACTGTCACCTCACCTCTGGAATTCAGCTCTTTTGTCCATGTTTGAACTAAGGCTGTAATGAGGTCAGGAGCTGAGTGGCCCTGGCGGAACCCAAACTGGGCGCCACTGAGCAGGTATCCGCTGTACCCGTTGTGGCTTCCTCTACATCGGGGAAACCAAGCG
>JAHRHZ010000133.1:25514381-25532983 GCA_024137785.1 Ginglymostoma cirratum | reverse complement strand
CTGCACATCTGCCAATGTGGTATACTGCATCCGCTGCACCCGTTGTGGCTTCCTCTACATCGGGGAAACCAAGCGGAGGCTTGGGGACCGCTTTGCAGAACACCTGCGCTCAGTTCGCAACAAACAACTGCACCTCCCAGTCGCGAACCAGTTCAACTCCCCCTCCCATTCCTCAGATGACATGTCCATCCTTGGCCTCCTACAATGCCACAGTGATGCCACCCGAAGGCTGCAGGAACAGCAAATCATATTCAGCCTGGGAACCCTGCAGCCCAATGGCATCAATGTGGATTTCACAAGTTTCAAAATCTCCCCTCCCCCAACCGCATCCCAAAACCAGCCCCCTTGACCTGTCCGTCCTCCCTGGACTGACCTATCTCCTCCCTACCCCCCTACCTACACTCACCTTTACTGGCTCCATCCCCGCCTCTTCGACTTGTCTGCCTCCTCTCCACCTATCCTCTCCTCTATCCATCCTCTATCCGCCTCCCCCTCTCTCCCTATTTATTTCAGAACCCTCTTCCCCTCCCCCATTTCTGATGAAGGGTTTAGGCCCGAAACGTCAAGTTTTCCTGCTCCTATGATGCTGCTTGACCTGCTGTGTTCATCCAGCCCCATGCTTGTTGTCACTGAGCAGGTTATTGCTGAGCAGATGCTGCTTGATAG
This sequence comes from Ginglymostoma cirratum, assembly GCA_024137785.1. NCBI lineage: Eukaryota > Metazoa > Chordata > Chondrichthyes > Orectolobiformes > Ginglymostomatidae > Ginglymostoma > Ginglymostoma cirratum. The sequence continues at coordinate 25,532,317 of JAHRHZ010000133.1, read as the reverse complement.
CACTGTCGATGACACCTTCCATCACTTTACTGATGATCGAGAGTAGACTGATGGGACGGTAATTGACCAGGCTGGATCTGTCCTGCTTTTTGTGTATGGGACATATTTGGACAATTTTCCACATTGTCGCTTAGCCACTAGTGTGGTTACTGTACTGGAACTGCTTGGCTAGGGGAGCGGCAAGTTCTGAAGCACAAGCCTTCAACAATATTGCCGGAATGTTGTCAGGGCCCATAGCCTTTGCAGTATCCAGTGTCTCCAACTGTTTCTTGATATCATGTGGAGTGAATGGATTTGGCTGAAGACTGGTATCTGTAATTCTAGGGACCACCGGAGGAGGCCATGATGGATCATCCACTCGGCACATCTGGCTGACGATTACTGTGAATGCTCCAGCCTTATCTTTTGCACTGATGTGCTCGGCTCTTCCATCATTGAGGATGGGCATATTTGTGGAGCCTCCTCATCCAGTGAGTTGTTTAATTGTCCACCACCATTCACAACTGGATGTGGCAGGACTGCAGAGCTTAGATCTGATCCATTGGTTGTGGGATCGCTTAGCTCTAATTATCATTTGTTGCTTTCGCTGTTTGGCGTGCAAGTAGTCCTGTTTGGTAGCTTCACCAGGTTGACACTTCATTTTCATGTATGTCTGGTGCTGCTCCTGGTATACCCTCCTGCACTCTCCTTTGATCCCCTGGCTTGATGTTAGTGGTTGAGTGGGGGATATGCAGAGTCATGAGGTTACAGATTGTGCTGGAGTACAATTCTGCTGCTGTTGATAGCCCACAGTGCTTCATGGATGCCCAGTCTTGAGTTGCCAGATCTGTGCGAACTCTGTCCCATTTATCACAGTGACAGTGTCACACAACACAATGGAAGTTATTCTCAACGTGAAGGTGGGACATCGTCTACACAAGGACTGTGCGCTGATCACTCTTACCGATACTGTCATGGACAGATGCATCTGCACCTGGCAGATTGGGAAGGATGAGGTCAAGTATGGTTTTCCCTCTTGTCGCTTCCCTCACCACCTGCCACAGACTCAGTCTAGCAGCTATGTTCTTTAGGACCCGACGAGCCCAACCAGTAGTACTGCTGCTGAGCCACTCTTGGTGTTGGGGATTGAAATCCTTCACCCAGAGTACATTTTGTGCTTTTGCCATCCTCAGTGCTTCCTCTCACTGTTGTTCAACATGGAAGAGTATCAATTCATCAGCTGAGGGAAGGCGGTATGTGGTAATCAGCAGGAGGTTTCCTTGTCCATGTTTAACCTGAAGCCATGAGACTTCATGAGGTCCGGAGTCAATGTTGAGGACTCCTAGAGCAACTCCCTCCTGACTGTACACCACTGTGCCGCCATCCCTGCTGGGTTTGTCCTGCCGGTGGGACAGGAACTACCCAGGGATGGTGACGGTGTGTCTGAGATGTTGTCTGTAATGTATGATTCTGTGAATATGACTATATCAGGCCATTGCTTAACTAGTCTGTGAGACACCTCTCCCAGTTTTGGCACTAACCCCCAGATGTTAGTGAGGAGGACTTTTCAGGGGCAATAGGGCTGTTTCTGCTGTTGTATTTTTCGGTGCCTAGGTCTGGCCTACTTGTTACTCCACACCCAGAAAATGTGGCTAACTTTTCACTACCTCTTAAAGGTCTAGCATGTAGTTCAATTAAGGGTGGGCAACAAATGCAGGCATTATCAGGGATGCCCACATTCCATGAAATAACAAGTTTGAAATAAGAATGTCCCCACCCATCTGACACTCAATGAGATCTTGTTCCTTCCTATCTATCACCTTTGCCACTATACCTTCTCTGCCCAGCCTCCATCATGGATAGATCTCAGGTGCCATGTTAAGATGCAATAAAATTCATCATATCTTTTGCAGCCTTTATGAGAATAAACAAAAATCCATCCATGAATGCCCAGAAGATTTTAATCCCTAATAAAAACAAATGGACCTGTGTTCATTGCTGCTAACTGACCCTTTAATAATCTCTTTATGCAATCAATCAATCTATGAACTTATTATATCCTACTGAGTTAGTCACAGGTTGTACAAAGCAGCCAGGTATTAATAACAACATAATAATATGCCTTCAGGTAATCTCAACAAACATCTTATTACATTTGCTGGAACAGATTTTTTTCAAGTGTTACTGACACTGGCAGGTTTTGTTTTAATTTTGGGGCGAGCTGAGGATTTCAAAAACCTTCACGGTACAACAGTTTTACAGAACTTATCCATCCTTCAAGAACATTTATAATCAGTCTAAAAATTTGAATCTCCCGCAATGTACATTGTGAGGCCCGAGCTGCAGCGAAAATAGCATCTATTTAAATTTTCAAGTTATCCTTTTCTAGCTTTCAGTGCTCCAGTTGCAATTTTGTGTCCAAAATCTTACTCTTTGTCATTTCAGCACCATTTTGATAAAAACTAAACAAGAGGTTTGCTTTAGCCACATCAGAAGCAGGCATTAGGCCATTCAGATATCCAAAGACTGTATTATCTGCTTCTACTCCCATTAGTAACTTTGGTTTGTATCTGAGGCAGCAAGCATCAGTTCTGATTGCCATTAGAAACCTAATTCTGAGCAACACAGAGTGGGAAAAGGTTTATACTCATTTTAAACACTGCTACTCCTAATCCGAGATCCACGATCTGGTTCTCGACTCTAACCTCCAGACTTCCGGATCTATCCTGGCCCTGAGTTCCCATGTCCCTCCCCCACTCCCGGTTGCCCTCCAAGGTCCCCCACAGATCCCAGCAGTGTTTCTTCCTGAATTCCATTGGTGTCCCCTATTGTGCTCTGAGGGCCAACCATTCCCTCTCCAGACTTCTAGGATATTATCAACTCACTTACCTAAATATTGGCACATGATCCAATATGGGCTGCTACTGCTGCGGTTTCTAAATAACAATGAAGTCTGAGAACTAAAATCGCGAGCTCCTTGGAGAACTTTGGCCCAAAATATGGATCATGCTGAAATTCTCAGTAATGTTCTTTTTGCACAATATCCACAGCTTCACTGAGCAGAGTGAAGACCACTAGACACAATTTTCCCCTTCATTGGTCAACAATAGAGACTGATTGAACACAACTGATATAGTTTAGATTGAACCAGGAGCGCAGTTGAAAATAGTGCTACAAATACTTAATTATAATGGGATTCCACTTTATTTAGTGTTCGAGAAATTAACCATTAACATTACAGGTTCTATCAGCCAAAAGTGATTACAAAAGATATAATTTATTGCACTTTCAGAAAATTAAATTAAGATGGAAAACTTGTGTACCTCGACATTTTTTCATTTACATCAGAGTTCTCGGTTAACTTTCTGATTAGCAAATATTTCTTTCATAATGCCTCAGCATAACTTGAGAACAAACTATGGCAATAAGTAACAATCATACTGGTAAACAAAATTGCTCGTGTCTGTCAAAGCACTTGCAAATGGCCTTTACAATTCATATCAAATGTGTATTCTTTTGTGATTGTTCATTCAGCTGAATGATGATGATGGATAGCTTTTGAAATCTGTAGTCCCAGGGTTAAGATCACAGAGCCAGCACTTGACCCTCCAGAGAAGCTTTAGTTTGTTTGTGTGCATTTTCTATTTTCATTTGCATAGCTTAGAATATAAATTCTATTTCTGTATTTAAAAGAAGTGCATGGCATTTGATTGTATTTTTATTTTCCAGCTATTGATCTCATCAATAATCTATTGCAAGTAAAAATGAGGAAACGTTTTAGTGTGGACAAGTCTCTCAGCCATCCCTGGTTGCAGGTCAGATTACTTATTTTTCTATAATTCTTTTCTGCACTATTTATCATTTCTTAAGCCGTTCATGGAAAATGTGCTTGCAATATCCAGATCAGTCTCACCCAGCTTACGTTATAGAAGTCAAGAATGGAATAGTTTGTCAATGTTGGCTTCTATAATTAAATTGCACTCAATTCATTTTTGTTAATCCTATTCAAGCCAGTACTGAGAATGAGATCTTGGAGACTGAGCAGCATTTTGTTTGGGTCTAGCTACTTCTCATTTTATAACTCGAAATTGGCTAGGATGTTATTAACACTCCCTGTGAGTTGATGTGCAGATGTGTATATTGAGGTTCAGTCCAATCTTGTATTCTGTCAGGATCACAACTGTCCTGGTTGTCATTCTTGCCATATGAATATCTGTACTGAAACTAGGTTTTAAAATAATTTCTGATAGTCAGTTTTAATTTGGTTGTTCTAAGTTTACATTTGTTGTCAGTAATCTTTTGGTTCAGTGCTATCACTTGCTCACATAACTGGTTCCCATGTCTTTTACATTGTGGAGTGGACTCACATTTACATTTTTTGCAATTAGACCTTTTTTTCCCTAATCAACGTGTTCAGAGATATTTTCACACAGCTCTGGAGCAGGTGGGGCTTGAACTCAGGCCTCCCGGTCCAGGTGTAGGGACACTACCACTGCACCACAAGACAGCCGAACTTGCATTTACCTTGGCTGGTAGTATACATTAGAGTGAACTGCGTTTCATTCCATCCAATTCCATTTACCATTGATTTTGATAGAGAAGACAATTGACTGACAGGCTGTGGATTCACTACTGTTCATCAGATGTTACTCCTCATGTTAAATTTTGTAGCCTCAGTGCCCAATATCGATGTATGTGATACTGTAAGATGATGCTGTGCATACAGGATATCAGGCATATTGGAGCTCCTCGAATCATTCAGTCAACAGATTGTTAACCCTTCGATGAGATGTGGCTGAAGTGAACCATTATGCTTGCCTTTCTTTTACAGCAAATGAACATCGAGGCCGAGGTTATGATTGGACTCAATTTAATCAACTTACCGGTCTGCAGTTATGCAAAATAATGAACTTGCTGCACTGCTTAACTTGATGCTTACCATATTACTCAAGCAAAATAATCTTTAAGTACACTCCTGTACCCCAGCCGCCTCTGTTTGGGCAAAAGTCTGCTCTAACAAATTGTTTGCTTAAAAACTGGCCAGAATACACTTCTGTCCCTATTTTATAAACAACTGTTCATGACCAGAGAAGATAGCCAATATGAGAGAGACCCTGCTAAATATAGGATCAGAGACTTCACAACACAGTGGGTGCTAGGTGTATCTCATTTACTCAGACAGGCGAACAAATCATTTATTGTTCCTTGGAAACAGCTTCCATTTCTAGCTTATTTGCATTTTAACTACATTGCATTTTGGTGTTTTCTTCTTTAAAATATTGTGTGAATGTACTTTAAAAAGCATTTTTCTCCAAACAATCCTCTATGCAACAAAGGTCCAGTATTCTGAGGGCGAACAAGAAAGTTAGCAAAGGTGTAATTTGTAATAGTCTGTCTAAATGGTTACTACTCTGGAAACAGCAGTATTTTGGCCATGCAGCTTGATTGTTCCTTTTCTTCATCTTTGTTTTGAAGGACTACCAGACGTGGTTGGATCTACGAGAGCTTGAGTGCAAATTTGGAGAACGCTATATCACTCATGAGAGTGATGATTCCCGCTGGCAACAGTTTGCTGGACAGCATGGTTTGGAATATCCAGTACACCTAGTCAATCTTAAAACTGATTGCACTGAGAACACAGAGACAGAGGAAGCAGAAATGAAGGCTCTGAGTGAACGTGTCAGCATTCTTTGAAACAAAATTGGACTCAAGTATTGTAACAAGCATATCAGCAAGTGAAAAGAACTTATCTCAAGTAATTGCAACTTCTGCTCCAACCACAGCTAGGAGGGAATGCTTGCTAATTTCTACTGGTGACTGTAAACTTGCAAAACAGCTGCTGTTCTAATAGCTACATCTCCAGTTCAATAATGAAATCGTAATGTACTCAGACTTTCAACTTTGACAAATTCACTTATTGCATTCAAGCAACATTGTGCGTATATTTTTGTGTGTAGGCGACTATGTTCTTGTACATCTTGTGCAAATGGCAAGCACTAAATCAAAAGCCTTTACGTGAATAGATTGTATTTTTCTCATTCCATAAACAGTTTCCAGTGTGCCTTGGCAGTGAGCATTTCCATTTACAGATAATGCAGCCCTAGTCAAGGGTAAGAACTAATTTGTAAATTTTGCTTTATAAAATGTTTTTAACTTCTTTCAGTATTTAGCTATATACCAACTCTTGGAAGAGTGTAACATTATTGCTGTTCTGTGAACAATTTTCAGCTTGTTAAGAACAAAGGATTTTTAATACATACAGGTAACCGTTGGGATAATTATGTTCAAAATGTATAGCTTATCAGCCACAAATGGTAATGAGGGAACAATATTCAAGTTGTACAGCAATTGAAGACTTGTTTTAATGTACAAATGTAAGCTGCTCTTGCAAGCCTCAATGCCTTAGTAACAGTGTTTCTAAAGGATTGGTCAGGTCAAATTCTGCTACTTTCTTAATGTTGCAGCATTTTAACTAAAAATTGCTTGATACCACATGGTCTCTGTCTAGAATTTGAATCAATTGAAATGTTGTTAAAGTGTGCCTATTTACGAAATTTTACATCCAAGTGGCTTGGGATATTTATTGCCACAAGTTCAAAATTAAAAATAGAATGAAACTTTCGAACTCTCTGGCATATAACCCTCATATATATGCATATAAGGACATAAGCTCTTTGATACCTCTCCAATTACTTAGCTCTACTTTTGACATGACTAACCCCTTTGTCTATCTATCTATTTTAACATCTCTCCAGAAACCAGCTAATAAGCATTTCAACAAGGCTTTTGCTTCAAAACTCTTCTCCACCAGATACTCAACAGTAATTTCTGTAACAGAGTACACCTCAACCACACACAGATTAAGGCTTCACTTGTCATATCTAAGAGTCAAATTTCCCATCTGTAATTCAATGACTTAAAAATCCAATATAAAAGATGTGCGAGTGAATTTTCACAACCATAAATGTTTGGGCTGCGATGAGGGCAGATGTCAATATTTTCAAAGCTGTAATCCAACTCCAACCCATTGAGTTTCAGATCTCACAGAGGTGCAATGAGAGCAGCTAACCTTTTCTAGGGTTAAGTTGGGTGTGTAAACTTAAGGATTTACACTGCAAATGTGAGTTTTTGAGCAGTGAGAAAATTGGATAGGAGAAGAAAGGTCAACTTTGGGAAGTGTCTTTACAGCATTCCCTCAGGCCTAATAAAGTTAAGGATCCTTTTGCCTTTAGATTGGCTTTCTTACTTCACCTTTACAATTTGTCCTGTCATATTCATATATGTGTATTCATAAATTCAGGGAATTATGGCATAATAGTAATTTAGTTGAACTAGTAATGGAGGCCAAAGATAATTATCTGGGGTCATGAGTTCAAATCTCACCACAACAGCTGGTAGAGTTTATATTTAGTGTGTAAATCTGGAATTGAAGGTAATGAAACGGTCTAGGAAGCTCATTCAGTTGTATCAAACTGCTACAAATTTTAAATGGAATAAACTCCAAATGGACCACCCAGCAACAACATAGGCTATTGAAACGACAACAGCAGAATTAGTCCTGTTGACCATGCAAAAACCTGCTTACTAATATTTTGGGGAATTGTATCAAGGTTGAGAGAGCTCTCCCACAGTGCAGGTAAGCAACAGTTTGTTGTGGTCAGAATCACTGAGTGGTACTTTATAGACAATGTCCCAGTTACCACCAGCTGGACAGACCCAGTGAAGGTGCTGACAAAGTGATGTGCAGTAGGGACGAAGGGTACAGAACGTAAAAACCGAAAGAACTGCTGTAAATCAGGAATAAAAACAGAAGTTGCCGGAAAAGCTCAGCAGGTCTGGTAGCATGTGTGAAGAAAAGATCTGAGTTAATGTTTTGGGTCCAGTGACACTTCCTCAGAACTGATTTACACAATGTACTCTGGGTAGGAGACCTCAATGTCCATCATCTAAAAGCACACCTTCATAAAGTTTTATACTGCGTAGACAAAGGTCTTTCAGTCCATCCTAGCCCTACTGGTCATCAAATATCTGTCTATTCTAATCCTGTTTTCCAGCACATGGCCTCTAGAATTGTATGCTATGGTGTTTCAAGTGCTCACCTAAACACTTCTTAAATGGTTTAATATTCCTACCCCTACCACCCTTTCAGGTACTGAGTATCAGCACCTTCTAGATGAAAACTTTTTCCTCACAATCCAATGGGCCAAAGTGCCTTTTTCTGTGTTGCAGACCTCTATGAGTCCACTAATCTGTCGACACTAAATTGCCTGCCCCTTACCTGGAAACTGTGGCTCCCGGTTTTTAACTCATCTACTAAAGGGAAATGGTTCTCCACAGATACCCGAACTATACCCTTTATAACTTTGTACACTTTAATCGGGTCCCTCCTTAGCTGCCTCTGCTCCAAGGAAAACAGCCCCAGCTAATCTAGTCTCTCTTCACAAGAGAATTGTTCCAGCCAAGGCAACATTCTGGTTAATCTCCTCTGTACCATCTCTAGTGTAAGCACATCCTTCCTATTATGTGGTGAAGAAATGCACGTAGTACTCCAGCTGTGGCGTGTTAATGTTGTATATAGCTCCATCATAACATTCATCAGTGCCTTTGCCGATAAAGGCAAGTATCCCAAATGCCATCTTAACCACCTTTTCTACCTGTCCAGCTGCTTTCAAAGATCTATAATCAAGCTCATCAAGATCTCTTTGATCCTTTCTAGGATCTTATCATTCAAGATGTACTTCCTTCCCTGTTAGTCCTCCCAAAGTGCATCACCTCGTACTTTTCAGGATTAAATTCCATTTGCCATTGTTCAACCCATCTTACCGGGATATCTCTATTGTCCTATAATTCTAAGGCTTTTACATTGTCAATGATTTTCATGTCATCTGTAAACCTACTCATCATATCCCTTACATTCATGTCTAGATTATTAATGTACACCACAAACTATAAGGGACCCAGACCAATCCCCATGGTATGCCACTCGACACAAGCTTTGAGTCATAAAAACACCCTTTTGATGATCACCCTCTGCTTCCTGCCACTTAGCCAATTTTAGATCTAATTTTCTAAATTGCTCCAGATACGATGGCTCTTAGCTTCTTTGTCTGCCAAGTGAGATCTTTTAAAAGCTGTACTGAAGTCTGTATAGACCACATCATCCGCACTACTATCATCTACACACATAGGCACCTCCTCAAAAAATTCAATGAAATCTGTTAGACATGATCTCTTTGTTAGACAAAGCCATGCTGAGTAGTTTTGATGAATCCTTGCCTCTCCAAGTTAAGATTGAGTCTGCTTCTCAGAATTCCTTACAATAGTTTCCTTGCTACTGATGTTAGTCTCACTGGCCTACAGTTTTCTTGTTTATTCCTACCACTCTTCTTGAATAATAGCACCATGTTTGTTGTCCTTCAGTCCTCAGGCACCACTCCTGTAGCTAAAGAGAATTTATAAATTAATGACAGAGCCCCTTCAGTCTCCTCCCTTACTTCCCATAGCGGCATGGGATACAATTCATCTGTGCCTAGGGATTTATCCACTTTCAAGCCTGCTCAAACCTCTACTAAATTCATTCTCTCAATGCTCTCAAAGTGGCTTCATAGCACGTCTACTTCTGATTTCTTAGGGACAAACTTGCTGGACTTGATCTACGAATTGTCAAGTGATGACCCATTTCAGCCCTCTCTGAGTTCCCCAGCTTCATAAATGGCAGTCTTCAGTCTATTCAATTCACTCCAGGTGATATCATGGAAGATCTGACAATATTTCAGCCATAGTACTGGAGACTTGTGCTCCAGAAATAGCTGTGCCGGTATTCAAACTGTTCCCGTGTAATGACAACACTGGTATCTAACCAGCAATGTGGAAATTTGTCAGGTATCTCCTGTCCAATGTTCTCTCTAAAATGTCTGGCTCACATGTGCAGTCATTCCAATATTCTGTGCTGGGCAATAGGTGTTTGCACTCTGATCATGGCATTGACTTCTGGTTCTGGAAGTCACTGCCACATAAGGGTCTCAGAGGCCCACACAGCCAGTAAGAAACCAAAAGGGAATACTGCCCCTGTCCTCAAAAAAACAACAAAAATCCAACCCAGCCAATTACCACCCTGCTGTGAGTCTGCTATCAATCATTACCAAAGTGGTGGAAGGCAGTGGTAACAAATGGCCCTTCCTTAGCTATAACCTCCTCACCGATGCTCAGGAACTGGTGAGCCTATGGAATTCTCTGCCGCAGAAAGCAGTTGAGGCCAAAATGTTGCATATAGCTATTAAGGCTAAAGGGATCAAAGGTTATAGGGAGAAAGCGGGAACAGAGTACTGATGTGGATGATCAGCCATGATCATAGTGAATGGTGGAGCAGACTCAAAGGCCAAATGGCCGATTTGTGCTCCTGTTGTTTCAAAAACATTTGTATTTTTATATCACAAAGGGTGTAGTAGTTTTGCATCACCATTGAATAGATTTTCTTCATAATAAACAAGTAATTTTGTGTATTAAAGAAACATGGTTCATGGATCTTTTTTAAGTCTAATTTAGAGACAGCATATTTTGGCCATATTGGGGACTTGCTAAAACAATTGAATTGATGTTTGAGACCCATGGAATAGTGGAACTCCTACTATCCTTCTGCTAATCCTAATGTTTACACCAAACAAAGATCAAACAACGATCAGCAGAGCGAATATGAGCCAAGGCCGAGTCTTGGAGCAATGGTAGCAAAGTGAGCGCGGGCTGAGTCCTGGAGCAGGGAACAGAGCAAATGTGGGCCGGGTCCTGGAGCGGGGAACAGAGCAAATATGAGCCGGATCCTGGAGCGGGGAACAGAGCAAATGTGGGCCGGATCCTGGAGCAGGGAACAGAGCAAATGTGGGCTGGGTCCCGGAGTGGGAACAGAGCAAATGTGGGCCGGGTCCCAGAGCGGGGAGCAGAGCAAATGTGGGCCCGGTCCCGGAGCGGGGAACAGAGCAAGTGTGGGCTGGGTCCCGGAGAGGGGAACAGAGCAAATGTGGGCCGGGTCCCGGAGAAGGAGCAGAGCGAGTCCTGGATGGAGGCCAGCATGTAGAGGTAGTGTTGCCTCATGTTCTGAAACCCCGGAGGCACGAAATCATGTTGGAAAGGACTAGAACTTTTAAAACTTAAATACGTTATAGTCACTTTTATTATCATTCTGGCCTTTTTAAACTCCATTCCCATGCTTATTTTTCTTATTTACTCTGTAACAACACTTAAACTATCTGTACCTAGGTACTCTGTACCTAAGATGGCACCGAGAGGCGACATTACAAACTTTTCACTGCACTCATTGACTGCACATGACAGTAAAGGCTGTTCCATTAAGTTCATTTCAAAGTATCCCTGCTGCACACCCAGCAGAAAAGTAGGGAAACAAATGCCCAATAAACATGACTGGGTAGGATCAAGGCCAAACTATGCACTTGCTTTACAAAAGTACACTTCTTAAATTCTCTTTAGTCTGTAGCTTTGAGATTAATATTCTTGGCTAGTTAGGCTTATTTTTCAAAGTCAGACTATGTTGGCAATTCACTGCATGTTTAAAGTTTTGTTCTGCTGCCAATGCGTATTCTTACCCCATATCACTCATGCTTTCACTCTAATTTGTTCATTTTACTTTAATTTTAACAAATCTTTGACGTCTGAGCTTCAGGATTAGTAACACAAATATGGTCGCTATCATTCAATTCTATGAAATTCAGCAAGTTAATACGATGGCCTCTTTTTAACTGATTAATTATTGGATAGTACATTGTAGTCCAGTATATGTTTAATAAGTATAAGTAATTCCGTCTTTCAATGAACATGCTGTTTGCATCAGAGTTAGACAATTATGGTTTGCCAAATTTCCTACAAAAAAGACAAATAAGTATAATGAATCACTGAGCATCCATGGTTAAAAAGTAATAATTACCTGGAGGATCAACGAGGTAACACCACCTGAAATTCTCAACAACTTTGCCATACAGGCATTTCACCCAAGTAGTGATACAGTTTGCATTATTTTTTGAGTTTATACTAACTTAATTGTATCTTATGCCGCTTGCCATACTTCAGGGTGAACTGAGATTGCGCTGTTTCTGAGTCTTCATTTGGTCGATGTAGAATCAACAATTGGTATAATTTGTAGGATTTCAACCATGATTGGGTATTTACACTTAAATCTACTTTGGGCAGTGTCACATACTGCGTAAACAGCAAGGACCAGTTGTTACTGGAGAAAGGTGAGACATGCCATTCAGCTTCCTTCTCCTTATCCTTAATTAATACAGCTTCTCAAAGCTATCACATTTGCTCCTCAAAGACGATAAATATTCCATGATGTGGAGGTGCTGGTCTTGGACTGGGGAAGAAAAGGTCATAAATCAGGAATTGGGACAACTTGTTGAGGTTGTACAGGATGTTGGTGAGGCCACTTTTGGAGTACTGTATACAGTTCTGGTTGCCCTGCTATAGAAATGACACTATTAAATTGGAGAGGGCTCAGAAGAGATTCACAAGAATGTTGCCAGGATTAGAGGGTTTGAATTATAAAAATAGACTGGATAGGCTGGGACCTTTTCCACTGGAGCATAGGAGGTTGAGGGGTGCCATATAGAGGTTTATAAGAACATGAGGGGCATAGATAAAGTGAATAGCAAAGGTATTTTCCCTAGGTTAGGGGAGTTCAAAACTAGCGGGCATATTTTTAAGGTGGGCGGTAAAAGATTTAAAAGGGACCTGAGGGGCACCTCTTTTCATGCAGAGAGTGGTACCTATGTGGAACAAACTGCCAGAGGAAGTGGTAGATGCAGGTACAATTGCAAAATTTAAAAGGCATTTGGACAGGTACATGAATAGGAAAGGTTTAGAGGAATATGAGCCAAATGCAGGCAAGTGGGACTAGTTTAGTTTTGGAAACTGGTTGGCATGGACGAGTTGGACTAAAGGGTCTGTCTCCGTGCTTTATGACTCAATGACTCTAAGGGAATACTTAGAAATGATCATGTTCAAGTAATTTGTGGAAATATGGTGTGTTCTCCAATATGAATTATTCTATGAAGCAAAGTTGTATTGTTTCTGTGAATAAATCTGCTCATAACTGATCTTCTGTTTATTCAGCTCCCTGCAAAAATGAAATGGTTTATCAAGCCTCCTTTCACCAAAGTGCGTACTCAGTTTGCCTTCAAAAAAGACTGAAGAAGCTGTTAAGAATAACAAATGCATTTTAGATTCCCAGGGGATTTTACTTGTTAGAAACTTAATTTGCGCAGGAGATAGGCGTGTATATAAATATGTGTAGATTTTGTGAATTTGGTGAGCAAATACAATGATTCAGTCCCCCCATTATTTTGACTATGAACGGACTCACAATTTATAGGATGAAAGTGGTTGACTCTTAAGCGCCCTCTGAATGGTCTAACAAGCCATTCGGTTTTGGAAAACAAATGCTTGGCTTGTCAGTGACTGTCACTTCCATGAAACGAGTAAAAATGATCAATATACAGCAGAGCACATTAGCTCCCACACATGATGCTGTTTCCCATTTGTGAAAATCACCTGAGCATTCTCAAAAAAGGGAGGAGCATGTAACTTATTGAAGCAGCAAACTCTGTGTTTATTTAGGGGATAACAAATCAGCTTTTCAGCATTTTGAAGGCATTCTTGAAAACTGTGGATTTCTCAATGCAAACTATTTATTTCAATACTAGAGAATTGGAGCTGCTTTTATGAGAAGTAGCAATGTAGGAAACTAAGAGTAGGAGTAGACACTTGAACCCGTTCCACATTTCTGGATCAATGCTGATCATCGCCCTCAATGCCACAATCCTGTGTTATTCCCCTGATATATCCCTTAATATCGTTCTTAACTAGAAATCTATCAATCTCTGCCATGAACTTCCTTAATTATTGAGCTGTCAATACTTTCTGAGGTAGAAAATTGCAAAGGTTTTATCACCTTCTGAGTGCAGAAATTCCTCCTCATCTCAGTCCTAAAAGGCTTACCTTTTATTTTGACACTGTGGCCCCTGTTTTTAGGTCACACCACCAGAGGTAGCCTCCTATTGGAATCTTCCTTGGTTATCTACTTACGATCACCTCTTATCTTCAAAGTTCCAGAATATACAAATCCAGTCACCTCAATCTCTCTTTATGGGCCATCCCATTATCCCAGGAATCAGTTGAGTGAACTTTTGCTGGACTCCCTCCTTGATGAGCATGTCCTTCCTTAAATAAAGAGACCAGAACTGCACACAGTAATCCAGGTGCAGCCTTACTAGCGTGCTATGCAAGTGAAGCAAGACTTCTTTGCTCCAGTAATCAAATCCCCTTGCAATAAAGGATAACATACCATTTGCCTTTCGAATTGCTTGCTGCATCTGTGGAGATGGAAGGTTGTCATATGTGGTACAGACAGGTTTACTCCTTCTCGAGTGACTAGTATGGAAACCCTGTTCATACAGCGATAACAGATATCACTGTTTGCATGACTCATTAAGCACTGGGTACAGGTCAGATAAAAGAAGAATCAGCTGAGAAAATGCTGTCTTTGTCAGGCTCCACAGCCTGTTCTGGGCTGAGTAACTATTGAAAGTATTCTTGTTACAATATATATGTTCATATTAATATTCTGTTGAACGTTGCAGGTTCTAATCCCACTCCAAGGACTTGAGTGCCTAATCCAAATAGGCATTCCAGTGTAGTGCTGCACTGTCAGAGGTGCCCAGTTTTAGTTGAGTTATTAAAATCAGACCTCATCTATCCTCTTAGGTAAATGTAAAAAAAGTTCACAGTTCTATTTTATCAATGAGGAAGGTGTGCTGACCCCCTCAACCAGCATCACCATCTGACCATCAGCGCTGCAATTTTAAAGTCTTGCTGCGTACAAATCAGCTGTCTTGTTCATTACATTGCAAAAGTAACTTCACTTCATTTGTACTTAATTGACCAGAAAATGCTTTGGGGCAGTTTGTGAAAGGTGCTATCTAAATGCAAGTTTAGAGGCCTTTTAGTTTCGAGAACTCATCTCTGCCCTCTGTCTATTCACTGAATATTCTAAACAGAATGACATTGTATGACTATTTCTAACTCAGTTTGTCTGGAGGTGTGGATCAGAAACTCACACAGAAAATCCTGCCCACTACTTCTCCAGGCCTTGCTACCTAATTTGAAAAGGAAGGCTCCTCTTTCCCTGCCAACCCCAATGTCATGTTCAAACATTACATTTACACGTATATAAATGATCATTTCTTTACTGCTATCACTCTAATACATACAGAGACCAGTAATCAATAGACAATTTTTTTTCTGACTTTGAGTGAGCAATGGCATCTAAAATTCACAGGTTGAAGTGGCTTTCGTTGTCTGAATTCTAAGTTCTTTTCATGAAATGACATATTTGCTAACTCTGGGTAACTACTTCCTCATTGAAAATAACAACACGAGTTATCTGTATTCCAACGTTTCTCTGCAGGTCTTCCTGCTGCAGGTGGCAGAGAGATTGAGGAGGTTTAACATCAAACAGTTAGAAGCAGATAAGGACAGGCTGTAACAAAAGCCAGTTGATGAAGAGTGATTACAAAAGTGTGTCAGGCAAGTTAGCTGGACAAGTGTACGTTTATCTAGAATCTCAAATAGAATATTTATAGATCACACGGCACCAGGTTATAGTCCGACAGGTTTATTTGAAGACAGAAGCTTTCGGAGCCTTGCTCCTTCCTCCTGAATTTTGGAGTGAGTAGGTCTGGAGTTTTATCCTACATGAAGTTGAGGTAGAGCCACTCTTGCAAGCACCATCTTTATCTTTCATCGTTGTTGAGAAATATACCCCGTATCCCAAATAATTTGGATAGGAAGAGGCTTGGCAATGTCATTCCCTTGCTTTCCAAGTATGATCTCTGATGGTGATGGTAATCCTATATCCAGAGATGTAGCTCCAAGGTATCACATGGTGATACAAAAGTCTTGTTAAGTGTCAGTTACTTCAGGATGATTGATTTAGTGGTGTGAACTATTCACAAGATGAGACCATTTGATCTGGTGTAATATGGTGATGGCATATCGTTCAAACCCCATTTGCCACACCTGTCCCTAAAAATTCTGCACATGTACAGCAGCCCTCTGTCAGAAATTATTTCTTCAGGTACACCAAATAGAGCAAATAGAGTAAATAAATCGAATCAAATCAAATGTGTCCCTCAATTTGTTTACCACAGATATATTTGAAGCAGTCTTCACCTGACTGACAGTTGTAAATTTGAAGAAATAATTCATGACTAAGGTGTCTCTATTTACAGTAAATAGATCTGTGGTAATTTTGGATCATGGGACTGACAGAATCTTGTGCGGGTGTAGAGGTTCTCTATCGTGCTGTATCTCTGGCAATCCTTGCACATCCTCACTAACTTTTCATGTCACTGTTAACCCCCGGCTAACGGACCATATGATGTGCCAGCTACCTTGACTGTTCTCTTCCTATATGTCCTTCGCACACTTGCAACAATATGTCTTGGTGAATAGCTTCAGGCACAAGTATTCCTTTTCCTTTGTAGATAAAGCCCTGGAATACTGAGCTCATTTCTGTGGGGTTAAAAGCTAAAAGTTCTGGCACCTGTTTTATGGTGTTAGACTACTTCTCAATAAAAATTTTCCACGTGCATTCAGTTGTGTGTCATTTGTGCCACTTGTATGTCAAGCTGGGCACATTTCTCCTTACAAAGCTGCAAAAAGTCTATTTTGAGCGCATCTTCCACTTCAATGTCCATGTAGTCTGCTTGTCGGTCCAATGGAACATCTACATCCTTGTTCAGGTTTGGCAACCTGCTTAATATATCCTGCTCAATGAGGTGACCATGAGGTTTCTAACAGATATCAAAGTCACTTCCATGTACTTTTACTGGTAGTCATGATAATTTTTGACTCACAGTAAAATCAAAAGATCGTGTCTGCAAACAATTCCTTCAAATGGTGTACTTTCCTGAACTTCCCTGACTAAATGTACTGCTCAATAATTGTTTTGGCATCTAGCTTGGAGAATAATTTAACTACTGTGAACTTGGAATCACTTCCACTAATGTTGGAATCTTGCTCGGGCATCTCTTTAGATATCTCAGATCTAGACATAATTCGATTCCGCTGCCCTTTAGTATGCACATAATTGAACTATCCTAATTTGTTTAGTGATCCATAAGGTGAATGATGCCATTGCACTGCATGTCTTGTACAGGTCTTGGAATGCAGTACAGCTTCATGGTAGCTGTAATAAACAGCACTTGTCACACAGCTTGTTTGCATTTTGTTTTCTGGCTACAGTGTCTACAATGTTTGCTGCATCTAATCCCTTCAGGTGTTCTTGTTTGGCTACAGGGGCTATGTATTTACTGTCATCTGCTAGCAGTGAATCAATGCTATGACCTTTCAGTTTTTCCAAGTGGTCATTTTGGAATACCCAGATAGGTGTTGCGAGAATCACCAACATCTTTATCCATTCCAACAGTCCAGCCTCTGAGAATTTAAATTTGTTGCCATGTAATAACATCTACAGCCAAATTGACCTGCTGATTTTGGTGGCTTCTGCTCGTTAGGCATCTATTATAAGTGATGAATTCTAACATTGACTCTTACATGCAGCAAATCTACTAGCACTTTCCATGTCTTTGTAGAATCTTTCTGGTCCACTTTAGATAAACCCAAGATATTGACGCGTGTAACCCTGCATAATCAACTGCAATCAGTATTTTTGTGGCTGTGTTCTCCAACTACTTGGTATATAAAACATAATTGGGTCTTTTGATTAAAAACATTGAACCCAGATAGGAGGTCCATGGCTAGAGATAAAAGGTACTGCAGATGCTGGAGAATCCGAGATAACAAGCATGGGGCTGGATGAACACAGCAGGCCAAGCAGCATCACAGGAGCAGGAAAACTTGATGAACACAGCAGGCAAGTTTTCCTG
>JAHRHZ010000133.1:25468134-25513981 GCA_024137785.1 Ginglymostoma cirratum | reverse complement strand
CAGGAAAACTTGCCTGCTGTGTTCATCAAGTTTTCCTGCTCCTGTGATGCTGCTTGGCCTGCTGTGTTCATCCAGCCCCATGCTTGTTATCTCGGAGGTCCATGGCTTTCCAGTTCGTGGTGGATAATATTTCTATCCTTCCGCTATTACTTTGTCTTGTCACTTTATACGTGTCATTGTGCACACCTTCCATGTTTTCTGTACCATAATTAGTGTTCCTTCCTAATTCTGATTTGAAATTCAATTTAGGGAAGGCTTTGTACTTTTCCTGAATGCAGCCTACTATTTTTTGTTGTTGCTGGAATTTATACACTGTTTCTCCTAGTTTATGGTATGGCTGACTTCCAATGGCCATTTAGATTTGAAATAGTTTTTATATAGGGTGGATCTGAATCATCTAGCTGCCAGTGAGAAGTCTGCTGACTCAAATGACTGGCAGTTTGTGAATAAATCCTTTTTTCTTGCTTTCTGCACTGTGGGAACTTGTGGATTGCTCTTATATTGTGTTTGCTGATGCTTTCCCTGGTTTTCAAGCTGTTATGACTGGTTAGTTCTTTATTCTTTTTGTTTACTTTAAAGGGAAAAGGTCCCAGCCGTGCACTATGTAATAACATTCTTATGTTATCCAAATGTAACACTAATGAGATCCATGGATTCAGTTTATTTGAAGATCTTTTATGGGCTTCTTTACAGCTAACCTAGTAAAAACTGCATGAAGTAATCTCCAAACACAGACTGTGCCTTGACTGTAACATTGCAGAGACCCTATGGCTTGTGGTCATACATAACATCTGGCCACTTCTCTCATTTGCAGCTGACCTCTTAAGGAGATCACTTAAAGATAACAACACAACAATTAGCAACTTGACCAGCTTTTTGTTTTAAATGTATTTGGACATGTTATGATTGTAATTTACCTATTTTAAGATATTATTTTTCATAAATTATTGACGGATAAATTACAGAGGACATCCTGAAATCTGAAAATGTGATTCTGAACTGGTTGAACATTCTAATGAAAATCTCAAGTAATCCACCATTAACTTCTGTTCAGCAAAACTTCAGGCTATAGCTAATTCACTAATGTCAAACTTAGCATTTTTTAATTATTCGTTCATGGAATGAGGGCATTGCTGGTTGGGGAGCATTTATTGCCCATCCCTAATTGTCTGGTGGAACAGATAAGAGGCAAACACATTGCTGTGAATCTGGAGTCATAAGTAGGCCAGACCAGGTAAGGATGGCACAAAAACAAAGTTGCTGGAAAAGCTTGGCAGGTCTGGCAGCATCTGTGAAGGAAATAACAGAGTTAACGTTTTGGTGTCCAGTGACTAAGAAGCTCTGAGGAAGGGTCACCGGACACTGAAATGTTAACTCTGTTATTTTCTTCACAGATGCTGCCAGAACTGCTGAGCTTTTCCAGCAACTTTGTTTTTGTTCCTGATTTACAGCATCCGCAGTTCTTTCGTATTTTTATGAGGTAACGTTGTTCAGTTTCCTTCCCTAAAAGGCATAGTGAATGTGATTAGTTTCTCTCCAACACCATTAGGCTATTAACTATAGATTTTTTAAAATTGAATTCATATTCTACCACCTGCTGTGGCTGCATTTGAACCCAGGTCTCCAGAACATTACTTAGCGTCTCTGGATTAGCAATTCAATGATAATACCACTAGGCCATCACTTCCTCAGACTGACTTATATTAATGAGCTTTCCTCCAATAGTGGAAAAGCTGTTGATTAGCCATATTTCGCCATTTTGTCATTCACATATCCTGCCCTAAATTTCTTATCTATATCTTTCTTAAAATTGATGACACAACTTGGACAATTTGTATTAGAACTGATCGTATACTAGAAGTCTACACTACACTGTATTGTCATTTTTTTATTTTGGAAAACTTTTCATTCCTCCTGTTAATCTGACTTTGCCTCAGTTAAAATTCTGAGGGAAAATAATCTTTTTGCTGTCAAAATTCATAGGTGATCCATTGCGCCCACCAATTTTACACTCCATGAACATTCTTGATGACCCGCACACTTGTATGGGGTTTGTACAAATTAACAGGTAAATATGAATTACGAGCTAAAGTAGACCATTCAGTTACTCAAGCCTGTTCTGCCATTCAATAAGATCAGCGCTGATCTGATTGTAGCCTTAAAGCCACATTCCCACATTCGATGTTGGGTCTGTCCTTTGAAATTTTCCTTATTTATTAAACTGCAATGATTCTGTGCATTCTAAATTTTCACCCCTTTGCTTAACAAGTATATATATCTCTACCTTAAGCATATCTAAAGGCTGTGCTTCCACCACCTTTTCAAAAGGGACTTCCAAAGATGCACAACCATCTGAGAGAAAGAATTTTGCCTTTTCTTAGTTTTAAATGGACAACCCCTGACTTTTAGCCAGTGACCACTCATTCTAGATTCTCTCATCAGAGGAAACATCTCTCCATATCCAACCTGTCAAGATACCTCAGGTTTATACATGTATCAGTCAAGTCACTTCACCTCTTACTTTTCTAAGCCCCAGCAGATATAAGCCCAGTCTACCCAAACATTTCTTATAAGCCAGCTCCTCAATTCCAAGTAAAGCCTAGTAACCCTTTTCTAAACTGCCTCTCCTATACTTACATCCTTTCTTAATTAAGACAGCTTGTACTGAGCACAGTGTTCCAGTTGTGGTCTCGCCAGTGCTCTGCATCGTTGAAGCATAACATCTCTATTTTTGTATTTAGTTCCCCTTGCGATAAATGATCACATCCTACCAGGTTTGCAAACTGCTTGCTGTACTTGCATATGAACCACCGATGCTGGGTCTGTCCTTTGGAATTTTCCTTATTTATTAAACTGTATTGATTCTGTGCATTCTGAAATATCTCCTTAGATGTTTGCCACTACATCTCTATTGCTATCCGTTAACCTAATTTGCCAATTCACTTTCACCAGCTCTGCTTTCATGCCCTAGGAGTTCCTTCTATTTAAATGTTAAAAAAAATTGTGAACCAATTCCTCCATCCCTCAAATCAAATGTAAAATTCCATCATATTATTGTTGCTGCTTCTCATGAAGCAGCTTCGCTATGAAATCATTACACAATTATACAATCTCAGGTCCAATGTAGCCTGCAATCTGGTCAGCACCAGGACATGCTGTTTAACAAAACATCCCAGAATTATTCTTTGAACTTTTCATTTAGGTTATCTTTGCTCATCTGACTTTTCCAGTCAATATAGAGATTAAAATTTTTGACGATTATTGCTGTGCTTTCCTGGCAAGGTCTCTATTCTTTTCCTTTATCCTCCACTCCACCATTTGGTTACAATTGTGGAGTCCTGTACACCATTGCTCACCTTTCTCATTTCTTGCATTTCATTTCTGCCCAAATTTCTTCATCTTGGCTTCATAAAATTAAGTCATTTCTCTCTACTGTGTGAATGCCATCATTAACTTACAAGTCTGCCCCACCACTTTTTTCTAATTTCCTGTCATTCATGACTATCCGTGTCTTCCTGCAATGATGTTTCTGTACAGCAACTCGAACACATACTTATTTTTAATTGTGCTTTCAGTTCATGTTTTTTTTTCAAATGCCACGTGCATTCAAAACACTGGCATCAGTGTGAGTCATGTGGAGATTATTCCACTGCTGCTGATCCCTGTTTTCCCAATATTGCTGCCAGAGTCCCATAAAACAAAAACCCATTTCTCCCACACATTCATCTCTTAATCTAATTTGCAGTATGCCAATGTACACATGGCAGAGGTAATAATGCACAGATTATGACCTTTGAGGTTCTGCTTCTTAATTTGGCACCTAGCTCCTCATATTGACTGTGCAGAACTGCCTTCTTTGTCTGACCTATGTGTTGGTGCCTACATGGAGCATGACAACTAAATCCTCCCCTTTCCCCAGCAAGTTCATCTCCAACCCTGAGCAGATATCCTTAAACCTGGTACCTGGGAAGGAACACTACAGTCTGGACTCTCTGCTGTAGAGAACAATATTAACTCCCCTCCGTAAATATTCCCCACTAGCTCCACATTCCTTCTTTCCTCCCCATCTTGACTGGCTTTCTGTACCACAGTGCCATTGATCAAAAAAAGCTTCTTAGTCACCCAATCCCTCCAGACAACAGCTGCTACATGGACTCCATTAACAAGCAGTCAATGCAACACCAAATAATTTTTTCAAAGAGAAATTAGATCTGGTTAAGATGAGTACTGGCATGAGAAATCATCAAATATTCAACTGAAGATAATCATTTCTGTGCTACTGTAGACGTGACATGGGCGCTCCAAGCTATTATTTTGATGGAGCAATTGAGTTCTGAGAATGAACAAATATTCTGGAGTTTGGCTTGATGATCTCTGAGGATTGTGAGGAGTGATTTGCAGTTTATTGCATAGGATCTCTGGAAATATTAAGCATTGTAAATTGAAGGAATTTTCCTGCAATTCCTCATCCATCTACATCAATAATGAAAAACCGGTTATCTCCTGGAATCATTTGCTTGAACATTTATTAGACCTTTTCAAATTTATTATATGTTCCAGCAATTCTCAAAGAGAAAAATCTATGCATTTACAGCCTATTTGTGATCCGCAAACTATGAAAGTATTCTACTGGATCATAACTGCACTGTGTTGGGAATGAAAATATTAATGATTTTTTTAAGAGGAGCGCTACACTTAACATTTGCAGAACAGGACTCATCAACAGATTTGAAAATATTCTCAAATCTTTGGTTTTTATAGTAGGTAAGAAAGATGAAAATCTATTCCAATTCTATCAAATCTATCACATTCCAATTCAGCTTAATGTCATAGTCATCTCATTAGCTGAATCAATGTATACTTTGGATTGCCCATATCTCATTTAATCCCATACTTATCTTGCGTAATTTCAAAATGGCAGCCATGCAGAATTGCAAAACAATTGTGAACATTAATCAGCCTCTCTGCTCATGTTTATCACTTCAAAATTAAATGATATGCATCATTTTTAATTTGATATTAAAAGTCTAATCTCATCAGAATCAATGTTGTATGCAAGTCATTCAATATGCTGTTCTTGGGAAGAGAATGTTGCACCGCAGTTGTTCACTCAGGTGCTTGGATATTTGCAATTTGTTTAGTTGTGCAGTGCTGGTAAATCAGCTGTATCAGATCACATTATGAAATGTGCAAATATCTTCAAAGACAATCAGACCAGATAATGATCAGACAATACCATCACAACCAAAATCTAATCAGAATTGATCCTTTTGTACTTAAGCATGAGGTATCTTATCATTGTGTCTTTTAAAATCTCATTGCGAGAGCACATTTGTGGATCATTTTTAATTTTAACTGATGTAATCATTACATCTAAAATGCATGGTATGCCAAATCATTTGTAAATATCAAGTAAGAATTTAACTGCAAAATATAATTAGAACCAAATATTAAATGTTTTTGTCACCTACAGAGTGAAAATATTATCAACTTATGTGAATTGTCAGTGATAGCTGACATTTAAACCCTAATTACTCCAGGATGGAAAGAGGTTTTTCATCAAATGGAGAACTTATGTTAGGTTTTGTTATCATTTCTTATCATTTAAACATCAGACATGTTTTCCCTTGGGTTAAAAGTAGTCTTATCTTGAATGAGGTAGCATCTTAATTCAAGTTTAATTCTGAGCAGAAAATAGTTTACTCAAAAATAAATGAATTAAAATAATGAAGGCTACTCTATGAATATCTATACTTTAAAGATTTTAAAGAGATTGAAAATAATGCTTTTCTTTCAAATCTTTTCAAAGTTCTCAATGTACACTTCTGTCAAAATCCGTAATCATTTTTGATTGATAACTCCGTCACCTTTCTCACTTTACTTTCTATCCTGCTTTCCTGAATTTTTACAAGGTTTAAAATGGATTATAAAATAACTTACTTTATTGAGGGATAAGACAGTTTAAAGAAATGACCATAATGCTCAAGAAAAACCACAAGCTATCAGTCAGGATCCATTACATTGTGCAATTCTCAATAATATCAACTTTGAAATGTATGCATTGATATAAAAATATCAAGCCTACATAACATTTAACTACACAAGTAAACTGCAAAGCCCTGGACATAAGAGGCTCGACAATACTGTGGCACAATATTTTATCTTTTCATTTTTGTTAGTTACAATAAAACTATTTTAAACCACTTTAGATTTCTCATTAGAAATCTGATTTGTTTTTTTTTAGAAATGGTACTGCATCATATATGTGTGACATCCTTCCACAAAACAGAAAAGTCCTCTTTTAAAATCAATATTAAGATGAAGGTGGTATATAAATTGATGTCAGCTGAACTGCTGTTGAAGTTCAACGCATCTTTCAGAGTATACAGATCAGCAGTTACCTCCCTTTTTCATCCGACCTTCCCGTTAATAGCGTTTTCGAAGCACAAACATTTGACGAAAAGCAGCTGAAATCTCTAGAGCTCTGGCACCCATTATCTCTCAGACTACACTGAAACAGTCATGGAGACCGAGTATTTTCAAGTAATGTCTTTGTAATCGAATTGTAAGTTTACGGCAAATTTAAACTCAGGGGCAGTCTGCATTTGTACCTTTGGGTAAGAAAGCATCCTCTTTGTTCATTCCATCAGCTCATACTACAAAGGAATTCATATGGCTGCTTCTTGTTAAATTTGGAAGTTGAAAGCCTGTTTTCTGTTTTAAACTTTTGAGTGTCAACACAAAAATATGATCAATCTTGATTAAAAATAAACAGCCCAAAGCCAGAACAAATGTGGGTGTTTGAACATTGCAAGATCATTTTAATGTTTACTGTTAGCCTGAAGAAAAACAAACAGCAATTTTATTATATACACACACTTTTCTTTTATTTTGTACTGATTCCATTCAAATATTCCTGCTGGCAGCACAGTTGGGTGTGATTTCAGTGTAACTATGTGCGTGTGTGTGTTATGTGTGATAGCCAGGAAGGGAAACGGAAGAGATTCTCTCCAACATTTACTGCACCTCTCCGAGTTCTCAGGCAAAATTAATGAAAATAAACATATGCTTTTTTCTCCTCCCCTTATGCAACACCATCTGATTGCCAGCAATTTGCCAAAAAAGCCCGAGATAATATTTCTTTCTCATTTCGGGCGAGTGTAAATGAATGTTGATAAGCCTAAAATCACTAAACTAGAATATCCCCTCCTCCCATCTCTACCTCAACATTCTCCTGCTATATACAGATTCAGTTGGCAGTAAGGAACCACTGGGGACAATATGGTTCTCCACATGAGATCTTGGATATCATTACAGGACAATTTCACTTTGTGAGCAAAAGCAATATGGGTATAAATGGTATGCTGCCAATTTGTTTCTTACTGGAGAAAATCTCATCACTCAGACTGCTTAATTTCAAATGAGGAAAAATAAGCCTGATAATAGCCTGCTAAGGTTAATCAAGCAATACATTTGATTGCTTCAACAAAGGTTGCCATGGGGCAAGATTTATAATAATATTTAGTGAGATGGGAAACACATTTTGCAACCAATGCTCATATCAGGAGATTTGGAGGTATTATATGTCACTGTACTGCCTTCCACTATGATGCAACCCCAATTTTGGATGAATTGCTACTATTACTTCCAGAGAAATGACAGTAATTTGCATTTATGTCATACTGCAACATTAAAATTGTTTTGTTGATGCACAATAAGATAAAATTTGCAGCCATCTTCAAAACTGTGAATTCTGTTTGTCAATTAATATTGAATTATAAAATGGTTCTACATCACAAATTCCCATTCCTTAGGAATTTCATTATATCTTCATAACATTCAGAAAGAGGACATTGATATTCAGTCCTTTGACATTGTGCATGTGCAGGAACATCATTTATTCATTGCCCAAGTCTGAATGATTTGGCAGCAACCCTCCACACATAAAAATACCAATTCTGTTCCATTTAAATACATGCTTAAACAATAATTGCAATTGCAGGAGTTTTATTGATCAAACTGGATGAGTTGGCCAACAAGGATGAGAAAGAATATTGTAAAGCTCTAAAGCGTAACATTTGCCAGGTTAGGTGAGAGTGACAACCCTTGACATCAAGGCCACATTTAACCAAGAGTGGCATTAAGCAGCACTAGCAAAACTGGAATCAATGGGAATGGGAGGGTGCGGGGTGGTGGGGAAGAGAGTCTCTCCCCTGTTTGGAGTCATATGTGGCACAAAAAGTGTCTCAGGTCCAACCATCTTCATCTGCTTCGTCAATGACCTTCCCTTCATCGTCAGGTCAGAAGTGGGGATGTTCGCCGATAATTGCACAATGTTCAGCACTACTCATGACCCCTCAGCTACTGAAGCAGTCCATTTCCAAATGCAGTAAGACCTAGACAAAATCCAGGCTTGGGCTGACAAGTGGAAAGTAAAATTTGTGCCACACAAATTCAGGGCAATGACCATCTCCAACAAGAGAGAATCTAACTGTCACCCTCTTGACATTCAATGTTGCTACCATCACTGAATATCCCTCTATCACCATCCTGGTGTTATTATAGACCAGAAACTGAATTGGACTAGGTGTAAAAATACTACGGCTACAAGAGCAGGTTAGAGGCTAGGAATACTGCGGCAAGTAACTCACCTCCTGGCTCCCCGAAGCTTGTCCACCATCTACAAGGCACAAGTCAGGATTGTGATGGAATACTCCCCGCTTGCCTGGATGAGTGCAGCCCTAACAACACTCAAGAAGCTTGGCACCATCCAGGATAAAGTGGCCCACTTTATTAGAACCACATTCAAAAACTCCCTGCATCACTGACACTCGATAGCAGCAGTGTGTACTATCTACAAGACACACTGTAGAAATTCACCAAAGATCCTTAGCATCTTCCAAACCCATGACCACTTCCATCTTAAAGGACAAGAGCAGCAGATACATGGCAACACCACCACCTGCAAAATACCTCTCCAAGGCACTCACCATCTAGACTTGGAAATACATTGCCATTCCTTCAGCACTGTTGGGTCAAAATCATGGAATTCCCCTCCTAATAGCATTGTGGGTCAACCTACAGCACATAAACTGCAGCAGTTCACCACCATCTTCTCATGGATAACTAGGAATAAGCAGTAAACACTGGTCTGGACAGCAATACCCACATCCCATGATTGAGATAAAAATAAAACCACTCAATATTATACAGAACACAATTTCAGTGCATGTGACAATTGAGCATTAAATGTTAAGGATCATTTTTGGAAGTAACAAGAGTAAAACAGCCCCTGAGCTAAACAATGGGATGAAATTCTGTTCATTTGAGAACATTGACACAAATACTCTGGTCTCCAGATTGTCAGAGACTTGATATATTCAAAGTTTTTTCTTTATTCATTCATGGGATGAGGATGTTGCTGGCTAAGCAGCATTTATTGGCCATCCCTAATTGCCCAGAGAGCAGTTAAGAGTTAACCACATTGCTGTGGGTGTGGACTTACATGTAGGCCAGACCAGGTAAAGATGGCAGTTTCCTTCCTGAAAGGGCATTTGGGAACCAGATGGGTTTTTCCTGACAATCAGCAATGGATTCATGATTATCATTAGATTCTTAATTCCAGATATTTTATTGAATTCAAATTCCACCATTTGCCATGGTAGGATGTGAACCTGGGTCTCCAGAACACTATCTGGGTCTCTGGATTAATAGTCTAGTGATAATACCACTAGCCCATCACCTCCCCAGAGTTGGAATGTGAGCGTTGGAACCCTGGAGACATCCTGATTCTCTGACTTCCAGGGAAATACCCTAGGAAGTTCAACACAAAATGGACATATAATCCCCCTACATTGTTTTTAATTCACTTGAGCATCGTTGTCTAGGCCAGTGTTTATTGCCCATTCTAGATTGCCCTTGAGGAGGTGGTGTTGAGCTGCCTTCTTGAAACTCTGGTTACCTGGGGCAGTATGGTGGCTCAGTGGTTAGCACTGCTGCCTCACAGCACCAGGGACCTGGGTTCAATCCCACTGTCTGTCTGTCTGTCTGTCTGTCTGTGTGGATTTTGCATATTCTCCCCGTGTCTGCATGGATTTCCTCTGGGTGTTCCGGTTTCCTCCCACAGTCCAAAGATGTGCAGGCTAGGTGGATTGGCCATGCTAAATTGCCCAGAGTATTCTGGAATGTGTAGATTAGGTGGGGAATAGGTGATGGGTCGGTGTGGACTTGTTGGGCTGAAGGGCCTGTTTCCACACCATAGGGATTCTACAAATGTAATGGGCAAACCTCCCAGTCCTTGGAATTCATGATGAAAGTCTCCAAGATAAAATACTTTGGACAGTTCTGATGTACTTAGCTGGATAGTTACCTGGAAAGTTAGATCGAAAAGTCCTTGAGTCGTGTCTGGGTAACGCTAGAATTGGCACCTCAATCATTCACACTGATCCCATCCCTCTCCATGGACTAAACCCCATTGACCATCCACTACACCCTGACACAACTAACCAAATTGCCATCTCACCACCTCCACATCACTCAGTTGACATGTCACCTACCTCCAAACTCCATTGTGTTTCCTTTATTTATTCACCGGATAAGGGCGTTGCTGGTTAGGCATCCCTAATTGCCCAGAGGGCAATTGAGAGTCAACCACATTGCTGTGGGTCTGAAGTCACATGTAGGCCAGACCAGGTAAGGATGGCAGTTTCCTTCCCTAAAGGACATTAGTGAACCAGGTGGGTTTTTTACAACAATCGACTCACGGTCATCATTAGATTCTTAATTCCAAATTTTTATTGAATTCGAATTCTACCATCTGCTGTGGCGGGTTTCAAACTTGGGTCCCCAGAACATTCTCTGGGTCTCTGGACTAACAGTCCAGCGATAATACCGCTAGGTAATCACCTCCCCCTTAACACTTCACCTTCCTGCCACTGTAACCAATTACCACACTACTCATTTAATGACACTACCCAACTGCAACAGCATGCACTTACCCACTTACCTGTTACGTATTCCACCTATTTGATCTTCATCTCCACCCTCCCCACTACTGCTTTACTCACCTATCAGCCCATCCATGTACCATGTCACGCACCCTACCCATTTAATCACTTCTGTTATTCATCTATCCATCTAGTAATTTATTCACTCATCCACTCACCCGTTAACCAACATTCAAACCAGATGGTTGAGGTTAGTACGGCAAATTAATGCTGTAAAAATTTGGTTTGTCTGTCTTCCCCTGGCTCCTCGACGGAGCTCCCCACCAGATGCTGTACTTGTGTTTCTGACAATACAGGGCTCAGAAGAACCAGCAAGAAGTTTGGACTGATGTCGAATCAGGGGATTATCGAGTGAAGCAGCAGCCCTATACTGATTTCCACTTCTTGGAAGATCCAGGCATTGGTGCCATTGAATTGAAGCCTTGACGATATTGTTTTACTTATTTTATGCTGACATACATTATAATGTTATTATACATTTGCATCTGCATCAACATGGGGTTGTGCAAGAATATAGCAGCAGTTTTGGAGAGAAATTAACTTCACCTGGTACAGTACAAAGGATAAAATTCTCCCCTATAAGTTTGATGTTGAAGGATCCTTGTGTTGATGTGGTTTGGTGGAGGAGTGGGGAATATTCTTTAAAAAATTAACAATGCAAAAGTTGCTATTACTTATTGCACGATTAGTGCATGCACGAAATCACAAGGAAATGATTGAAAAACCCTTGCTCATTTAAGCTCAGGGATGCTAAGGCTAACGGCATGACTCCCTCTATCATTCCAGTAGAGATAAGACATCTCAGCACAGATCCAGGACCTGGTACTGCACTTTTCTGGACCAACTGTTTGGTGTCAAGAGGAAAATTGATCAACACTTTTCTTTTACATCTGGGATTGAGTTTCGGCCAGACCAGGTTGATGAGATGTAAGTCTCCTTCAGCTGCTATTTTGAGATCACTTCAGATCTGGGCATGTTTAAATAGTCACAAAATAACCTCACAATCTCACAGCTTATTGCATGGAGTACAAAGATCCTTACTGTTACTTTAATGTAACCATTAAAAACTCAGCCTTAAATTACCTCATTTTAGCAAAGTCAGCTGAAATGGGAAAAGTGTTATATTTCCAAATACAAATATTTGTTGCTTTATTGAACAGAAAGAAAACCAAAAACAAGAAACAGATATTACTCATTGTACCACAAAGTGTCAACAATTGTCTTTACAGAGCAATGATCTTAATTGGTCTCAGTGCAAATTTTGTATAAGGTTTCCCTTCAAAACCTAATGATACTGATTACTACGACAATGTGGTGAGCGACAATAATCATTAAACGGTAACTTTTTAAGCTGGGTGCAGATACACTACTGGGGGATAAAAACAAAGAGACTAGTTACCACTTAACACTGCTGAGATCAACTTCATCTTTCAATACATTGTAAATGCCAGGCTTTTTGCTTACTCTGATAAGAACCAGAGTGCTATAAGCATCATTACAACGACCAAATTGCTGGAACAGTTCTGCTTCTTTGGACAATCAAGCCAATGCTATCATGGGTTTCATGGAGAGCATCACTTTAAAAGGTCACGTGACAATGAATTCTATTTTTGTGGTGAAATGTTTTGTTGCACACATTCCTGTTCTTCAATGTATCAGTAAAAGGCTTTCTCAGAGAAGATTTATTCCAGAGCAGTCATTACTGCAACAATATTGAAAAATTATATGCACCATATATGACTCAATAAAAGGTTCAAATATCATAAACCGTATGAGTGATGCTTTATGAAGTTTATACATTGAATCTCAAATTGAGTTAGTTCATTTAGTTCTGCCCTGTCTATTTTTACGTCTCTCTTGGCTCTGATAGCACATTAGAACAGTCAATTCCAATACAGGGCACTGAACACAAGGACTTTATAAAGGTTTTAATAACAGTAACTCACACACAAATTAAAATCAGTTCTTTCAACTTAACCTTTTTGGTTATATAAAAGGTGGTGAAGATTACCCAGCTGCCACTGAACATCTGGCAGTGTAAGTATCTTCTGCCACCTAGTGGTCATTTCACCAAGCACATGCTTCAGCAATGACATCTATCAACCAGTATTAAATGTATAAAACTGCCTCTTCCCTTGTAGAATGAAATCACAAGTCCTCTTGCTATAATGTATCTCAGTTTGTTACCATGATAATAGAAAACACTGTACTTTACAAAAAAGGAGACTGAAAACTGGTGCCTGTCCTTTATCACGTTCCGACGATAGAATCTCTGAAATTAAATCAGTTTATAACTTCATACTGTATCACCACACAAAGCAGTTCATTCAACTTAATTTTTGTATTATAAGAGATATTCATCAGAGATTACCTGTGCTAACACTCATAAGAAAGTTTAAGTCACAGAATGCATGCCTCAAATATAAGTACAATGTTGAAGCTCAGGCCAGAACCTTTATAAAGAAACAGTTTCCAATTACATATTAGGTCACCTATCAGTTAGGTTGATTGTTACAAATAACAATTATAATGTGAATTCAGTGAGGCAATGTACTCACTGTGAGCTTACATATGTCAGAAATGTAGGGAGTTATCCTAGGCCCAACCAGAAGGCACTTTGGGGAGTAATTATGTGCAAATAGCTCACTACTCACTACTAACAAATAATACAAGCAGAATCATCTTCAATAATTAATAACCAGGTGTAAATTGAAAAAGAATCTTTTAATAATTAACTTAACTTAGGGCCTTTTCTTCCTATAAGTTAGTGTGAGTACGGCTGTGATCAATGGGAATCAGCAATGACATCTGTCAGACTGGACAAGTCTTCAGATGACTGAGAAGCCCAATTTTGAAGCCACAAGTTTTTCAGCAGAGCTGGCACTTTGGACTTCCAAGCCTCAAGTTGGATTCATTCTCTTTCCTCTACCGTTGATTTTCTACCTTGTGGGTCAAATTACTGAACCTTGAAGATGCTGATACCTTGATGGATCGGGGTGCCACAGCGAGCGATCAGCAGCTTTCTCCTTCCCAGTCAGTGGAGTCAATGCCTTTGTGCTTTAGGAAAACCTCGTACGCATCATTGTCCTTTGAGAGCTGGCCATTGGAGAGCTGGGAGAGAAGATCCTGCTGAAGGAGGTAGTTTTTGGGTGTTTGAACGCCGTGGCCCATCCATTGGAGTTAGTTCTTCAGAAGGTCATTGATAGAGTTGAGGTAACTGTTGTCATTTGGTTTCCCTTGTTTACCGAAGATGTCTGTGTTCTAACACTTTGAAACCAAATTGCAGACCTGTATGAGATTCCACAATTACAGTGAGAATGTATTGTTTGATTTAATGGCTATCCAATTCTATCAAGCTTGCCTTTCAGCCTTTTCTATCTGTGGTAAAGTATTTCAGTATTAAATGTTCTTGTAACCCACTGAGGATGAAAATATTGACAGTTATAATGAGGTGATCAGGTGAACAATTGCAATACCATCCTCAAACAAGGGTTCAGATCTCTGGAATACTAAGGCTAATGACCAAAGTGATGGCTACGTGCAGCATCTTTCACACTTCACACTGCAGTTAATAATTGCCATGAAGTAGTTTGGTGAAGAAACAAACCACAAAGTGTTTTCAGTCAAACTTGTGGACTCAGGCGGAATTAGATTCTCATGACATGCTGAAGCACTAACTAACTCATAGACAAATATAGAATTTGCTGGAAAAGCTCAGCAGTTCTGGCAGCATCTGTGGTAAGAAATCAGAACTGAGGAAGGGTCACTCGATCTGAAACGCCAACTCTGATTTCTTTCCACAGATGCTGCCAGACCTGCTGAGCTTTTCTAGCAATTTCTACTTTCATCTCTGATTTACAGCATCCACAGCTCTTTTGGTTTTTACCAACAAACTCATGTTTTAGTCACCTTAACCACATGTGTTGTGAGTGTGTTCACAGTATTCCTTATTCTGTATATGCCTTCTGACTGTATCTTCATTTCAAACGGCTGTAAAAAAATATTTGCAATTAGCTACCAGACCCTGTATGTGGAGTCAAAATCTCTGGGGGTTCAGCAGTCAAATTACCTCCCAGAATCTGTCCTGACCCTAGACATATCAGTTTTGGCTCTTGCTACTTTAGTGATTCCAAATCCTGTGAGCTGCTTGATTGTGTTAAGGCATTTTAAGACACAACCTTCTCCTGCTGCAAAATATTCCAGAGTGTGGGAGGAAAAACAGCCTTCGAAACATGGCAAAACAAAAAAAGTGTGTTATGCCGAGGAGCTAAATTCTATTTTACATACGATGAGCTGAATGAGTCAGTGCATATGGAGCTAATGAATGAGAAGGAAAGGACAATATTTACCCAGAGGTTGAAGAACCTCACGTCACTTTCCTCCATGTTACAATCACAAAGGCTGTTTTCACATTAGAAATAAAAGGTCAAATTTCAAGAAAATCTCCCTCTGTTTTCAGAAACTGTGTTATATTGCAACAAATATGACAGTAGATACATTTGATCCTGAAATAACTCCATCGCCAGTATCCTGTCACCAAGTCACCCTTTATTTACATGTGCATAATACTGGTCTGGCTTCCTCAGAGCCAGCACACAGAGTGAATAGAACCTTTCACACTCCTGTTTATATCTGTCAGCCAAGGCTCCCTGACTGGATCAGATTAACAGCCGCAATCAGGGAACTCATATTCTATGGGTCCACCTAGCTGACCTTGCTACAATCATTACAGATCTAAATAGTTAGAACAGTAGCCACCTTATGTAACAAAAACCGAAATTGCTGGAGAAGTTCAGCAGATCTGACAGCATCGGTGGAGGGAAAACAGAGTTAATGTTCTGAGTCCAGTGACCCTTCTTGCAATTATGTGAATACGCAGGACTCAGAGGTATCTGGTTTTGGCCAGTTTTCTTAACAATCATTAGTTACCTCACAAAATGGAGACCAAATCCCTACAGCACTAACAAAAAGACAGTCGTGTAAAAAGAAGGGTATGCTTGTGTACTTGGAAACTATACAAACTGTTGTTATATATTGTAATTCCATATTGCGGCAACAAGCTTACAGTGAAGTGCTGTTATTAGGCTGTGTAAGGTATTATATTCAAAGGAAGCAATAAAATGCTAGCTCTAAATTTGCAACCTTCTCAAGATGAGTATATTTCTTGTTGACCTGCACCTATCATGATATCCCATTTACCCTTGCAGCCATGATGCTGATCTTTATTTTAGGTTAACCCTCTGCTCCATAAATAGCCAGTTTCCTTTGCAACACTGCCTGCATTTCCAAACCTCCTTATTAAATGGAGCTGTTAGAGTAACTTGTCTTCTCATAGCCACCTCTCCTGCTGTGTGCTTATAGGGAATGTTTGAAAGAGAACAGCATTCCTTTAAAATCTGCTACTTAGAATTCTCCTCCGTTTGCTCCTTGAGCACTTGATGCACCATGCTGTGAGCATCATGCTAATATTTCAATGAGTTGGCTGAAATTGAAATGAAGAGCTACAGTCCTCAGGTTTTCACTGTAACTCTGGCAGAACTACTCAAACTAATGCTGTGACCTTGCCTTAGATATGAATATCTACACGTGACACTTAGCAAGTGTATTGTATCAAGTGAACAGGGCATTACAGACATTCAGCTCTGTACATTACTGGAAGGAGGGAAGACAGGCAAAGGGAGCATGTCACCTTTCTCCCCTCCCTGCTCAATCTGGCTCTAAAATGTTCTTTACCTTCTAAAAGCCTACATACCATTTTTGAGTCAATGCCTATCACTACCCTGACAAATACTAAGAACTTTGCACAACCTTCAAGCCTTTTTGTCCACTGTCAAATCCTCAAACTCCATGTCTGTCACTTAATTTTTTCTGTCATAATTGCCACGTGCTGATTAACTGCCAGCCTTTGACACAAAACCCAAGAGTCCCATCACGTGAAATTAAAAGAAGATGTCTGCTTTGTAAAACACAAGACATCTTTTTGTCTGTTATTCTATCATGTTACAGTAAGTTAGGAAACTGACTATTCAGGAATTTTGCACGGCTTTCTTGCCAAGTCTTGCTGCTCCCAAAGAGATCTATTTTGGCAACATTTGGTAGAAGGTTCCACCAATAGTCAATCATTCGATTATGCCACTTTGCAGATGTTTACAACTGATACCCTTAATATTGTCAATTAAAGGTACATTCTGGCTTCATTTATAAATGGATTGAAAGTGCTCAGAACACTATCTGTTCGTATTCACATGTTCTCTACAGTTAAATGACATGTGCATTTCATTATATCAGAGATCTTCACATTAGTTTGTATGCACGTTAGGGATGATTGGCCTGGTGTGCTTTTGCTGTTTGGTTATCCTGGCATGAACTTGTTGCTGTTCTATTTTGGTGTAGGGGTGTATGCATTTGGGATACGTCATCCCTTATTTGAAGTAGAGCTGTGTGTGGTTTAGGGCATATGTAGGCTGGGGTCTCATCCAAATTCTGGGATGAGAAGAAAGTGCTTCTGTTATTTGAAGTGCAGGTGTCAATGAAAGTGTTGCAAAGGGTTAAAACTAATCTCATAATCAATAATTGAAGTTGCCTTCCCTTTCAAATCACTAGTCCCTCAATTACACTTGTTTGAACAGATAGGAGTGTTTCAAAACTTTTTTTATAGTGACGTAAAAATCAGGCTTCAAGCATTGGTCATAGCGGAAAATGGTCTGTCTAAGTTGTGGAGACGGGACTTCAGATTTATAAACTGCTGGCAAAAGATGTTTTCACATATTTTAAATAGTTTTTTGAATTATGAAACAGGTAATCCAAAACTCCAGACAGTTAATACACCCGCAAAGTTAAGCTAGAGCTAAAAGCTATCAGAAATGCTGTATTGAAGTGTTTTTTTTAAATGTAGATACAGAGCTAAGCTTCTTGTCCTGTTGGTATTAGGGACCTGGTCAGGCTTTGGGGGGTGGGGGTGGGAAATGTCTTGCTTCACAACACACTGAGACATCAATCTACCATCTACAGCATGTGCTAGTTGCCTGAGTGGCAAGCACTGTATGTTCAATCAGATAGCCATTTCAGGGCTGGTCCTCAGTTCTGTCTTGTGGGAAGATGCGGAACAGTCTGTACAGGTGCCCTCATACGATCAGTCACTGGAACGGTCTGCACACAGCCTGAGAGCTTGGAGACAGTCTGATGTTAGCTCAGACTATTCAGCAGCAGAGGAAGTGCCCAACTACAGTCCAGGAAATGGCAATGGTCATTCCTGGAGGGCTAGTAGTTAGGGACAATCAGATATCATCATGTCAGGGTCTGGTCAGTCTTGTCTTAAGGCTGTTTGCTAAGGCTGGACAGAGGTCTGAGGTGAATACCATCCCAGGGATCCATCTTATGATCATTCAGGAGAATTCGAGGGGGGTCTATAGGGGCAGGTGAGGGGGGGCATTGATGGTGGAGTGTCTCTGCCAAAAGAATGGGAGAATTAAGGCTGGGAACAGGTAAGTAAAGGGATTTGTAGAGGTGGAGGCTAGGACAGTGATAGAAGAGGTGCACTGGCTCATTCGGATCCCCTGTGATGAGGTCAGTGCAGCAGGCAGGCTGTAGGATTCGGAAACACAGCTGGTTTTCCACAGGAGGAGGGGGCCATTGACTGTGCGCACAAGGCACTGAGAGGGACCAGACTGCAGAATTCATCAACAGGAAGCAATTCCATTTCATTAACCTTCAGGTGATCAGTGAGCATCACTACCACTACCTGCCACCTTGTGCTCCCATGAGGAGCTTGAACAGTTCTTCAACTTTACTAACAACTTTCACCCCAACCTCAAATTCACCTGAATCATTTCCAATACCTCCATCCTCCTCCTGGGCCTCTCTGTCTCCATCTCCGGTAACTGTCTCTGCAACGACATTTATTTTAAGCCCACCAACTCACATTGCTACCTTGACTACACCTCCTCTCACCCACCTTCCTGCAAGAATGTGATCCCTTACTCCCAACTCCTCTGCCTCCACCACATCTGCTCCTAAGATGGAGCATTCCACTCCCCCCACATCCCAGATGTCCTCCTACTTCAAGGACCATAACTTCCCCCCGTCCAGTGATCGAAAATGCCCTCATCCACATCTCTTGCATTTCCTGCATTCCTGCCCTCAAAACCCCTCCATCCAACAAAATTAAAGACAAAGTCCCCTGGTCCTCATACACCATCCCACCAACCTCCGCATCCAGCTCATCATCCTCCACCATTTCCGCCACCTACAATCCGACACCACCGCCAAAGAGACATTTCCTTCCCCAACCCTATCTGCCTTTCATAGGGACCGTTCACTCTGCAACTCCCTTGCCTGATCCACACTCCCCACCAACCCAACCAACCCCATCACTCCCGGCTCCTTTCCCTGGAAGTGCTACATCAGCCCACACCTCCCTTCTCACTTCTATCCAAGGCCCAAGACAAGCTTTCCATATCCGATAGGGGTTCACCTGTACATCCTCCAACCTGGTCCACTGTATCTGTTGCTGCCAATGTGGCCTCCTCTACATTGGTAAGACCAAGCACAGACTTGGAAACCATTTTGTAGAGCACCTGCACTCTGTACACTATAATCAACAACACCTTCCAGTCGCCAACCATTTTAATTCCCCCTCCCACTCCCTGGGTGTCATG
Source organism: Ginglymostoma cirratum (assembly GCA_024137785.1). Taxonomy (NCBI): domain Eukaryota; kingdom Metazoa; phylum Chordata; class Chondrichthyes; order Orectolobiformes; family Ginglymostomatidae; genus Ginglymostoma; species Ginglymostoma cirratum. The sequence goes on along the minus strand of JAHRHZ010000133.1, from coordinate 25,494,318 downwards.
TCCATCCTGGGCCTTCTCCAGCACCACAATGATGCCACACACAAACTGAAAGAATAACACCTCATATTCCACCTTAAGCCTACAGCCCGATGGCCTAAACATAGAATTCACCAGTTTCAAAATCTCCCTGCCCCTGGCCTCATCCTATGTCCGATTCTCCCGCTCATCCCTGCCTCCTTGACCTGACATAACCTGACAAAACACGTCCATCTCCTTGCCGACCTATCCACCCTATCCTTCCCACTGACCAATCCCCACTACCCCCTCCCTGCATCCACCTTCCCCCAGCCCCACTCGTCTTTCCACTATTTATTTCCCAGCTCTCTTACTGCTCCCCAGTCCTGCTGTAGGGTCTAGGCCCAAAACATTGACTTTCCTGCTCCTCTGCTGCTGCCTGACCTGCTGTGTACAGAATGTACAGGTGACCCCTGTCGGATATAGAAAGTTTGTCTTGCAGCTTCACAGTGTATCGACTCTGACACCAACATCTGCAGCTCTTGCTATCTCCGAGTGACCAATATGCCCATCGCCTTGGCAGCTGCTGTGACCCCTCCATTTGGGAGCACTCCGGTGTGCCTGGTGTCTATCAGAATCCTGCAGTCTTACAAAGCTGGTTACAGGTGGACAAGGGATAGCCATTGTGATCTTGGCTCATGACACCTTTGTGCAATCCCTGACTGACACTAAGCTCAGAAGCAGTGTCGCCCAGGTCCCGACCAGAGGAGCAGCAGAGTATAGGGGGCTGAAATTGCAGTTCTGCTGCCTGGACTGGTCTGTTGGTGTGGAGCAGGCAACAAGATGATGTGCTGGATGCTGAGGAACTGGGGAAATGGAAGTAATCTTCCAAGGAGAAGGATGAAGACACTGGAGAGGAGGAAGCTTCTTGTCAGCTGTGCGGGTGCTACAAATCCTGATAGGACCTGATTGAAACCCAGTTTTAGTAGATGATGAGAGCTGGGTGCAGTAGATCATCATGAAATATTTAATAGTCATTGGTCATGATGCCAGCATTTGGTTTGTATTGTGGGAGCAAACTGAATTGTTCCTTGGTTTTGCCTGTTTCCATGTTGGGTGCCTGTAAGTAAAAGCTTATGTTTGGGACAGTCTCAATGCTCACTTATGTGGAATGTTCCCTTACTGGACAATGAAAAGATATGAGTCTCCAGTGGACATTGAAGACAGAGCAGCAGTAATGTTGTGAAAGTATTTAGATGGGATGTAGCAAAGGACAGGTTAACTGTGTGTCGCAGTTAGATGGCAACTATGGTGAGAGAATAGTTGGTATGTGCAATGGAGTTTCATTCACAACGGTTATGTGTTTTGCTCTATGTAGCTTCGTAGCTGCTGTGCCATTAATATTGCCAATGAGGGGCAAGTCTGGATTGCCAACTTTTATCTGGGTGTACAGCATTGTCTCAAAAATGTTGCAGGTGCAAGAGATGCAAATCTTTCAATGGATATCCAGCGAGTCGTAAGTATTTCTAAGAATGGCATGTGGTAAGGTGTGTTTAGAATCAGATGGAAGGGGCACGGGGCAGGGTAAGTAGTTAATGAGGTGAATTTGCTGAGATTCGTTGAGAAATCTTGCCTTGCCCCGCAGTGAGAATCCTTTAAAAAGTCTCAATGTAGCTCACACTTTGCAAAGAAAATGTAAGATTCGGCCCGTAAACGCTTTAGGAGGCACATTACCATTTAGTAGCAAAGGAAAGGTTATTATGCCTTACATCAGCATAAGTGTGAAATCTGCACTGGCGTCTCAATGCAGTAGTGAGAGAGGATTGCAGGATCACTGGTGCTGTCTTTCAGATGACCCATTAAACTGAAATCTGTTTTATTCGTTGAACTTAGAAAGTTCCATCATATTATTTAAAGAAGATCAAGGGATCTGTCATTGGTGTCCTGGTCAACCATTATTAATGAAGATTTTAAAAAAGCTATATTTGTCATTGTAGAACTATGATATGTGCAAGCTGGGTACTACTGAGCCCACAATTCTCTCTCTGCTTTAAGCAGTAACTACAAATTCCCAAACCTTCTCACTCTCTGACATTCCAAACTATAACACCTACTTCAGATGAATCTATGAACCTTTTGCGCATCCCAGATCTACCTTCAGGGTCTCTTCTAGCACATAACTCTAGAATGTCTAATTAGATCCTTATTATTAATGGAATTAGTGTCAACAACTGCACAGGCATTGCTGCCTTGATGAAACTTGACTCAAGGGTTATGTCATCTTCCCAGCTACTGAAGCCTTCTTGCCTGGTTAAAACATCCAGGACCCAGTACAGACAAATTGTGAGGGTTACTGTATGGCTGTTACGCTGAAATCGCACCTTGGACTCTCCCACCATTCCTCTACTACCATCTCTTTCTTTGAGATTCTTATCTTGTTCTCACCTTTCGAGTTATCATTCTCCACACCAAGAGTTTTCCTTGTTCCTGCAAAGCGAATGTCTCCTTATTCTTCACAATTGCAATGATCCGTTTCAATTTTTCTTGTGCTCTCACATTTCAATTCTCTTATTGTCCCTTAACCTTTCCTTTTGTACAATCTCTTCTACTTATATTCATGGCCATCCCCTCAACCCTACCATTTAATTATGGTCTTGTTATTACCAATTTCTGAAGTACAGTAAAGGCCATCACTGACAGAGTCGTAGAGCAATGCCTTTGGTCCAACTTGTCCATGCTGACCAAGTTTCCCAAGCTAAAATAGTCCCACTTGCCTGGGTTTGGTCCATAACCATCTAAATCTTTCCTATTCATGTACTTTTTAAACGTTGTAAATGTACCTGCATCTACCACTTCTTCTGGTAGTTCACTTCACATACAAAGTTGAAAAAGTTGGCCCTCAAGACCCTTTTAAATACCCTTGTATATATCACAATCCCCTTTCAGCTCCACTTGCTTCTGGGATGAAGCTTTTCTGCAGTAGCTGAGAGTGCCACTCTCAGACTCTCAACATGCCTTTGGTCTTCCATTTGCCACATCACTTCTACAGCCATCAAACCATTGTTACTTCCTCATGTCTGATGGTGATGCTTTTGCTCATGGCACGTTTATTCTTACATGTCTATCGTTTCATAATGTCAGCCATATGGACCCCCATTAGAGCCATATGCTGTTGAAAATCATACTGATGCTTCCATTATCTTCAATATTCCAATGTTCTGCCAGCCATTGTCCCCTTTTCCAACATTTATAAATTTGAGATTCTGCAAATCTTGCTGATTACCAATGTCAAATCAGACTTAGGCATCACTTCTGTTCTTATTAATGTACAATGGCTCCCCATTTCCAAAGCTTTCAGTTTAACATTCTGACCCTTTGCTCAAATTCCCAAATAGCTTTGCATCTACCTGTCCCTGCAAAATCCTCCAGACTGTCAACCCACTGAAAGCTGTGTTGCTGTAATCCCAGCCTCTTAAATCATTCCCCATTTCTTTCTCTGCACCATTGGCAACAGTTGCCTTGGCCTTAAGCTCTACAATACAAATCAATCTATCTTCCTATCCCCTTTTAAGACCATTTAAATCGTAGCCTCTTCTCTTTTAACATCATCTTTGGCTCAGTGCCATCTATTGTCTGATTATGCCTCAGTAAAACACCTTTGGGAAGTATTTGTATGATAAAGGTGCTATTTAAATGCAAGTTATTGTTATTGAACTATCAAAGAAGAACTTTGGGTCAATATTATAGCCGACATTACTTTAAACAATGAAATCTGTTAGAAAATCACAAGTGTGATTAGATATGTCAATTAATTTATTTATTTTAATTGAAAAATTCAAACAAATTTTGAACTGTTTTTAATTTTCTCCTGGTCTCATAGCAGAATTTTCTCAAATGTCTGAACTGCTGAAGAAGGCAAACACACATATTTTATAATGGATCATAATTCTAAACTCCAGCTGGTAATTTATTTACATAAGTAAAATCACCATTGTTTACCCCAGCCATGATTATCTTATTGTGAAATCTTCCTATTGTGACATTATTGTTGTCAGCCAGACTTGATGTTTAGTAATTATCACAGGTTGTTATGTAACTGAAATCTGGACACATACAGCGAATGTACCAATGCAACCAATCCGATTTCCACTCACAGTGACATAGTACTGTGTATGAAACCCATGGAAACTTGTTAGAGAACAGTGGAAATCAGTTAATTTGCCATAAACTTGTCCAATTAAAGTTGTCACAGTCGGCTTTACATTTTGCAATTTGGAATCCTGACAAAGACATTACAGATAGATGCAGTATTAAAACACTTACGCAACACATACAAATTAGCATGCAAGACAGATATATCTTGCTTGTAGTTTTAGGGCACTCGGATCATTTAAACATTCCATCTTATGAGATCACGGATGACAGCCAGTGTCTTTGGGACTTTGAAATCATTATGTCCAAAAACCAATTATTTCTGCATTAGCTAAATAAATCGGCAGGCTCAGTAGAAAGACATCATCATCTGATGTTATACATGCAGGCAAACTAAGCTGCTGTTTTGATTTCTGCTAGTTTTAATGAGACATAATTAGATGCTATTTTACTGCAGTTCTCATTTGTGCGAGCCAAAATATAGATCATTTAATGAACGTGGAAGTGTTTTGCTGTGGCTATCAGCATTGCTTTTACAGTATCTATTGTAGATGCATATTAATTGCATGCTAAAAATGTATTTACTTCATTTTATATGCTAAGCAAGGCTGACAGATTACAACTCAATGCTAACATTTCACAGTATCTGATCTTCAATGTCATGTCTAATGCAAGAAGTAGTGCCAAGCATTGTGGGTTTAGCTCTATTGTGGATCAGTATTACTGTCGAAGCATTTGGCCTGATATGGGAGTTTGACCATCACCTGTCTTTGCATCAAATAAAGGTAACACTTATCCAGGAATTATAAAAAAAAACTGTTTTCCATGTTTGCCAGTAAGTCCAGAGTAGTTAGTCCAATAGGTTTATTTGAAAACACAAGCTTTTGGAGTCTTACTCATTCTTCAGGTGTTAGGAATTAACAACATCTTAGGCTTGTTTAGTACATCGTCATCAGTCGTTAGACTTTTTGATCTTTTACTTATTAATTCTGTGTTTGATACTATCTCTCTCACTAACACCTAAAGAAGGAGTAAGACTCCAAAAGCTTGTGTTGGATGATAACCTGGTGTCGTGTGATTTCTGATCCTTACAGAGTAGTCAGGGTATAGAATGCATTGCCCGGAAATGTGGTGGAGAGAGGTTCAATCGAGGCATTCAGGAGAGTATTGGATGGTTATCTGGATTGACATATTGTGCAATGGTCTTGGGAAAAAGAAAGAGATTGGCACCAGGTAATTATGCTCCTTTGAAAAACCGATGCAGGGCACGATGGGCCGAAGGGCCTTCTTCTACACCTTAACAATTCTATGATTCTGTGAAATCCTGTAGAATTAGCACCTACAAATAATTGCATGTGCATTCAACTCTCCTGTTGATGATTATAAAGTTCAATGCAGTTCATTAAGAATTGCTCTGTCCTAATGTCTTTGCTAAACTGCCGTTAATGTTTTTAGAACTGTACCTTGCTGTACATTTTTAAGAAAGTGGAGGTTTTGAGGTAATTTTTAAGTAAATTTATTGACAGGTAAAACAGATTATAAATGAGTTAACAAGATTGATAGACATAGAATGTTTTAATTCTGTCCTCTTAGTAACTTAAAAACAGTATCCAAATCTTGGTAATAGCCAGTGATTTCAAATAACATCTGAACAAAAGGAATTGTGCCTGAACAATTTTCAGCAGTTACATTTTGTCAGGTTAATTTCTTTGTCTCTTCCTACGATAACATCTCACTGAATGAATATTACGATAAGCTGGCACCCTTGGAAAATTGGTACAAATGTACATTTACACTTTCAAAATCATTTGGTAACAAAGGCAAAAATCATTTGTTCACTGACATAATGAAGCTAATGAACTTGCTTGTCAGAATAATTGTCTATCTCATGATGAGCTACAAAAGAGCTTTTTTTGGAAAACAAATGGATATTCTCTGTAGGCTTACTTTCAGTTTCTCTTTAATTGATAAATACTTCATTTAGTAGCATCCACAAAGAGACAATGTTACACATTAAAACATGTACAAGTAATGACTCTCACACAAAGTGCTAAACAGATCAACTGTCTGTTTTCCTTAGCTTTTGAATAATGAAATCAGACATTTTGACATGATCTCTGAATCAACTGAAGGATGTGAAGATGGTGAGCTCTTCATATTAAAAACAGTGAGATCGCAAAGTTCACTTTTCCTCTTAAAAATATGTCATATACAGTTATACACAATAATCATTAACTTAAATCTGTAAGAAGAAGAAAATGTCAAAGATGCTGTGCTATCCTGCAGGGAGGGTTAGAAGGCACCACAATGCTGGAAACAACATAAGCTGTTACTATAGCACCCACATTGGCTCAATATAATCACAAATGGTGGCAGAAATGTCAATTCACCATATGTACAACGAAGATCATTTTTGAACTGTTTCTAAGCTGCAATATCTCAAAGGAAACCTTTTTGAAAACTACTTTAATGAAAAGTGATACTCTGATTTTAATCTTTTCATTGAGCTGGAACATACAGACCAGCCATTTGCCCTTCGGTGTGAATAGATAACATTACTTACAGGACTCAGAGTCTATCCTTGATGGGATGCAAATGAATGTTGAAATTACCTTTGGACTACAGAGCACAATTTGTCAAGATAGAGAAAGAAATAGAACTTTACAAAATAAAACCTACCTCGTGAAGTTTACTTAAGCTGCTTATTGGCAACTGAAAAGGAAGTGATGGGAATGTCATAGTGTCAGATTAAAGTACTCAACGAAACCTGAAACAGCAAATTTAAGTTTCTGATCTTAATATAGCTTCAGGGATTGACTTTTGTTTGGGAAGCTGAGAACCAACATGGGAAAGGAAAAGGGGTCATAGGGCAGTAATTAAACAAAATGTTAATTAAAGTTTCTCATAGCTGCTAAATGCCTCAGGTTTAAATGAACACCTGTAGTGGCTGAAACATTATCTCTTCATTACGACCGGCAATGAACAAGTAGGAGCACTAGCTGCCAGTACAGGGGAAAAGAAAATAGTTAAACAAACAGTGTCACTCCCTGACTTCATCTCTTCAATCCTTCTAACACTATTTACAGAATCTAATATTTAATATACCATTGTATGTCTCATCGTATTTATGATCCTGATCGCAATGAGATACCAGTACAAGTTTAAACCTCACTGATAAGAAACAACCGAAGACGCTCTTCAACATTTAAGATCTCCATTTAGTTTCTAAAAACAAATCCACGGGTGGCCATTGTTTTTGAATAAAATCACAACGGCATCCAATTCACCCCAATGCTCGTACGAGTAACCTTTGAGTCACCATCATGCAGATTTACGAGCGACGGTTGTTACTGTCCACAATATTAAATCATTTCAAGGCTGGTAATGGAGCAACTGCAAGCTGCAGAATGATTAGGAAGTCTACCAATATTGTTTGAAAGCCAGCTCCACGTTTCTGAGTCCAAAATGGATGTGGTAATTACCACAGCAGTGATTTAAAACCATTATTTACAGCATCTGCATTTTGGAAAGAAGCTTGGAACATCTCCCCGCAATGAACATTTACACAATTTTCAATCCCGGATCAGCCAAAGATTTACAAGTTTTTCAATGAGAAAGTGACGCGTTTGTGACAATGAGCAGCCCAGATTGATCCACTCTGGCTTGAGATTTTCGAACGAGGGAGAAAGGCATCTGAAGAACAGCAAAAAATCATTTCGAATGAATGAAGAGGATGTTTTTTCTCACTTGCCAAGAACCCCGACTAAAACTCTTACACAAATTAAATGCAATGGTTAGCAAACCTCAGTGTAAATAGAATAGGCAGTGATAAGTTCATTCGTGAGGGAAACCTTTCTAACTCAATAGTGAGTAATACTGTCTCACTCTGTATTTTGACCTTATTACTGCTGGGTCAACATTTTGAGCACTAAATGAATAGTGGATTAAATTCAAGTTATGGCATGAAAATCACATCATGTCAATAGCCACAAAGGTGTTCTGAGCTACTAAACCTCATTAAGGAGAAAAGTGTGGTAAATACAGTAATTAGCATATCAGAGGTTGTTGCTCATGTGCACGGGCATTGGCTGTCCCGGTTGTTCTTTGGGAAAGAGCACCTGTCAAAACAAGTGCTGAGTTTCACACCTCCCAATTCTAAGCCTCAGGTAGGAAGCTCAGTGTACTGCATCGGCAAAGAGGAAGAAGTGCAATATGAAACGAGTGAACCGAGAGCAAAGTAAATGAGATCCCCCTGGGTACCACTGGCCTTTTGTTTAACATGATTAAATCCTCTTTGTTTCATTACGTACACCAATGCAAAAACAAACAGAGACTCCGAGAATAAAGAGTGGCAATACCTATCTGTTTCTGTCTTTTATCACACTTGCCATCTTTTGGCGGACAAACTGAAAGAAAACTACTTTGCTAAAATGAAATTGATGAGTTGGCTGAGCAGGTGTACAAGGAAGCTGTTGGTTAAAAAAGGTGTGAACCACTCATGTCAAAAAAAAGTGATCAAATGATAAGGAAATGAACTCTTTGTTGTTCGATTTCTTCCTCTCAGGCAACGCTGCACTGAGGTTTTGCAACACAACTTCTTAAGTCCATCGTTGCTAAATAACTCAAACCAAATGAATTTTGTTTTTAAACATTGGTAATAGTGAAACTAATCAGGGTTGTGTGCAGAATTTTCACTTTTGAGGCAAACTGCTGAAATAAAGTTCTTATGTTTCACTTTTAACAGTTAAACCAAATTGATGAATTTGGAATTATTTGTGCACATTTGCCATGGAGTAATTTTGGTTAATCCCATTGCCACAGTAAAGCAATCAATTACCTGTAAATTAGGATCAAAGCAGATTTCACTAGTTTACCACTTCACTGAAGCACCACCAAATCTTCCAAAAGGATTTTGCCCAGAGCTAGACAAAGCATTAATTAGCATGGATTAGAACTTGTTCTTTTAGAAAATTTGCAAATTATCCCAACTAATTTGTTTATCAATACACAAATCTAAACAACCTTCCTTGGGATTTATTTATTTCTCAGTAAGCTATTCATGCAAAGCCCTGCATTATGAGGATTAATAAATCAAGACTCAGATGAGGACTATAGTAGGAACATTGCCCCTACTCCAAAGTAACTTAGATACTACAATGTTATTCAAATACTAAGGTCATCCATCTCATTACAGAGCTTCAGACAAGATTGATACATTGGAAGAGCCAGTTTTCAACTACTGTTGCATCGTCATGCTTTCCACAAGAAAAGATCACACTCTAACAGACTTACATCAACTCTGGTGCCAAATGTTACAAAGCAGCCTTTGTATTTGCACCATAGTTTATGATGGAAACTAAGACTGGGATGATATAATTACTTTGAGTGTGTAAAAATCTTGGTAACTCAATCATGAAACATTATGTAGTTTCCACAAGATTGTCAACCTTCTGGAAAACAGTTAATTAGTATCTGCATGTAATGCATGAATATCAAACTGTTGATTAATCATAGCACTTTGCTTGACATTTTATGTAAGACTTGCATATTATCTGCTGATCTCATCCTGGAGGCTGCTTTGAGAACTTGAAACTTGCAATACAGTTTAGCAGCAACTGCAGTGCTGACCATGAATGGTGATACAACATGACAATTCTAGTCCTTTCATAGGGCTTTTTTTTCTTTTTACATACCAAAATCTTCAAAGATAAAGCATTAACATGGCAATGTTGACTGTTTAAAAGTCATAAATATTTTTTGGTTCCTAATGTTCTGAGATGATAACAGATATTGCAGACAATATTATTGGACTTAAAATGTTCTTACAGGGTTGCTCAATAGACGTCCTTAGTTTCAGTATTTAATTAAAATACTTTAAAACATTACTGACTCAATTTTTAACCCATAAGAGTTGTATTTATTATACTATGATCCCTAGGAACTAAGAATTGGCATAATGCAGCACTCAAGTGAATGTGCCATAACAGAACACAACAAGTGATATGAGAAACCTGTCAGCTTCATAAACAAAGCACAGCTCTTACTGCAAGCTAATATAATAAGGATGGGCTGTGTTCACATCATCAGTGGCTCTTTTAGTTACTTTTGAGCCTGATATACGTTTAACAGACACATACATACCTGTCGTTTACAGACCATAATGATTATAAACTTAATATTCCATTGTTAGTCATTACACATTCCAGCTATAGGAGGAGTACAAATATGCATGCATAAACCTGCTCTCAAAGCATTACAAGTTGACTTTTAGTGTTTCATTATAATAGTTATTGTGTCAAAGCAAAGAAGATGTCATTCACATAGATTGAATTTTGTTGGAATAATTGTAGAGAGTAGTGACAATATGAATTATATTTTCATTAATTTAATGTCATAGGGAAGCCATGACATCATAACATGGCTTGATATCCATTTACCACCTTGAAAAATACATTAAGCATCATTATTTTATTGAACAGGTATGCACAGAAGGTTCCATTGCAGTTTGTGTAATAGGGTTTGTTACTTTCTTCCCTGGGGCTGACAATTGTGAGGTCTATAGTCACTGCACTCATGGTAATGAATCCCATAACGTGCAGATCTCTATGATGTCTGCTTAATCCTACGATGCGAACTTGACAATGTATTATCCCATTGTGCTCATTCCCACACCTACAGTATTAGATTTTATCAGGTCACACTTACTGAGTGGGCAAGGTGCAGCCTGCCTTCTGGCATAAAACCTGATTCTTACATGAGCTGTATTATATCTGTAAACATATATATAAAGTTTCCACTCTCTCATTACACAATTACACAAATTAACATGCTATGTGAATCATTACTGATGGAATTAAGTGAAACATTTGAAATCAATGATATCAGCCTTGAAGAGCCAGTTAGCTTTCTACAAATTTCAATAAGTGTATATTTATATTTTAAAAAATCTGAAACGAAAAGCTGCTGTTTCTTGTTTCAAATTCTAGCATTATCAAAGACATCTATTCAGTTCTGCTATTAAGGTTATATTTTCTGACAGTCTATGAATTGAATTTTTTAGCATTTTCTTTTAAAAATGTCCCACTTGAAATTTCACTGTCAATTTTGGCTAATCAGAATCATGCAGATAACATGCAAGTTATCCCCTATGTATTTGATCAATTATTGAGTACATATCTGCACAGTTAAACATTTTCTTCCATTCTTAGAATATGAATATCGCAGGTTTCCCATTTCCAGTTGCCTGGTAGGTCTTCTTCCAGGCTGATATTTTGATGGAACTGGGCTTCTTGCTAAGTCACATCAAAGGGCAACTAAAACCCAATCACATTGTTATGGGACTGCAGGCCAGACTGACGGAGGATGCCAGATTTCCTTCCTTTAAAGGACATTGTGAGAAAGTTGTGTCTTCACATTAATCGAACAATTTAATGCTGTTGGACTCGACATGCTCCCACTTGTTGCGTTTTCAGAGAGGGTGGAGGGAGGAGAGGCATGTCATATAGGGCATGTACCCAGCCCAGCTCCTTCCCAAACCCTACTGTGCTGGCCCCAAATAGGGTTTGGGCGGATGCTGAAATCAGCAGCTGGCACATCACAGAAGGGCAAACAGTCTATTCTGGGCTGATTTTGCCAATCTGCAGCACATTATGGCTTCTTTTGAGTTAATTGGCTGGCCACCAACTCTCCATCCAGGAGACTGACAAGTGGTCAACAAAACCACTCCCCCCACTATTAAACTCTGCCCCGGTCACTCCTTTTACGTCCAAAGTTTTAGACAAAAATAAAATTCAAATTCTGACATTGCCACGTTAGGACTTTAACTTGTGTTCTCTGACTATCATTAACACTGTCATATAATCGTTACATGACCATACCCCTAAACTATTCACTCTATCAACTTCAAACATTATAAAAGATTTGAATAGCTAAAGTCAATTAATTTCAAACATTTCAAACATTCCAATTGTGGAATTTTAGGCTGCCTAATTAAGAGTGTGATACCTTTTGAACCAAGATGTTAGATCCAAGACTTAGGTGCCAGCCAGAAAGGAAATCTGAAACACTGGTCAGCTGATCAATGTGCTATAGTCAAGAAGGTTGACAAAATATGAAATGGCTTTCAATTGACATTAAAAAACTGAAGAGTTCAATCAATGATTCACATCACACTCATCAAAATAAAATTTTAATCAAACCTCTAACATCAGTAGGTTCAAGGTAATAAAGTTATGAAAGCTATTCTTACCTTTGTTATTTAACAGGCTTCCTTCAATTCCTTCCTTCTGCTCTTTTAACCGATGTGTTTATTTATTTAAAACTGATTCATACTTTCATTACAAAAGTGGAAAGAGAAGTTTCATATGCTTACTTTGACAATAAAGTTGTCTAGCCTTTCAAATGCAAATTTGCTCACAACTTCAAATTGGTAGCAGATTGATCGTTACTGTCTATTAACCTATTCAAACATGTTAAGACACAGATGGGATTTGAACCTGGGCTTTCGGGTTCAGAAGTGCACCATAAAAGCACCTCTGAATATTTTTAATTAGTCTGTTCAGGATGTTATGACACATCTCTGGGACAGGTGGGACTTGAACCAGGAGACCTTCTGGTCCAAAATTAGGGATATACCACTGGACTACAAGATCACCCCAGACTGATACTATAGGTATTTTCCAATCAGCCCGCTTAGAGATGATATTACACAGCTCTGGAGCAGGTGAGAATTGAGCCTAGGCCCCCTGGCTCAGAGATAGGGACACTAACAGATTAATACTATAGATTGGCTTGAAGTATGCATGGATCAAGAGACTTTAAGCAACAAGTGAAGATCAGTGTGTACCTTAACCTGCACAACATCAACTTACAACAGAAGAAGAAAAGCTTCAAAGGCTTATTATAGGGGTATGTGGCACACTTGTAGTGTCCCTACCTCTGGGTCAGAAGGTCCAAATCCAACTTGTGTCAGACACATCTTTACAGGTGGATGAAAAGTATCAAAAGCTTATTATTGCTGAGATGGTTATACCTCTAGAAGTAAATTAGGCCTATAACTTAAATTTAACATATAAACACAATATGAAGTGAAAGACAAAAGTAGTCAATGACATAGCTGTTTGTTATTTATCTTTATTACCAATATATTCTTAATGATATAATAACATTTGCATTCAATGCATGCACCTATATCAAGGAAAACAAGATTGCAACAAAAACCAAAAGAACTGTGAATGCTGTATATCATGAAGAAAAACAGAAGTTGCTGGAAAGAGGAAGGATCACTGGTCCTGAAACTTTAACTCTGATTTTTTCTTCACAGATGCTGCCAGACCTACTGAGCTTTTCCAGCAATTTTTGTTTTTGTTTAAGGCTGCAACAGTTTCTTGTAATTTTAAGGAAAGTATCAAGCTTAAAAGAGACACTATTCCTGTGAAAGGGCATTTACCAAATCTATTCTACAAGCCTCCTTAAAAATACAATTGCGATATCACAAAATGCAATTGCATTACCTATGCATCATATTAACTGCAAAACAAAAATTATGCAAAACTGCTTTATTATTGCCCTTCCCTACAAATCACAACTTTACAAACAGACGGGCATGCAAAGTAGGAACAGCATGTCCAGCCCCTGCTCTGTCCATCGATAACAACTTTAAACTTTATGATTAAATTAACCAGGTTTTATAAGTGCACAATTGTAATAAAATTATCTTCTCCAATTCTAAGCCCTCAATCCAATTCTAAAGCATGATGAAGGAGCAAAAGTGTTGATAGAATAGGGAAGTTCCTGTTATTTAACTGACACCTGCAGAAATATCACTTCTCCTCTTCCTCAGGGCATTCCACACCTGCAGTCTGTTTCTTCACAACAAACATTTTACATTTGTGATGCACACCTACCATCACCGTAGGTATACAAAAATCACATTCCAACTATCTCTTTATCATTAAATAACAAACATTAAACCAATAGAAGCAGTGACCCTTCCCTTGTGATTTTGATGTGTTTGTGAAACCTTTGAGTACTTGTTAGTTTGTATGCATTCCAATGAAAATGGCTAGATGGACATCACATAACTGGACTACTAGCAGCATAGCAAAACTACACGGATTTCTGCAATATTGTAAAAAATACATTTAGCTGTGTAAAAATTACACAAGGCATCACTGTGACAAGCACTTTAGTGCAGTGTTCATTTTGGGAATTAAACAAAATTGTGCAAGATGTGCACACTCCTGAGTCTCATGAAAAACAAGTGTATGCAATTTTCTATTATAATTTCTCAAACAATGCAACAACCTGATTCCAATGAATGCACAACCTTTGTCTAATGATTGATTTTTATTTTCTCTATTTATGTCTATCTTGGATTCAAAAGCAGCAAATATAATGCCTGTAAAAAAGAGGCTTGCACAAATAAACATTTCACATTTATTTTAAAATATATACTATTTTTCACCTGAAATCACGTCAGCTTAACAATATATGAAACAGTTTCCATGTAAAGATATTAGAAGGGTCAGGGATTGCAATTATAAAATTCAAAACGGATTAATCCACTCCCTGGTCATAATAAGGCAGGTAAAATACAAAAAAATTCAAAAATTATATTCTACCTCATTCCAAATCATTTTCAAGCCATATGTCTGAGAGATAATTCTTCCAGCTGCTCTGAAATATACACAGGAGCGCAAGAAATAAGAGAAATAGGAAAGATGTTTAATAATGCCCTTCAAACACATCATTTAACCGGACTTAATGAAATTCCTTTGTCTAATGCACGATGATTGATCTTTGTTTTCGATGCCATATTAATATCTGCAGGAAAATAATGCAGGTTCAAAAGATGGAGATTGTGAAGAGATAATACGGACTGCATACACACTGTGTGCATAGTACACATTGTGACAGCTGCTATTAACAACTTACATTTAAAAAATCCTTTGAATGCTCTGCGTTGCAGAGCTAGATGCAACATTCATGGATAGCAAATGCCCTCAACACTCGAAATGCATTGGAAAAGAGAAAACTCGCAACATTTGTATTTTCCTATGCAGTCACCAGGGGGCAGGCATTGATCGAGCCGGGGATTCTGGTTCGCAGGTAACTGGATCAATAATCATCAGTTCAAGCCAACAATGGAAGAAAGGAAATACTAAGCATACCAAGGTAGCTACTCGAGAGCCAAACAAACTCGATCACAAAATCAGGAGTAGAATTAAAATGGGCATTTTAATTATTCAAATCTTAAAACAAACTGTAACCACAGGAACTTTATGCTCTCGTCAAAGAAATACTGACAATTTTATTTTCTCAATATGTTAATAAAGACCAACAGGTTGAATGAAAATAGCATAAATTTTCTTTATTGATGAAGCGCATCATTCTGAATGACAAGTGACACATTAGCAAAATTAACAATTTGTCAATATGATAATACATTATTTTTTCAGCGCAGTGTGTAAAATGTTGTGCAGCTTTTGAAATGTCACAATTTCCTTAACACAACATTTGGAAATTGAATTCTCAGTTATGATCCATAATACAATGTTAGAGAAAAGATAATGCAGAAGTTTTTTTATCTTAATCTTTAACATTTTGGGGTAATTAGTTCTGTAAAACCCTCGGTGCATTTTTAATTTTGCAGTCAAAATGCAATTACTATCAACGGATTATATGAAATTAATGATAATTCCAGAAATTAATTTATGTATAATTGAAAGTAGGCAATACTAAATTCCTAATGCTGTCTTCAATGACTTACTTTTTCCTTGCATTAGTTTTCTTACACCAATAAACTGGTAAATAAAATAGATGTGGATCAATTGTCCCTAGTATTAAATAAAGTGCATGTTAACAGGTACACCAGAAAGTAAAAATACTGCAGAGCTTCATGATCAAAGATATGTTATTCAACCAATGTTTTCATCTTTACAATAATATATACATGCATTATTTACATACTGTGAAATGTCACACAATTGATGTAACATTTGTCATTGAAATATGAAAAGGCAAAATTGACCTTGCAGCGCAGAAATATAAAATAAAAAAGACACAGAATTCCTATTAAGAATGATGTGAGACTAAAATGGCCACTTCCATATATTCCCAGGGATATTGCTAGAAGCTTTCTCTTCTTTGTTGTGATTGTAAGTTTTGACTTTCTGTAAAGAGTGATGAATTGTGGGTATTTTCACTGCTAAAGTCAAACCTTTCCATCACAGTTGAAGAGCAGCAGGGATTCTTCTACTTTATCGCAATGGTATATTTTCATACTGACAAGTATGCCCATTAATACTATCATGAGCAAAAAAAAAATGCATTGTGGAGAAGTCTAAAGCACTGCACTTCTTATTGTCACCATGCTGATTTTGAAGGGTGTAATGACTTGCTTGGATAGCATTATAAACTTTTGTTTTATATGAAGCCAATCAGCCCTGGAATATAAAAATAGTTGAGGAGACTTTTAAAGCATTCTCTTTTGATTTCTGAAGAGGACTCCTATGTACATTTCAATACAACTGTTTCACTTGCTGCTGGGTAATGTGGTTGAAACTCTGATAGCATTTAAAATGCTATCCATTATTGTAATTCATGGTGCATCTTTAGAGACAAAATGTAAAAAACTTTGTTACTGTGCAAGGTTCTCTAATCTCATTCACTACATTTCAGGCCCATATTGTCACACAAAATTCTAACAGCCTGCATTACAATCCATCCACTTTCCAAATCTAAGATCATATTTCCAAACAATCCTAGCTTAGTTTTGTTCTACAGCTGGTTGACCTCTTTCAGCTGGTGACTGAATAGCTCTCTTAAACAATTATACAGGTCAGAAATATTTAATCTAAATTATTTAGTCTCTGGGTGTTTTCTCAGACATCATTGATAGCCAGAGAAGTCCCAGCTGTTGGTTGTACCTGAAATTGAACTCTTCAAGCTTGATTTTCCCTTGATGATGAAGTTTCAGTCATTTTTGCAGTTACCAATTCCTGCCACATCACTTGATCATGACGCGGTACATTTATGGTTAATGTTGCCACAAGTCAGACAACCTGTAAGGAACCCAAAACATTGAAAAGCATAAGATACATTAATGTGGGCTGTGTCAACTGTTGCACTTTTTATTTCTCTGCATAAGTGTTTCAAAAACAAGCAGTCGGCTTGAAAGTGCAGAGTCCCAAAACAAACTTCAAAATGCAGTTGCTACTCATCTCCCACAGGGAGCTGTTCAACTCTGCCAAATGGACTAGCAAAATATTATGATAACCTTTTCCATTCTAATTTGTACTGCAGGCTGCGTGTGTGCTAGGATCAACATTAATTACTGTATAACGTTTCAGCCGTGTAGTTCATGGAAATGTCAGAGAGTTAGCTAAAGGGGATCTGGGGTCTCAAGATCATAAGGAGGTGCTGGGAGTTCTTTTACATGGAATAATAGGAAGGTTTCTGGGACCACGGAATAAGTAAAAGCATCCAAGTATCACGGCTAAGATCTAAAATAATTGCCCATCAGAAAGCATGCAGATATGTGGTTAGTTTTGCATTACACAATTAAACTTAACCAATTATTTCTGCCTTTATTTATGAAACAATATAGTTCAGGCAAATTTGCTCTTACTTCTCTAACACTTCCATTTGCAGCAAGCACTTGATGATAGAAAAGAATCCCATGAAACCCGGCTGTTCTAGTTGTGTCCTTGGAATTCAAAAATCTATTTTGATTTTATGCATCATTACAGAGCCCTGCCGGCAAAGGGAAAAAGAAAACCTTTGTTAAGAAGAGGGAGAAAAACAATCGATAGCTGGCATCACAGAGCAGGCACAGGGCCTTGCCTTCAAGAAGTAGATATTGCGTCAAATTTCTAGTGAAGTAAGTCACTGTCTTTAGAAATCTCTAATATAAACTGTAGGAACCCCAGAGGTTTTGGAGGCATACTTGAAGGAAGCGCACTTAAAGCAGAAAAGCCCAAAACCGCTCTTAGCCTTTTTTTTGCTGATTTTGCAAAGTTTGCAGCTCTATCAGTGGACGGCAGGGGTCACCTTAACACAGTCCTGCTCCTGAAACTCCACCGCCAGCCTCTACCTACAGCAGATAGTGCAGTCATGCAAGTAACTGTAATTTCTTTTCATGTTTAACAGCAGATTTAAGAACCAAAGCGCACCTATCGTTAGCATTTTGTACAGGCGTTGCCCTAACCAATATCCAACAATCAACATAATTCCTTTGCTAAGTAACTTTTATTAAAATTTTACTCACGTGCATGACTTGCAGGCAATTAATATTTCACATTTTTAGCTCCAGTTCTTGAGCATATTGTTTGGATTTCAGGATATACATTTCAAAGACTCACAACAATTATATTTGGTAACTATGACAATGGGACTGATAATCATTCGAGCAACTATATTAGGTTGCAATTAAGATAAATCTATTTTAAACACCAAATCCCTATTACAGTTATGGCATATAAATCACATTCTTATTATGAATAGTATGAGCAACAGCAGATTCAGAAAATTATGGCTGCGACAGATCACAACAAAAATGTGGACATTTAATGAGAAATATTAGCAGTAATGGCATGTAAATTTGCGTGGCTTGGTGCACTTTATTCCCCTTTATTCATTTTCATGACACCAATGTCATCTAGGTACAATGTGCCCAACATCACCTTGGAAACCACAATCATAAAAGACCTTGTTAGGCATCCAAAGTGTAAAGGAAATAAATTGGTGTCTCTGTTTAATAAATTGCTTTAAAAGTAAACCACTACTCACGGCAATACTGCTGAATTAAGTTATTACGAGACAATTTAGTCTTTTATTAGGAATAGAGATCTTAAATAACAGCTGAGTTATCATGTTAAATGTAACAAGCTATAGGTTAATAAAAATCTGGCAGGTTTTGGCATAAGTGAGGGTTGATGCAAGTTATTAAATAACCATGGAAACAAAAAGGTAGCATGTAACACAATTTCAAAAAGCAGAGATTTGCACTGGAAGAAAATGTATTCCTATGTCTGACAAAATCTGTTGAGTTTCTGGACATGCTTTTTGAAATACAAGGTGAAAAATGTATAGTCATAATGAAAGTAAACAAAAAGAAATTGCATTCTATAAAAGCCTGCTCTCCTTTTGGCGTTGAAATGTTTTATACCTGACTGTGCTCAAACATTACCCCATTTTTCACATATAAATTTCTGCTTGGCTAACTTCCATCGAAAACATCCAGTGAGTTCACATTGTTTTCTTTTGATAACAAAATTGTGTTGGCGACAAAATCTGTTTGAAAGTAACTTACAGTTAAAGATGGGTTTAATAACAGGTGAACACTGAAAAATATGCAAACAAAAATGCAGACATGAATGACTTCATTTAAGGCATAATTGCTTCTCATCAACTCAAGAAATCATGCAGAAACGCTGTGTATTTCACCCAGCCGACAAGAGACTGCAAAAATCACTCAGGCATAGACTCTAAATTGAAAGTCCACTCCTGGGTTTCTGTCAGAGACAACTGCTCCGCTCACAGATCCGGGCCGAAAGACAATGGCCTTCACAATCATAGTTCATCATAACAGATAATTATATACCAGCTAAGACAATACGTTTTTTGGGTCCACCAGTTTATGGACTAATTGCGGGCTTTGGAGTTTTGCCTGGCAGGCATACAGCACACCCATACGTGAGTCTTTTTATTGTAGTGTGGTCTGGTACAATTTAGTGGAGAGTTGATTAAGTATCTGGTGAGTTCCATATGCTGTTTATTGCTGTGCATTGCTGGCATGAAGCCAAACAGGTAGAGTTATACATGCATGAACTTTAGGTTCAGCTAATCGGCCTTTTTGATTTGATTTTCCATAGAAGCATTTAAAACTTCAGCGTATTGTTGTTTATTTAATTATGAAATGGAAAAAAAGACTGCCTTTAATAATGAATAATGTGGAAAATAGTAAAGTATATTAATGTTAAAAGCAGTGCAGTCATTAATAAAATGTTGAATGAGAAACAGAATAGTATCTTAGTGGGAGGCAGTAGGTCGTGGTAATGTCACTGAATCAGTTATTCTGAAACCTAGGTAAATCTTCTAGGGACATGGGGTGCAATCCCACCAGGACTGATGGTGAAATTTAATTTCAATACAAATCTGGAATTAAAAGTTAGCATAATGCTGACCCCGTAACCACTGTTAGAGAGACCCATTTGGTACACTAATATTCTTTAGAGAATGAAAACTGCCATCCTTATCTGGTCTGGCTTATACACAGCAATGTGGTTGAGTCTCTACTGCACTCTGGGCAATTAGGAATGGGCAGTAAATGGTGGCTTAGCCGCTGAAACGCTCACCTTACGGTGTTCCAAGCGAATGAGTAGGCAAGGCAGAGGCAATGCAGGGTTAGCAGTTTTGGGCTTTGAGGGGGCATGAGAGGGATGAGGGTTGATGTTGCGCGCAATAGTGAGGATCATAGGGTGGATGTAATAACAAAGACTGTGCGAGTGTGAGATTACAGAGAGAAGATAATGGTACTTACCCTGGTGGAACAAAGAAGGTCAGTGCCAGCAGCGCCAGAGCAGTTCACGATACATCCAGACAGTGCTGAGTTCCTCCAGGAGAGTGGAAGAATTGGGTTATCATCAGAGGAGCAGGGTGCTACAGCAGTGTGTAGGTAGTTAATGAGGCACAATTGAGACAGCAGTGTGATAAAACCCACCAGGCCTCATGGAGAGAAACTCTCCATGAAACTCAATGAAATTGACATTTTGCCAACAACAATGTAAGATTCAGGCCTCTGTACTTCCTGAGATCTGCTCTAAACTGTGATACAATTTTTTGGTCATTTCGACTAACTGAAAACAGAATGGTTTATTCATAAGCTCCTACCACTGATGGAGTTATGAACAACAGCGTCGTAAGATTTATTGAATAACTCTCAACGTTTGTTGTCAATTTATAAGTATTAAATTGGGATCCAACATTTTTTAAGTGTAAAACAGTGCAAAGCTATTAGCAGAGGGAATATTAAATGTGCAATATTAAATAACAAAGATAATGATGACCTTAACTGAAAAAAGTTGTGTAAAATCAATCCTACTACATTTTTTTAAACCCACTGACATACTCACACTGTAGTTTTGTAACCTTCTCTGAAACATGGCAAACTGGACTCATCAAGGCGAATCAATAAGCAGAAATTACACCCATATCACAAATGTCATAGGTATGGAACTCATTTACTTCTGAAGATGACACACTTCAGCAATGTCCAACACTTAATGATAGAGGCACACTGTAGTTTGTAAAGCAAGGAGACCAGGCATTCATCTGAAAAACTAATATTTCCTTTTGCACTCTTTATGTTTCATATGCTGAATCCCATTTAGCACCAACACCTGTTCCTACATCATTCAAATATATAAACTAAACTATTTCCTCGTTTGAGTTCAGTGCATGATATACTTAAATTATCTAATATCCTGGATGATTTATCAACAGCTTTTTGGTTCTTTTAATATTTTGATGAGATGACATTTCTCCTCATGGTTGAACTGGAAGAATGTTTGTAATTGATAGTTTGCAGCCAGTATTTAAACACCAGTTGATTAATTGCAAAAAAAAATGTAGAATCAATTTTTTCTTTCCATATTCTGCCATTTTCTGATTTGATTTTTCTTTAGCTATGCCTGACATGACAGTGCACAATTTTAGTCATGTGGAAGATATTTCTGTTGAAATCTCACAGATTGCAGACTTATGTTTGACAGAATTGACATAATTCCACAAGCTACATCATTAATGCCAACGGTAGATGAATGGTGGAGACTGGTGGAACTCTTGGGCAGAAAAATAAACAGTTATTGCAGTGACTATTGGAATGTGTATTCTCTGATCATCCGTTCATTTGTCAAACTTGACCAGTGATTAAAGCTTTTAAAATGAATTCAGTCCTTCTCTGTTACAAACAATTTTAACATCAAATAAAACTATTAGCGATCTAACCAAAGCCAAAGGGACTTCTGGGCAACACAAGGGAGCAGTATAGATGAAAGCTGGCATGATTTATATTAACAGAACAATATTGGTTATCAATATTAGTTTCTAATGTTACTTTTGGAAACAGGGTTTTTGGAAAAACCTAGGTTATCGACCACTATTTACACATCATTAGTAAAAATAAAGCATTAAAAATGCAATTATATTAAAACATTTTGTGCACCTTTTGGAAACAGTTTTATATTTCCAAAGAGGTAATGTTATATGCCTAATGGAGGAAAATCAACCAATTATAACTAAATTATGATTAATTAATAAGCATTTGTTGAAGGTCTGACTAGAATTATAAAATATACAGTCCCCAAAGTTACGTTGTTACTGGTGTAAGAGTTTCAGAGGGAAAGTTATTTGCTAAAGGTTTATTTTCACAGGTGCTAGAAAGAACTAGGTATTTGATTCTGATAAATTTTGCTGCTTTTACTTGCTAGCATCCTTCCATCTGCACAAGATGATGGATATCTAAGCCACTGGAAATGGGACAGCTTCACAGGGTGCCCATGAACCAACGGCTGAAATGAGCAATAGGGAAATGGGTTCTGCCACAAATGCCATAGGCGGTTATCAGATGGTATTCTAGGTTGTTGCTACTGGTCATCAGCAACTGTTGCCAAGCCACTGTGGCCACTGACCATCATGACGATGCTCATTGGTCAACAGGCAATGTTATCATTTCCTACTTTTGTCAGCCAGTGTAAAAAAGTCAAAGTTTAACGTTTTTGTTTGGCACTTGCGAGAACTCTTGAAGGGAAGCTTTGGATGGTTTTCTCACTCCAGTTACTAAGCCGTACATAAAATCTTTACATGTGCAACCCTCTTCCACCCTGTGACCATGCCTGAACCAGCGATGTCATGTCAGCATCGAGTTTTTTTTTCACAGCACCTACTTTATCAAACTATATTTCTTCCCTGCCCCCCATTAAGGCAACCAAGTGTCCGTGGCTCTGTTTTTTATCCCAAGTTATATTAAAAATGTAAATGCAAACATGCGGGCAGAAAAGCAAGCACATTTTTCATGTTAAAGAGATTCTTGCTGTCTTGGTGCTCAATTGTTACATAATGCTGTTTTGGTGGAGTATCTTTCTAACTGTGACTGTGTAACTGCAGTCAGTTGTCATTAAAACCTAAGTGAATTCTGAGGAAAGGTCACTGGACCCAAAACGTTAACTCTGATTTTTTCTACACAGATGCCTCCAGACCTGCTGAGTTTCCAGCAACTTCTGTTTTTGTTCCTAATTGCTTCATTGATGTTGTTCAGAAAGGAATGCTGCTGTACTTACCTGGTTTGTCCAACATGTGACTGCAGACCTACAGCAATGCGGTTGACTCTTTAACTGCCTCTTGGCAATTAGGGATAAGCAACAAATGCTGGCCCAGCCAACGATGCCACGTCCCATGAATGAATAATTTTAAAAATTCTTATAGACTTCTGTACCAGTAAAGCATGTCGTGACTTCTCAGTAGGTCTGGCACTGGGGTGTGGTGCGGGGATGGAGGTGTTGGTCAATGGCCTCCTTTATGGGCACTCAATGGCCTATGAGGGGCTGTCCCAGTAGCAGACACCATCCTCATGTCAACAGCACTACTGGCATTAGCCAGGGCCCACATTCCTGCCAATCCCTGGGGGCAATCTGATCTTGGCATACCGCACTCCCGTTTACCTGTTTTCGAAGGTACTTCATCACTGGGGCATCCTCGTCCTGCAGGCGCACTCCCAGCAGTGGCCACCACTTGCAGTGGCACTGTTGCAGCTACTGAAGTGTCAGTTTTCTGTTTGGGCTGGCAGTTCTTGCGGCTTATTTGGTTGGTGGTCCTGGCAGTGGCCACTCAATTGGTCACCACTGGCAAAATGCTGCCCTGAGTCCTGTCACTCACTGCAGTGGAATTGTCTCCCACTTCCAGCCCTGATGGCAGGACATTAACTGCCTTCAATAAATTCAGCCTGGGTCATCTAATTCATCCCGTTAGATGACCAATCAGCCAATGAAGACAAAAGCCTTGACTTTAACTCTGGGCTAGTTTCC
Source organism: Ginglymostoma cirratum (assembly GCA_024137785.1). Lineage (NCBI taxonomy): Eukaryota > Metazoa > Chordata > Chondrichthyes > Orectolobiformes > Ginglymostomatidae > Ginglymostoma > Ginglymostoma cirratum. The sequence goes on along the minus strand of JAHRHZ010000133.1, from coordinate 25,470,127 downwards.
AGCTGATAAGTAACAAGCTCAGCTACTGCCCTAGCAGCCAGAAGTTTTAAATTCTGGGTCTCATTTAAAATTCACTGAACAAACTCCCGCACAATTCCAGTAGAACATTATGTGACTCAGAGGTAGCCTGCTCAGCCCAGGACAGTGGTAAGGTTAGCTGAATGTTCCTTAACTTAACAAGAAATGATTATATCTTTGATAACTTACCTCTTTGGGCTTTTGATTTGCTTTGCTGATGGGATTGACTGACAGAAACTTTAAGGCTCTTCCTGCTCAGTGCTTAATGTTAGCTTCAGTCAGATCCAAACCTGAGAGGTACAGAAAGTTTCCAGCTTTGGGCGAGAGTCCATGTTGGCTGCTTGGTTGAATACTTCATAATTGAAATCGATCAGCTCCCCGTAACTCCAGGACAGCAAAGGTACCAGTAAATCTGGCTTCTGCAGGATATGTGGAGTTAACATTACCATCATAGACATTTACTTCATTTATCAGACAATAGCAGGCATGAGATGTGGCATGTAAAAGTTATCTATGTGTCATGCCTTATGCATAAAGCACACAGTACAGAATTGCCAGTTTAAAGTTCGAGAAGATTTGGAGCTCAGGTTGTGGATGAGGTTGTAGACATGCTCGCCGAGCCGTTGGGTTTGGTTGCAGATGTTTTGTCACCCTGCCAGGTAACATCATCAGTGCGCCTCTGGTGAAGAGTTGGTGTTCTGTCCCATTTGTTATTTATGTGCCTCGGTTTGCTGGGGTGATTGGTATTATTACCGGGTTTGTTTCTCAATGATTTGTGCACAGGGTCTAATTCAATGTGTTTGTTGATGGAGTTCCGGTTGGAATACCAGGCCCCCAGGAATTCCCTGGTGTGTCTCTGTTTGGCTGGCGCAATTATGGATGTGTTGCCCCAGTCGAATTTGTGTCCCTCTTTGTTCTTGTTATTGAGACCAGTGAGAATTGATCGCATCTCCTGGTGGCTAGCTGATGTTTGTGTATCCATATTGTCAGTTTTCTTCCAGTTTGGCCTATGTAGTACCTTCTGACAGCTAGTGACGAACGTAAAGGATCCCATACACACAACCAGCAAAACAGGTGTAACATACAAAATACCATGCAAGGTCTGTGAGAACCGCTACAAAGGCCAAACAGGAGGCAAACTGACAATACGGATACCCGAACACCAACTGGCCATGAAGACACGCGTCCAATTGTCACTGGTCTCACTACACACGGACAATGAGGGACGCAAATTCAACTGGGACAACACATCGATAATAGAACAAGCCAAACAGAGACACGCTAGGGAATTCCTGGAGGCCTGGTATTCCAACCAGAACTCCATCAACAAACATATTGAATTAGATCCTGTGTTCAAACCACTGAGAAACAGAACCAGAAATAATACCAATCACCCCAGCAAACCAAGGCATATAAATAGCAAGCAGGACAGAACACTGACGCTTCACCAGAGTCGCACTGGCGATGTTACCTAGCAGGGTGACAAAATGTTTACAACCAAACCCACTGACTCAGCAAACATGTCGACAATCTCAGAATTGCCAATATTTAACATAAAAAAACTTTGTATTTGAATTAAGATATGGACTTATCCAAAAGATGTGATTTTTTCCTATCCTTTCCAACAATAACCTTTGTAATTTTTAAAAACCCTCTTATTAAATATCCTCAGATCCTTCACTGCTTGAGTAGTAATTGGTCCAGTACTTCAAGCATCTCCTTGTAGATGTTATTTGCCATCACTGGCACCTTCCTGAGATAGTAGGAACGGCAGATGCTGGAGAATCTGAGATAACAAGCATGGGGCTGGATGAACACAGCAGGTCAAGCAGCATCAGAGGAGCAGGAAAACTCGACGTTTCGGGCCTAAACCCTTCATCAGAAAAGAAATTTCTGAAGAAGGGTCTAGGCCCGAAACGTCAGCTTTCCTGCTCCTATGATGCTGCTTGGCCTGCTGTGTTCATCCAGCTCTACA
>JAHRHZ010000133.1:25415418-25467734 GCA_024137785.1 Ginglymostoma cirratum | reverse complement strand
AGGAGCAGGAAAACTCGACGTTTCGGGCCTAAACCCTTCATCAGAAAAGAAATTTCTGAAGAAGGGTCTAGGCCCGAAACGTCAGCTTTCCTGCTCCTATGATGCTGCTTGGCCTGCTGTGTTCATCCAGCTCTACACCTTGTTATCTCAGATTCTCCAGCATCTGCCGTTCCTACTAACTCTGAACCTAAAACTGATGTGCTTTACGTGAACTTATTACTTCTTCACTCTTGAAACCGATAGGGCTGACTTATGTTATCATTTTTCAATGTACATGAAATAATAGCACATTAAAAACCATAGCGCAGTCCTTTTGCACTTCTCATACTCAGATTGCTAACACGTTAATGGGATCCTCTGCATTTGGTGGCAGCCATTTTGTGTTACTGTTGTGCAGTTGACTTTGGATCCAAGATGACAAAGTTCCAGTATTGTATCCTTGTGAGCGCTTACAGGCTTCATCAGAGGTGCAGAACAATCGCCCATCTTTCATGTTTCCCTTTGTTTTGCTTTCAGTTCCTCCCTGGTTCCATTCAAGCCCTTAAGTTGTTGTCTCCAATTTACCCTCTGAGACCCTAGTTTTGCAAATTGCCATATTCTGGCAATACTCTCTATATTTAGAGATCAGAGCAATTGTGGCTTCTGAGAACCTCCCCTCCTGGGGCACACCATCCTCTCCTATCCTCTGAGATCCCACCCTTTTTACCTTGAATTGCCCCCTTTCATTGGCATTATTCTCTCAGTGAGCTACTCCAATGAAGCCAGATTTGAGCTTCCCCCTTTCCCCAGGACTCTGCAGGCTAATACCCGATATGCCTCTAGCCATTAATTCCTGAACCTCCAGCATGATTGTGGCACACCCTCTGACCTGACTTGGCGGGACAGCCCTTACTGAGAACAGCCCAGCCCTGCCCCTGGGCCGATGCACCCGCAGCATCCTGACTGACACATGCATCATTTCCAGATTGGTTGCATTTCACCTGCAGGATGCATTGAAGCTCATTCCCTAGACTGGAAAGACACAGATCTACCCCAACTTTCCGGATACAAAATTCCTAACTGACCTGGATTAACCCTTTATACTGGATTTGGACTAATCCCTTGACTGTGCGGAGGTATCACCTGATTGGCTGTAATCCCTGTTAACCCCACTAAGGGGATGGCTTTGCTTTTAGCATGTGCAATGTGTTTGCCACAGAAACTCCAGGCACATGTTGCACATGTGAGAGATTGATATAGCACAGTGCATAAGGTGAACACCGAAATATTCAACACGGTGTGTGTGTGTTTTATCCACAGTAGAAGTCCAACATTCACTAGATTAATGAAGGATCCTCTGGAGAGGTTCAGGGTACAACCTGGAAAAGTACAATATGCCCTTTGCAAATGTAAATTCATGGCCCAGCATCTGCTTAAGACCTGTTTGCAAAATTCAATTGCATGTGACTGCATTTGCTGGGTCCACTGAAATAGGTGGAGGCAAAATGATTAACATAGCTTATATATATATATAATCATGAAGTTTAAATCTACTCTATCATCAGTCCATTAAATGGATTTTCAAGCTTATTAATGCAGATTTTTTGGGGGGATTGTTTTCTGGATAGACAGTGTGTTCAGCCAAAAGGCATGGTTCATTGCCTGCAGCAGGCAATTAAAAGCCACCAGGCAAGTGAAGCTGGGTGGGCCTGCTGGTCCAATCAGAAAGCTAGTAGCTCTAGAGCACAGAGAGAGGAAGTCGGTAATGAAGCAGCAAGGAGAGGCTAAGTCTGCCCTCGAAAGGGGATGCATTAAATACATTTTGGTTTCTTTACCTCCAGAAGAATCACAAAGCTGTTACATTGTAGAAGGAGGCCATATTGCCCATCGTGTTTGCACAGGCTTTTGAAATGATCATTATAGCTCAGTGCTATTCTCCTGCCTTTTCCCCATCCCCTTGCACATTGTTTCTCATCAAACTATAATTTAGTGCCCTCCTGAATGCCTCAATTGAACTTGTCCCCATGGTGTATAAAAAGTTTGGTCTCATCGCATTTTGTAAATTGCTTTAAATCAGTGACCTCTCATTCTTGATCCTTAATTGATTAGGAGTAATTTCTCTCTATCTACGCTGTTCAGACCTCTCATGATTTTGAAATCTTCTAACAGCTTTTCTCTTAGCTTCCTCCTCTCCAACAGTCCCAACTTCCCGATCTCTCCTTCCAATTGAAGTTTCTCACCCGGACCACTCTCCTGTATGCTCTCTGTGCTTTCCCATCCTTCTTATTGTTTGGGGCAGTGCTCCAGCTGAGGTCTAACCAGTGTCTTGTATAAATTCACCATACCCTCCTTGCATTCTATTCCCTTATTAATAAAGTCCAGGATACTGTATACTTTATTAACTGGAGTCTCCACCTGTCCTGCTAACTTTAATAATCAATGCTCATACACTTTTAGGCTCTCTGCTTCTGTACCTCCTTGAGAATTGCACCCTTACTTTATGTTGTCTGTCTCATGTTACTCCTACCAAAATGCATCAGTTAAGAGGAACATAATGTTTTATCCTCAGTTGAGTTTGAAGTAATTTTCTAGATTTTTCTTTTTCATACAGTTCACGATCTCTGTAAGGTCATCTATTAGTTGACTCTGTTTAATACTGAAGAGTCAAGGACACTCCAATCTTTTTCTCTTACCTCAGATCCTTAGATCATTGAGGTAGTGATGCTGTCTTAGCTTGTTAAGCAGTAATTGAGCTTCTGTCCATACTCCTAAAGTTTCATTCATAAAACAGAAAGAATGTTGTTGAGAGTTGGCTTTGGAATGATGAAAGAAATGGGCAAGTGTTTTAATTAAGTTGAAACCAAAAAGGTCAGAATATGGAACATCAAGGAAGGTGAGACAATTACAAGGAAAGAACAGAAGTTGTCCTGACAGACAGTGTTCAAAATGGCACAAACACATTCATATTGGTGTCTGGACTATTTGTTATCACTATCGTCTAAGGCCTTCAGTTACGTTGCTATGATACGCCATGTCTACATTTGAAAATGCTTCAGTGAAGATTAGTTCAAATGTATGAACTTCTTGTTGCATATGATTGTGTATTCAGAGTCAGAATATCAGTAAAACTACTTGCACTTAATACACTACTGGCCTTTATCTTGTTATGAGTATAATTGAGTTCATCGTTGCTAGTATTTGCATGGATGTAATTGCTTTTATTTTTGGAAATTAAGGTCAAATAGTTGTATCTGTGTAATTATTCACAACTAATTATTAGATGCCCCAAAAAATGTTTCAAAGAACTTCTGTAGAGTGCAGATTGCCTGAGTTTTTATCTGGAAATTATGAAATAGGTGTAAAGTGAAAAATTCTAAATTTTCTGTTTTATTTTAAAGCTTTCATCTTGCCATTGCCTATGAAATTGGACATTTAGCCATAATTTTCAATGGCAACATACATGTTAATAAAATTAGATTCCCTCTCAGAATCAATGAAAATGCATTCATTTGTTAATTCAGGAAACAATCCACAGACCTATACCTGTTTCAGATTTATGACGAAGAAGGTTTGACTTGAGCCTCCAGTGGTTTCTATTGTAATGAAAAGCTATGTTGGACATAACTCAGAGTGGTGTTTGAAACAGCTTTCTACGAATAACTCATGAATATACCATGCAGAGAGATGAGTGGTGGAGGAGATAGTTGCACGAGTACAGTCACCTTTACAGATTATTACATTGTTTCATTGCATATTTTCAAGCCTTCCCTAAATAGCTCAGCAGATTTATCCAGAAATTAGCTGAATCTTACGCTTCAAAACATTCCAAGTTTAATCCCCATTAGGTATTTAGGGCTCTATGCCATGGTTAGTTTGAATGCAGGAAGGGTATTTAAGTAAGTGGGATGGTAATGCGTGGGAACCCCACCACCTGCCTTTCTCTGTCCAGATTAAGTCTGGTGCAGTAAGTTCCACGGATGTCTAACAACCTCACTGCCATATTAAATCCCTTCAGTGGGCGATTACTGTCCAACTGGTACGACGCCAAAAAGAGGAGGGCCTGTTGTCACATTGGGAGCACTACGAGGCAACAAGTGTAGGCTGTTTGTGGTTTCCTGTAGGGTGTTCCTTCATTAAAAGGCAAGGAGAGCTTGTTTGAGGCCACCTGGCATTTAGATAGAGATAATGCTGAGATCTACCCCTCATTTAGCTGCTGATTCCTTACACCACCCTGCACTGTGACCTTTACACTACAAAATTCCTCCCATTATTATTTACCTCTGGCCTGAGTCATTAAGCCTCCAGTTGGGTGTTGTACCAACAATAGCCACTACTTCGCCGAGCCTGTGTGTTTGGTTGCTAGGTAACATTGTCAGTGTGCCTCCAGTGAAGTGTTGGTGTTCTCTATATGCCTCGGTTTGCTGGGGTGGTTGGCGTTACTTCCGGTTCTGTTTTTCAATAGTTTGTATATTGGGTCCGGTTCAATCTGCTTGTTGACGGAGTTCCAGTTGGAATGCCAGGGTTCCAGGAATTCCCTGGCATATCTCTGTTTGGATTGTGCTATTGTGAATGTGTTGTTCCTGACGAATTTATGTCCTTCTTAGTCATATGTATTGAGACCAGTGAGAATTGGTCATATCTCTTGGTGGCTATTTGGTGTTTTGTATCCTATTGCCAGTTTTCTTCCAGTTTGGCCTATGTAATGTTTTTTACAGCCCTTGTATGGTATTTTGTATATTGCATTAGTTTTATTGGGTGTGGGTATAGGACCCTTTACAGTCATCACTAGCTGTCGCAGGGTGGCTGTTGGTTTGTTGGCTACCCTGATACCTGGGGGTCTGAGTAGTCTTTTAGTCATCTCTGGTATGTCTCTGATATACAGTAGGACAAAGGATGCATGATGGTAATCCTTAATAGAGCCCAATACATTGAGAAAGCTAATGCACTACTAGCAGATACCGATATCTACCAACAGATGGCAATATTTCCACACCATATTTAGAGAACCGGATCAAAACAACCCTGAAGAAATTACACAATTCAGGAGATATCAGCAAGACAGGCTACCAAAAAATGAAGCCAGAGGGATCCAACCCAATCCACTTGTATGAACTCCCCAAGGTACACAAGCCAGGGGTCCCCCTCAGACCCATTGTCTCACTACCAGTCATGCCAACATATAGACTAACCAAAGAACTACAAAAAAACTGAAATACTCAGTTGACAACATTACCCACTCTGTCCACTCCTCCCAAGAATTCCTCAACATCATCAGAGTCACCAGAATAGAGGAGGGTGAGGTAATTACATTCTTCGAAGTTTACATCTATAAACATCGACCCAGCCAAAGAGACAATTGCCACACTGCTGGACGAATCAGGAAGACAGGCACCCCATGACACCAACAGCATCAACAAGGACAGCCCCCTGAAACTACTGGATCTGTGCCTCACAACCCACTTCACCTTCAACAACCATGTATTCAAACAAATCAATGGAAATTCAATGGGATTCCCAATATCAGGGCTGATTACAGTATTGGTAATGCAAAGATTTGAATGAAGAGCAGTCCCCATTATACAACCCAAACTTTGGGTCCGCTATGTAGATGACACCTTCATGATTATCAAACGCACAAGACTACAAGAAGCCCACCCGACACATAAACAACATCCTCACTGGAATAAAATTCACAAAAGAAGAAGAGAACAATAACTGACTATCCTTCCTAGACATAATGGTAGAATTTAAGAACAACGGGGAACTCCAGACTAGCGTATACAGAAAGACCACACATACAGACCAGTTACTTAATTACTCCAGCAACCACTCAACACCCATAAACAGAGCTGCATCGGGACTTATTCAGACGGGCCAGAACACACTGCAGCAATCTGGAATTGTGCAAAGCAGAACAGGAGCACTTATATGGAGTTTTTAAAAGGAATGGGTCCCCAAAAAGCACAATCCGCCATTACTTCCACGACAGACCACAACAAGAAGACACAACACACCCAGACCCACTAGTCACCCTCCCGTACATCAGAGACATATCTGAGATGACCGTAAGACTATTCAGACCCCTAGGTATCAGGGTATCCTACAAACCAACAACCACCCTACAACAGCTACTGACGAACGTAAAGGACCCCATACCCACACCCAATAAACTAACGTAATATACAACATGCAAGGGCTGTGAGAAACATTACATAGGCCAAACTGGAAGAAAGTTGACAATAAGGATACACAAACACCAAATAGCCACCAAGAGACATGACCAAGTCTCACTGGTCTCAATGCACACAGACAAAGAAGGACCCAAATTCGACTGGGACGACACACCCATAATAGCACAAACCAAACAGACTTGCCAGGGAATTCCTGAGGGCCTGGCATTCCAACTGGAACTCCGTCAACAAACAGATTGAACTGGACCTGATATACAAACTACTGAAAAACAGAACCAGAAGTGATGCCAAACACCCCAGCAAACTGAGGCATATAAGTAACAAGCAGGACAGAACACCAACTCTTCCCCGAAGGCACACTGATGATGCTACCTAGTAGGGTGATGAAATGTCTGCAATGAAATAGACTGGCTCGGCGAGCAAGTCTACAACCTCATCCACAACCTGAGCTACAAACCTTCTGAAAAACTTTAGATAGCCACTACCTCCTTGGTGGCACTGCTGAGCAAAAGAGCTGCCAGCCTTTGATTGGCTGTCAGCTCTCAGCAAGCATCATATCCTTCCCCAGGGCCCACCAGTGATCTCTCTACCACCTGCTTGTTTTATAATACCATGGGCTTTCCCAGGAGGCTTCAGCATGGATCGTACACCGGCTAGACAGACAACAACCAAGACCCCTGTCTCCTCCAGAAAATTTAACTTTAGTGCGGTATTACAACGACAGCTGCCCATGCATACTGAGATGCAGCAATGAAATGCAGAAGTGTCCTGGAAGTGCATCAGAGATGTGTGTGTGTGTGTGTTGGGTGGGGGGAGGGGCAGGGTTGTGGCAGTGCCTGTGGGGAGTGCCCTGAGAGGTTGGTACCCAGTTCCTGTTCCCAACATGGAGGTTGGTTGGAGCAAGCAGTGAGCTGAATGCGCCAGGTGTGCACTCTGCTTTCCTTGTTGAGTTTTCTTGATGTCGAACTTTGTGGGTGAGTTTGGTAAGGTGGAAGGCTGAATATTAATTGGGCTGCTAACAAACAATACTCACTGTCAACTGGCATCCCACTGCTGCCAAGCAAGAATTTTGCCTCACTGCTTGTGTAAAGTATTAAAGATGGTGTGCGTTACTCCTGGGTCCAGATAGATGGTCTGTGCCAGACTTGTCACCAGTTCCTGGCATACATCTTGCCATAGCCAACATCACTCAGATCCCGATAAAGATTCTGCCTGTATGGTCGAATATCAACAACCTTCACCTACAAAGCATAGTCAGTGCTAATGTTTTGCTGGCTTCTGATTGTTAAAGGAAGACTTGGAAAAATAAAATGACAAAATCTAAAGAAGAAGGAAACATTCAAAGGAAAACTTGCTACTGTGCTCAATGGAAGGGGAAAACTTTAATAAGAACATCAAAGACAAAGAAAGCAGAAAGTTTGGAAAATGCTGCTGCACCTGTAAAGATCAGGTGAAGTAAAGAACTTTCATTGTCCACCTTGCAAGAAAGTTTGATATGAATGTATATACAAAGCCTGGCCCAACAATCCTTAGCTGCCTCATCAGTGACCTCCCTCCATTCATAAGGTGAGAAGTGGGGATGTTCGCCAATGATTGTGCAATGTCCAACATTGTCCATAACTCCTCAGATACTGAATCAGTCTACGTCCATGTGAAGCAAGATCTGGACAATGTTCAAGCTTGAGTTGATAAGCAGCAAAGGAACATCTGCACCACATACACGTGCCAATGAAGATGTCTAATAAAAGAGAATCAAACCATAGTCCCTTGATGCTCAATGATATTACCATCACTAAATCTCCCATTATCAACATCCTGGGGGTTACAACTGACCAGGACCTCTACCAGATCAATAATACCATGGCTTCAAGAGTAGTCTGGATGTGAGAATTCTACAGCAAGTAAGTAACTTCTTGACTTCCTGAACACTGCCCACGATCTACAAAACCAAACATAAACCAGGTCAATGGTGCCTGAATGAGTAAAACTCCAATAACACCTATAAAGCTCAGCAGTATACAGTACAAAGCAGTCTGCTTGTTTTGCATCCCATCCATCACTTTAAACATCCTCATCCTCAGCCACTGACGCACAATGGCAGCAGTGTGTACCATATACAAGATGCCATGAAACAACTCACCAAGATTCTATAGACAGCATCTTCCAAACCCATAACTTCTACCACCTAGAAAAACATGAACAGCAGATGTGTGGGAATACCGTCTGCAAGTTCCCCTCCAAGTCACACATCATCCTGATTTGAAACTACATTGCTATTCCTTCACTGTCACTGGGTCAAAATCCAAGATTTTCTTTCCAAATACCTGCACCACATGAAATGCAGAGATTCAAAAATATATCTAACATGTTGTTTCTCAATTGCTCCACCATTCCTGGCCATGTATTTAACTGCCAAGAACCTAAGCTTTAAAACTCCTTTCCTAATCTTCTTTGTTGCTATGTCTCTTTTCTGCTTTGAGTTTCTGGTCATCTTCCCTCATATTTCCTATTAATAGCTAGCTACCAAATGTTGCTTTATTACATCCTTATGAAATGTCTTTGGATGTTCTAATATGCTATGTGTGCTACAGAAATATAAGCTGTCGTTTTAAAATAGAGCATAATGTAGCTTAAAACTTATGCAGTGTAAGAAGCCAACTCAGTAATTATACATATTTTAATTACAAACAGTAGAGATATAATTGAAATTTTGCAAAGATTTTACAATTATTCTATCCTAATTAAAATGAATAGATTACATAAAGAAACTTTACACCACAGCCATGCGGACAGTGGGAAATATTATTTAAACCTTAATAGAATTAAGTGAAACTTACAGGTTTATTACAGACCGGTGATTTGACAGGTTCTCTGTAGGGAATCCTACATTAACAGGCACACTGGTAATTAAATCATTTGTTACTTTGTAATGTTCTAATGTTTCACATATACTCTGTCAGAGCTCTCTGTGTAGATCGGAGCTAATCAAAGGTAATCAATTTTCAGCATTTTGAAATCTGTGAATGATTATACATTCATCAGATCATTTAGTGGAGTGCACAAAAAGTGAAACGCATTTCATTTTCCAAAATGACACAGAATTATCGCTACAGATTTCAATAGTTATAATTAATTTCACCGTCTCGCTGTGAATTTTGAGCACTTCTCTTGTGAGTTATCAACAATGATTTAATGCACGTATTTACAAAGCAAACACATCAGCGAACTACATAAATGAAAGCAGATGTGCAACAACAGACAGTTATCAGAGTTCTCATTTATGTTATAATTGTGTTTTAATTTACCTGCAGTTAATTGTTTGGTGCAAATATAAAGCTCTACCACTGAAATGCTGATACAGCTGGAGTCAAGAGTAAAGCATGAGAAATAATCTTTCAAAGAATAGTTTAGGCATTTTTGCAGTTGTTAAATAACAACGGACAACCAAATATGAAAATTTTCTTGAAACTCCCATATGAAACGAAGAACTTAAGAAATTCAGTGTAATTAAATAGAGAGCCTGCCGAGTGACTAATTATCCCAATAAAAATTCTTCTCATGATCAATAATATTTCCCATTTGTAATAATCCATTAACATTAGTTTTGGTGCATTTACAGAAAAACAAAGCCTCTGAAGATCTTTTCAAAATTTCATGACTTCATAGCAATTCCATCTATTAGAGAGAAATGTGTGTGAAGCCTCCCCATTAAAGGTGTTATAACCTCAAGTAGATAATTGGATAGATATTGAAAAGGAACAATTTGCAGGCTGTGGGGAAAGCACAGGGGAGTGGGCTAATTGGATAACAGTTCTCAAGAACTGGTATAGCCACAATGGGTCAAGTGACCAGTCCTCCCCTACAGAAAGATGGCATGGTTCATTAAGATCACAAATTGTTGAAGGAATACTGTGTCTAATTTTATGCTGAATGTTCAGAATGTAAAAGTTAGGATGGCATTGGTGAGTTTTACTGTATGAAAGCTTGAGGTAATGTGTACATTATAGCCTCAGTATTATAGGAAGGATAAAATAAAGAACTGTAGAGACTGGAAATCTGAAACAAACATAGAAATTGCTGGAAAAACTCTGCAGATTTGGTAGCATCTGTGGAGAGAAAACATAATTAATGTTTCAGGCCCAGTCACTCTTCTTCAGAACTGACACATCTAGAAAACCGTAGTATTTATGCAGATACAGGGGATGGGGTGGGGGGGAAGGGGAATGAAATAGTGAACAGGGAGGTGGAGCAGAATGAAGAGAGAGACAGAAAGAAGAAAAAAACTTAGACAGAGGGATTGTTGATAGTAAGCCAGGGAAGAAGAAAAGCTGGCTAAGGAATAATGGAAACTATGAGTGGGTGAAAATGGGCCGGAGGTACTGAAAATGACCCATGTCATGACAGAACCTGGGATGCTTACTTCTTTCACTCCTGTCAATCCCCTGTTATCAGCATAAATACCACGTGTCAAGCACCCCACAGGACATCACAGGAGCAGGAAAACTTGACGTTTCAGGCCTAGACCCTTCATCCGAAATGGGGGAGGGGAAGAGGGTTCTGAAATAAATAGGGAGAGTGGGGGAGGCGGATAGAGGATGGATAGAGGAGAGGATAGGTGGAGAGGAGACAAACAAGTCAAAGAGGCGGGATGGAGCCAGTAAAGGTGAGTGTAGGTGGGGAGGTAGGGAGGAGATAGGTCAGTCCAGGGAGGACGGACAGGTCAAGGGGGCGGGATGAGGTTGGTAGATAGGAGATGGGGGTGCGGCTTGAGGTGGGAGGAGGGGATAGGTGAGAGGAAGAACAGGTTAGGGAGGCGGGGACGAGCTGGGCTGGTTTTGGGTTACGGTTGGGGGAGGGGAGATTTTGCTTCTTGGGGCCTTGGATGGGGGTGAGGGAGGCGGGGGGGGGGCAGGTATAGCACTTCCTGCGGTTGCAGGAAAAGGTGCCGGGTGTGGTGGGGCTGGAGGGGACTGTGGAGCGGACGAGGGAGTCACGGAGAGAGTGGTCCCTCCAGAAAGCAGACAAGGGTGGGGAGGGAAAAATGTCTTTGGTGGTGGGGTCGGATTGCAGATGGCGGAAGTGTCGGAGGATGATGCGTTGGATCCGGAGGTTGGTGGGGTGGTACGTGAGGACGAGGGGGATTCGTTTCTGGTTGTTATTGCGGGGACGGGGTGTGAGGGATGAGTTGCGGGAAATGCGGGAGACACGGTCGAGGGCGTTCTCGACCACTGCGGGGGGTGAGGTTGTGGTCCTTGAAGAATGAGGACATCTGAGATGTACAGGAGTGGAATGTCTCATCCTGGGAGCAGATGCGGCGGAGGTGAAGGAATTGGGAATAGGGGATGGCATTTTTGCAGGAAGGTGGGTGGGAGGAGGTGTATTCTAGGTAGCTGTGGGAGTCGGTGGGCTTGAAATGGATATCGGTTTCTAAGTAGTTACCCGAGATGGAGACAGAGAGGTCCAGGAAGGAGAGAGAGGTGTTAGAGATGGTCCAGGTGAACTTAAGGTTGGGGTGGAAGGTGTTGGTGAAGTGGATGAACTGGCCCGAAATGTCAAGCTTTCCTGCTCCTATGATGCTGCTTGGCCGGCTGTGTTCATCCAGCTCCACACCTTGTTATCTCGGATTCTCCAGCATCTGCATTTCCTATTATCTCTCACCCCACAGGACGTGATGTGTAATCCTATGCACTCAGTCCAGACCAGACATGTCTACAAAGCCTCCCAGTTATCACTGTATGCACATAGTCCTAAAAAATCCATGTCACTGTTCTACCAATCCTTTTTGTTGAGATTACAATGTGGTTGTAGTGGTGATACCAGTGATTTTGAAGATTCAACTGAACAAATGTACAGGCCTCCTTTTTTTCACACGCAAAAAAAGTCTTGATGTGGAAGTGAAACAGTTGTTCAAGTGCTCACAGCTTTGAGGTGCTTTAAGTGCTTTGTATCACTGTCGGAGTATTGCACATAGTATCTTTGTTCTGGGAAATCACAACTCTCTCCAGTCATCAGTCATAATCCTAGGAGTGATGACCACCAACAATCTGTTCTAGATTGATGCAACAGTGAAGAAGGTAAAAAAACACCTCTTCTTCCTCAGGAGGCTAAGGAAATTTGGCATATCCGTAAGGACCCTCACCAACTTCTACAGACACAACACAGAAAGCATTCTATCTAGATGCATCACGGCTTGATAAGGCAACTACTCTGTCCGGGACCGTAAGAAATTACAGAGAATTGTGAACACGGATCTATCCATTGTGCAAGCCTTCCTTTCATCCATTGAGTCCATCTACACTTCTTGCTGCCTTCGAAAGGCAGTCAAAGACGCTCCCCACCCCAGGTCTAATCCCTGCCAACCTCTTCTGTCAGACAGAGATACAAAAGCTTAAACGCACATACCAATGGGTTCAAGAAGAGCTTCTTGTCCCCTGTTATTAGACTTCTGAGCAGGCCTCTGAAATTTCAAATCTACCTTCTGTGTAACCTTAACTTCGTATTCCTTGCTCTGATCTTTGTATGTTATGATCTGGCTGTACTGCATGTAAAACTGAACTTTTCACTGTACCTAGGTTCGTGTGACAATGACAAATCAAACCAAATCAAATTAAGTCGTGATGGGATTGCTGAGATTTGGGTGAGTCTCCGTACTGTGAGGTTTGTGCAGCAGCTGCTACCAGATAGCCAGCTCCTGGGGATGGGCTTGGGGATGTGGGGTGGGGAAGGCTGTGGGTATTGGAGGGGGGTGGTTGTGAGTGGGGAGGTGGTGTTGGATCCGTTGCTTCTGCAAGGTCTCTCTTCTGGAGACTGTTTGGTAGGCTGATTAAACACGAGTGGCTGGGCGAGGAAAGAAGAGAACATCCAGAACACGGGGGAGCCAAGACACATAGATCACATCGAGAAGGATTATGAAAGCCTGAACATTTGATCCCATTGTAGATTTTCTTACTAGCCCTGCAAACACTCACTGGATGACCGCAATATTTCCAGCACTCACTTGAGAGGCAGCAGATCGGCTCTCTGCACTCTCACTCCGTTTAGACAACATTTAGAACTGTTTTCTGGACCTGGATATTTCTGAACCAGATAAACAAGTCACGAAGGTTAGAATTGCTCTAGGCAATGAAGCCCTCCATTACAGAACACTTAAGTTCTGTCAGGAAGTGATCTTAAAATCCCCCACAAAAAGTGGCCAACATGGAGATAAATATTTTCAAAGTTAATCTCATGACCTCACTGACCTGGATAAAATATTCAACATAAAGTGAGATTCAAAAGACATGAGTTTTCTTCTAAACTCTCCTTTTGTTTTAAAATTACAAAAATATTGCAGATTTTTTTCATTGTTTCATTTTGGAAAACTTCAGAAACTCCTTTAACAAGACCAAAAAGACCAACCAAAAAGAATCATCTACCTTCAGTTTATTCATGTATTTCTGTCTAATTTCATGTTGTCTTTCTTTACAAAGGAATCATCTTCAAATACCCAATTTGTCCTGACGGATACTTTTCACATATATTCAGCATGAAGTTTTGCAGGAAAATGTCATGTTGTAATGTCATCTGTATTATCAAAACAGCAAGTATAAGAAGAGGAGCAGCTGACTGGCTTTCCATCAGAGATCCTGCATAATATAACATTCATTATCCACTACAAATAGCTCTGCAGCATTGATTAATGCTTGCACATTCATGTTCCATTTTGAATAATCTTTTTCCACCACTCCAGACATAGACCAGTGTTGGTGGAAGAGACTTTTCATTTACAAAGCTGATAAATCCATGGCTATAAGAAAGAAAATGTTCAAGGAAATTCATGGATTTAAAAAAAATCAACTGCTTGTCATGTTTCCCAACAACCAGGCGCATTTTGAATACTCCAAATATTTTTGTCCCAAATTCTGCTCTGGGAAACCTTCTCTCATATTTGAACAAAGAGTCCTAATATCGAATTTAAAATAACTTGACACAGATTAAAAATTATGCTTGCATTTTCTCTCTGAAACAAGATTGCCTTATGCAAGTCACTTAACATTCTATTTGACTGGACGATGTTTCCCCCTAATTCCTTCTGTTCTACATTGTAGGGTTTGTAACTTCTTCAATAACTGAGAGCCCATCTTTCACCAAGGATCATGCTACGCCCCGCTCATTATTGCCTATACCATCTTCCCTTATGTGCTATTGTTTCACCTTAACCTCCCAAACTAAGACTGCAAGACCTCTGTGCTGCTTACTCAGTACCTCAGAACACCTCACCACAACTTCCTCACCTGCACCAGCAGTAAAAGCCATGTCAACCACTTCTAACTCACTCAATTCTTTCCTTTCTGTCATTACAGGAGAAGACAGCCCATAAGAGTGCAGAAAGGGCCTGGAAGTGTGCCTGATATTAGATTCCTCAGGTCCTACGAGGAGAGAATCCTGACACTTGTGGGAAAAGACAGGGACCATGCTTGTGGGATCAGAGACATCAATGTTTCTCCAGCATTGTTGGTCTATGACAGTGTATGAACTGCAGCAATTCAAGAAGGCAGCTCACCACCACCTTCTCAAGGGCAATTAGGGATCGGTAATAAATGCTGGCCATCCAGCAACGCCCACATCCCATGACTGAATAAAAAACACTGAGTAAGATGCACCCCTCATTTCACTTAACTTTCACCATAACTCACTGTCAGTCATTCATTGCATGCCACTTCTAAGTGCTGGTTGTGATATCTTCTGTCCCTTGTGTCTTGCAGGCACCAATCACACATTCACCACCTTCATGAAGAAATGTCCGGCTCACCCAGAAGGCACCTTGATCTCTGAGGTTGAGAGTGTCAAGGCCTCAGAGGAAGCATCCGGAAGTCTGCCGCGCCCACCAGCTCCGATACTGACACGTTGGTGGCAACATTAGCTTTAGAAAGTGTGAGAGCCCAAGACGGTGAACATCTCACTGTGACAGCTCCACAGCTGGCTGAGGAATAAATGCCGCAGGTCGCTGGCACTCGGAGAGCTGTCAGTGGGCAAGTACCTGCTCAGCCCCAGGCCCGAGAGGGCCCTGTGGTGTCACCAGTCAGAGACTTGGTCCACGTGCATAGGGAGGAACAGAAGCTGCAGACACAACTATGGGAGGCAACGGCTCTCAGTGGCCAGAAGCTGCGGGATTGCAGTTACATATTCAACATGCTATCTGACTCCATCAACAGGGTGACAGTTGCCATGGAAGACTCAAGGTCAGCTGGATACATGCATACAATTGCACTCCATCTTGCCAGGCACTAGCCCTCAGGACTGAAGGCATGGTGACGGGGTGGGGGTGGATGGTGAATCTGGTGCCCACTCCTGGTGTCCCTTCCTCACATGGAAATAGGGCGGTGCCAGGAGACACCCAGCTGGAGGAAGAACCACACACAACCCCCTCAGGATGTCCACTTAGGATGCTCCAGCTATGGAATGGACCCAGTGGATTGACTGTGGCCATAATATTCATATTATTTCATAATGTTCATGATGGGTCAGCAAATGCCATATGCCAATGTTCATGGATGAGGGATGCATATGGTTAGTGCCCATGGATCATGCCATGAGACGCTGTTTTTGCTGAACAAATGAATGGTCCTTGGAGTGAGTAGAACAACATGAATAGCCCTCGGAGTGAGTGGAAGGTGCTTGGTACCCGCTCTGACATCCAGGTCCAGAATTCCCAATGTCTAGCTTATTTGATAAGATAGGAAGCTAAGTATTGATGAGGTGAGTTGCAGCATTAATAAGCATTTTACAAGAGGATTTTCCTGAGAATCCTGCCAGGATGCTTGGCAAATGCACAAAAGGTACTGTGGGTTGCTCCAGTGCCACGATTCTGCTACAAATTCCGCCATGGTCCACATCACTCAGACCCCTAGAATATACCACCCAATATCTGAACATTTAGTGTGTAAACCTACTCTTTACCTGCAAGTACTTTATCATTTGTGCACATAACGTATACTGCATTTTATTTAATAGGGCACAGGGTTAGTTAAGATACCGACTTGAGTTATGTTTGGACCTCAACTTCTGTTTTTTAAATCGGTCTTTTCAATTCACTATGCTGTCTTACTCCATGGTGATAGTGAATTGGTGGTGCATATTATAGTAAAACAAATATATCACACAGTTCATTGCAAGACAAACTTTTGTTCTAGGAGATGCAGGTTCAGCCTTAGAAGATACAAGGTGCACAGAGACTTCAGCTTTAATGCTTTGGTGTGGAGGGTGACGATCAATAACAAACACATACAGTACTATTTAAGGTTTTGTATTTTTGTGTATTCGTAAATATAGTGAACTAACAATATTTGTTTACCATGGCCCTTTAACTCTAGCTGTCAAGCTGTTTATTGGTCAATGCAACAACTAACTTAGTCATAATACCTGGAGGGTTAACAAGATGAGGTTAGAAACAAACCATTCAGGGACACTCTAGGAAGTAAATACTACAAATGGCATTACAAAGGCAATCAGAAACTGACATCAACAGGGCAGCTGCACTGCTTCAAATGCTGCAGTGAATATTGTTGCTTGACAGCAAAAACTAGAGTGGACTCTTTAGGGATTTTTTTAAAATGTTGCATCTCCATCAACGTATTAAGAAATGGAGATGATTGAGATAATAGCTTGTTGGGAACCTCAAAGTGTAACTCAAGTCGCTGAGACTAATAGGTCTGATTTTGTTCTAAAGTAGGAACATTTTAGAGCTATTCCAGTGATAATATCATTAAAACCTTTTTTTTTTGTTCCTGTTGTTTGAGTTATTTCAAAACGAGCAAATTTGAGAATTTATAAGTGTTTCCTTCCATTCATGAAATTGTACAAGCTACATTTTTTTCAACAGACTTGATAGAGAGTAATTTACCATTTGTTGCCAACATAATGAAATTTATATCTCAGCTTATAAATCTGTATTTGATTGTGTCAGATATTAGAAGGGAGGGAGTTAAGGATGTTACAAAAATACAAACATAACCAATACGCATGTCAATGCAATTACTTGCTTTTAGTGCATATTAATAAATTAATGAAAAGTATTTAGTTATAGTATTAAGCAGGAGACTAATTTTGATCTATTTAGTGTTTTCTTGTTTCATTTCAAAGAGGTTTAAATTCCTTTTGTTAGCAAATGAAAAAGGCACAAAAGAGAATCTATATGTCTGCCATATTGTTTTAATGCAATGCTTTTACAATGACACAGCTCTTCCTCAAGGGCTCCCATCTCACTGAGGAGTCTGCAGATCAATTCAAATCCTATAACCTGCTCTGAAAAGCATGCTCACATTTTGACAGCTGTGACAAATTCTACTTCAGCAGCAGATTCAATCCACCACATTTTGATGGAAAAACAATATTCTAAATAAAAATATTCTGTAAAGAAGTGAGTTCACCCTACTTGTCAATGTTAACGGATCCCTAAATCAATTCCAGAGTCTAGATCTGCGTCTTCACCACAGATTAATGAACTCTTCCTTGGTTCAGATCCTATTGGTGTAACAGGTTTATCCAACCATTATTTTTTCAGATATGTTGTATATAAACAGATGAATAATCAAGAGACTGAAACTTCTGTTTGCGGAAGTGGAGTCGGGAAGTGTGATGGGTAATAAGTCATTGAGTTGTAATGTAGCTGGGCCAATAATACAGTGTCTGAGGCTAACATTCCGGGAACATAGTTTAAAATCTCAACATTGCAAATGGTGAAATGTGAATTCAACAAAATATGGAATTAAAAACTTAAAAATGGTGTCAATGTAACTGTTGTTGATTGGTTCACTCCTGTTCATTAGGAAGGAATTGTCTCATTTTGATCTGATCTGGCCTGTATGTAACTCCAGATCTATAACAATGTGGCTGACTCTTAACTGCCCTCTGAAATAGTCTATAAGCCATTCAGTCGTAGGAAGCTGCTACAATGTTTAAGCAAAAGAATGAAATGGCACTGATCACCCGTCGTTGAGCACCAACAACATCAAAGGCGAACACAGCTCTGTCTATCCTACAAAGTATATCTTAGTAATAGCTGTGCCAAAGTTGAGAGAGCTGTCCAACAGACTGGTCAAACAAAACCCAGACATAGTCACACTTGCAGAATCACATCTTACACAGAACTTCTCAGACACCGCTATCCCCACTGCTGGTTACATCTTGTCTGACCAGCAGGACAGCCTGAGCAGAGAAACTGATACCATAGTATACAGTCAGGAAAAAGTTACACAAGATTGCACAACATTCATTTGGAACCCACAAGATCTCACAGCATCAGGTCAAACATGGACAAAGAAGCCTTCTGCCAATTACCATTTACTGCCCACCACCAAACTCTACCAAACCCTGTTGATGAATAAGTACTCCTCCAGGAAGAAAACCCATTGGAGGATGCACTGAGGGTGGTAAGAGCACAGAAGTAAACTTTTTTTTATTCAAGGGATGTCGCAGGCTACGCTAGCAATATTGCCCATCCCTTGAGAAGATGGGGGTGAGCTGCTTTCTTTAACTAGCTATAGAAGTACTGTGAATAAAAGAGCAGGTCAGAGGCTAGCAGTGAGTAACTCAACTCCCAGACCCTATCCACCATCTACCAGGCATTGATCTAGAGCGCGCTGAATAATCTCCACTTCGCTGGATGAGTACAGCTCCAACAACATTCATGAAGCTTGATACCATGCAGCCCACTTGATTGACACCCCATCTTCCACCTTCACCATACTGTCCCTTCATTAAGGCTCCTCTGACAGTACCTTCAAAACCTGTGCCTGATTCCAAAAAATTGATAAAAGCAGCAGATACATGGAAGTACCACCACCTTCAAGTTCCCCTCCAAGCCACTCACCATCCTGACTTAGAAATCTATCGCTGTTCTTTCACTGTCGCTGGGTCGGACTCCTAGAATTCCCTCCCTTATGGCATTGTGGGTCAATCTACAGTAGGTGGATTGTAGCGGTTCAAGAAAGCAGCTCACTGCCAACTTCTCAAGGGCAACTAGGGATGGGCAAGAAATGCTGGCCAGGCAGTGATGCCCACATCCCACAAATGAATATTAAAAAAAAACCCTACAAGCTCCCCTCCAAACCCTTCACTAGCCTAACTTGGAAAAATATCACTTACTCTTCTTTGTCACTAGGTCGAAATCCTGGAGCACCCTCCCAGAAAGTATTGTTTGTGCCCCTACACAAAATGGACTTTCGTGGTTCAAGAAAGCACCTCACCACCGTCTTCTGAAGGGAAACTAGGGATAAGCAAAAACTCTGGTCGCCAGCGATGACCACGTCCAATAAATGAATCAATAAAGAAAGCAAAAGTCTGTCCAGTTCCTCCTTGAAATCCAAGGTTTCTTGGACCCTGTGGAAGAAATCTGCTCTTCCAAACTCTTTGAAAAAAATGTTCCTTTCGCATCTCCCCTTTGTGACCAGTTTGAAGAAAGGACACATAAAGGAAGGGGAGTAGCAAGAGGAAGAAATTAATTAAAAGAGGCATGAACAAACAGATGAAGAAACAACAGCTTGACTGAGGCTATGCCTTCAAGAATGTTGTCTTTCATTTTAATCCGTTACCTCTCTCATTGTATGGATTTTCTCTCACAGGCTGAAGTTTTACTCATTTCTGGTTGGATTGAATTCTACCAGTTGCTCATTTTTCTCATAGGTCTAATGACATTTTGAATGCTTGTTTGCCTGGGGTAGTTTTCTTCAACAAAAACAGTGAAAAGCAGAGAGTATTCCACGGGAGAAAATAGAATGAAATTGGACTTTTATTTCTACTTAAATCTGGCAAAGTTTTTTTAAGCTTTATAAATTTAAATTCAATATCAATAGATCCATTTAAGAAGCAGTCCAGCAGACTTTGAGGAATTGTAAATGTTGCTGATATCCTCAATGTTTTTTCTGTTTACATTCTCAACAGTAACGCTCTTTCTATGCCTAGTCTAATCTGATTCTAAAGTACACTAATTACAGAATGTAGTTATTGTTACAGTCTAAATGTTCTGTCTCAGCAAAGAATCTATGGCATGGAAAATTCATACCAAAAATGAACTAATCTGTCAAATATCATTGTTACCTTATTATACAATAGATCTTGTAATCGCGATGACACACATGAAACTGTGCACGTAATAATTAGCTTCAATATTATAACAATGAAAATGAGCTGTGAATTTGTAATTTGTTCTTCCTGTAGCAACTATTCTTTTAATTTCATCCATTTTAATTTGCACTTTGTACTGCATGAAATGTCCACATTCTCCAAATTACATGAAGCTGATATGAATTAAGCAGAATGATATAATCAACGTCAGTTTGTTGCATATGCAGGAATATCAATTGGGTCAGCATTCTAGATCAGTTGTATGCTGTTCTGTAGTTGCCCGAGTCAAGGATATCTGCTTCTCGCTGAACTTGCAGAAACTCCCAGCTAGTAACAATTTTCTCAATGTGCTCATAGCATTGTTTGGATTTTATTTGCCATGTCTGCTATGATGTGGTTTCTCTATCACTGACAGCAAGAATTGCTACCTCTTTTGTTGGGAAGTGAATCTTCCCTGATCATCAGGCGGTTTCTACAGTTACAGGCAGTTAGCAGATTTTCCCCATTTCCACAATACTGCCAACCTACCGATCTTCAACTTGAAGAGGATTTACCACCAGTCAGGTCGAATTATACTTTATCTTCACCACTGCCCAAAGATCACCTCCAAGAACCTCCAAAGTCATGGACTCCTATCCTTCTCAACACATTCTTTAAAGTTTTTTGCTATATAGATTTCTCCAACTTACATTTCTGTTTTCCTTTTAGTTTTCTTGTACAAATCCCTCTGGCTGAGCAAGTATATCTTAGGATTCTTCCAATGTTATATTTGAGTTTACTTTTGTGTTATTGTACAAACCTCAGAAAGATACGATACCTTTAAACAGACACCACCGTTTGATGCTCTGGGATAAAAGATCTTCATCTTACACTTGATTAAGCAGTCAGTGCAGTTCAGTCAGTGTTGTATCGTGAGTCAGTTTTCCATATATACTGTACAGTAACATAAGTAAACATCGAAGGCACATTGAATGCAAGCCTGAGAAATTATCCGTGTACATAGTTAGTCTTGCTAAGAAACTTCAAGATGTTAATCACAACAAGAAGCCAGTCTTTGTGGTGTCTGTTACATGGGCTAACATACAGAGGAGCAGTCAGACCATAACATAATGGGAGTGGTGTTTTACCCTAAGGAAATCATATCATTCGTTGCCAGCAAATGTTTAAGCGTGGCATAAGAAAGGGCACTTCTCTCATTTTCTCTGACTACATGCAGTTAAGCAACTCTGCACCACCTCATCTACCATAGGAGATAAGAACTTTTCCCTTCTGTGGGCTAAACATGTTGGTGCCATCTCGCACAATAAAGAGCTTTGAAAAAAATTCATGAAATTCCTTATGATTGCATTAAAGAAGTAACTTCCTGACACATGCAAGAAAAATTATCGCTGATTTTGTATCTGGTGGATATTAATAGCATGTTAAAATAATTGAAGCTTGAATAGAACATGAACTAGATGCAAAGTGTGATTTTCCATTATTGTTGTAATGAGACCTCAATCATTAGAAATGCCTGACGAGGAAACCCTCAACACAGTCCCTTATTTTCTGACCATAATAAAAACACTTTGCTGCCCACAGAACTAATGTCAGAATTACGCAATGGAATGTCACTATTAACACAAACATGGAGAGAGACTGAGAATGCAAGTAATAGTGCTTTTTATGAATAAAAATGAAATTCAATTATTTTTTGCATCTCAAAACACTGATTAATTAAAACAAAATTCTTAAAATGAACCAACAAGGCTTTTTGGAAAGATCATACTATTGCCTTTATAGACTGAGGCCATTAAAATTTCTTAAATATCAGACCGACTGTGGGCCTCCACCAACCCATTCGCTACAAATGATGTCTGTATTTGTGCAACATTGGTTTTAGAAGTGACATATCAATGACTTAATGTAAACTGCAGAGCAGGAAGTTTCTGCTTAAGATTGCCATTTGTGCTTAATCTTCCCATTCTTCATGAAACAGCTGGAGAAGACTTGGTACCCAAAGAAGGTATGTGGACTCAGCTGGAAATCTCAAGAACAATTAACCATGGGATTGCCATTCAACATCACTTGGCAAGCTGAACAGACAAGAATGTTTTAAGTGAGTGTGAACAGCAAAAAGAAGATTAAGCAACAAGGTCACAATTCTTTGCAATAACTGCAATTATACCTAGGGTAAAAAAATGTAGAAGTGGATGCACTGGAATTAAAGACAGAGATTACATCCAAAAGGCCACATTTATCTTAAGCAGAAATGTTTGATAAAGTAAGAGAGGAATAAAGGGAAATCTGGACATTATAAATATACAAACATACATTAATGCACTTCTGCTCCCATCTTTGGCTGTATCACTTTACATTTCTGAATATGTTCATTTTCTGGGCACATTTATTTGGTGCCACCCTCAAGTAAGACTGTGTGTGGCAAAACGTAATCTACTTTCTCCCATTTGTGCCTATATATAAAACTTGCGCTGTCATTTGCCCCTTTTGTTGATGGTTGTAAAAATCTGGCTTGCAGCCCATGTAGAAATATTTGTACTTGAGATGGGGCTTTCAAGCACAAAGATGAAAAACATTCTGCTTTGGTTTCTGGTTACCTTTAAACTCCTATCTGACCACAGGAGTGATTTAGTTCTCTCTATGAATGCAGAATCATCAGGTTCAAGACCTTACAGAGTTAAGAGGCTATTATTTCCCTGAGAGAAGAAAAAGAATTTTCGTTTGCTCCAGCTGACAAACTTAAAAGCTCGGTTTTATTTAGTGGCAAAATCTGCTCTGAAGAATAAAGTTTTAAAAAATAGTCATTGAAGGAAAGTAACTGGAATCCATTTGCAAAATATAAACTGCATCAAATAGAACTTTAAAACAGATAAGCACTGGGTTGACATATTATAATCAAATAATTGCACTTCTCTTTCACATTTCTTTTAAAAAAGTAGAATCTGGTAAACAAACCCTATTTTTAATGCATAAAATATTCATCATAAAATAAAATATGCTTATGTTGTGATATTTCATAAAATGCCTTGTATTTAATTCAACAAAGTGCAGACTTCAGTCTAATTATGTGTGTTATATCTGCAGAAGTGGTGGCCACAGCTTTGGGAGTCTTTATAAAGACCACAGAAATAAAATGAATGGTTTAAAAGCTTGATGGCATCTGTGGACAGCAAACTTATTTAAAAACCCCAGCCCTCTTTTTATATCCAACCACATTTCCCTGTGGGTTTTCAATGTCTTGCAGAATAAAGCCAGCAGGACTCATTACCCATAGAGAGGGTGTTCAGACTCTGATGGTGCTGGAATGTCTCTGTTAGTCAGGTAAAAACCTTGTCTTTATCCATCTCAGAACAATGATCAACCACTTCAGAGGATGTTTGGAAATGGTAGGCTTTTGAATGTAACTGCAGGTGTTGTTTCCCAAAGACTGTTAGTGCTTCCCTGAGGCAGCCCACAAGTAAAGAATAGAAAATGCACTGTGTAAGGCCTGACAGAAATTTAGGAACAGAAACACAATTTATTTCTCCTAATCACATTTTCCAGTCATGACTAATAGAATATTGGGGATAAGGGCAATCATAGCAGGGTTTAAGAATACATTTAATTCAATATCTGTCAGGCTCATACTGTGATGGTGTTGCTGTGTCAGTAATTTGGTTCCTCATTTGTACCAATTAAGAACACGCTTAAATGTGTTGAGAATTTTCATTGTGATCATTTATAAGAAAGAAACTGTTACTCTATTCCCATGACTTCTTCCTTCGCCAGTGCTTAATACAATTAGGCAGAAACGACCATGTCGCAAGGAGGCAAGGGTGTTTGTTAATTTTAGTTCAAAGGATGAACACTGGTCAAGATATTTACCTTACAGGTTTGATAAAATAGTGACTTTGTTTTGCTTTTTACAATAGATTGTACTTTATTGCATATTACCTTTTATGGAGCGATTGGCATGAATATTTTGAACATAGTTCAATAAAGTAATCACTAGGCATTTATGTTATGGCAATGAATGGTGAACAAACAAACTAGCTGGACTGACATTGATGAAAAATAAAGATACAATGACTTGACCAATAATTATTCCAATTAGGCAGAATGTTGCTTTAATTCGTCTAATTCTGTCCTTTTCAGAGCATATCTCTGGACAATCAAAAGTTTCCTCACAACAACTAGAAATCTAGCTGAAATCTGACCCCCACCACTGCTGACATTTTCTTGCAAACTTTCTGGTGAGATATGGGTCAATTTTTTTTACATCAGCTCATTTGAATAATCTGTAAAGCTGCCAAAGCGATTTTGACGTTATGGGGTGGGTGCAAGACCAAAGCTGAATTTCTGATGAAGCCCAGAGGGAAACATTAATTTAAAGGTAAGCATCTGCATATTGAAACACGTATTTATTTAGCCTTCAAGAAGTTAGGAAATAAACTTCAGAGCATCAATATAGTTATTGTTCATGGAGGGAGAAAGAAAAGCACCCAGCACAACTGAAACAAATGCCATATTTACAGACAGATAACTCCAGATAAGTAAATGAATGGTGCATCACCTTTGAGAGGAAGATATTAGATGGCTATGAATGAGGGAAGGGTTGCTCAATTTAGACTTGAGGGCAAGGAAAGCAGGGTACCTCTCTTGGATGTACAGGGTCAACAGGTTGAAATGCTGCCTGCATTATCTGAGAACGAGTGGAAAAGGTGGAAAATGCAACAGTACACTTCTAGAAATCTATGAAGAAAACAGCTCTTAACAGTAGCGTGACCCAAAGATTATTTTCTACAAAGAATTGTCTGCATCATTTGGACTTCTAATGCATGCCACCATTCAGCTTACACATAACTATAGTTTTTCTTCTTTATTTGCAGTACTTCAAGACAACTTTTCCAATAGCCATCTGGAGGATTGATTTCCAACCTGGAAAATACCACTCTAAGTGACAAGCCCAAGGAACTCTGCTGGAATTTATGAAGTAGCCCATCTGAATAAGGGTAAGTTGGTGCCATCCACCACAGGCATTGATTGCCTTCCCTTTATTGAATCTGCTGGATGTGTTGATCTGTAGATTCACAGTGATGAGCTTATGTAAAAGCACAAATCACTAAAAAGTGTGAGCATGCCGCTTTGGGCTTTACGTTTGCATTACATGTCGAATAAGGCTCATGGATAATGTCTACGAGCATTAAAAGTTAACATCGCTGATGCAGATTGTGAAATACAAAACATTAAAAGGGGATTATCTAAAAGAAGGTAAAAGTGAACCTTCAGTGAGCTTTTAGAAGCAGCTGGAGTATTTAATCCAGCCAGACAGTTGCCAATATAGGAATTAAAGTTTAAATGTTGCTGGTTCCGCAGCAACTTGAAGAGCGTGAATGCAAATGTTGTGGCTTTCTGAGCAGGTGGTATTGGATGGTTGTGTCACTGGGATATGGTGGTCACCCATTTTCTATGGCAGTCAGGATCACCCTTAGCCCTCAGCTTTTACATGTCGGGACCATACCAAGGATCTTCTGAAGATAGCTATGAGATCTTCCAGTCAGCAGTCTATTGCTACACCAAGATGACTTGTACCAAAGAGTAGGCCAATTCATATGGCTTGGCACGAATTAGGCCAGTGAGACCAACAGAGTGAAAGGATTTGTTCCCATTGCTGGATTTCTTCAGTTTCATGGGGTATTTGACTGCAATCCTGTGGCTCCCAATGGTTCGACAGAGTAGCCAGGAGCCTCCATTATCAGAAAGGCATTGAATGAACAACCTGTTGGCAACCATGCAAATGGATCTTGCCAGTTAGTGCATGGTTCCAGGAAGCTATCATAGCTCATTCATCCGGAGACAGTCACCAATACCTGAACAGATAAAGCCAACTAAATGCCTCGAGGATAGGTGAGCTATGCACTTCTAACATGGCCCCTTACAGCTATGCAGAATCACAGAGGCAGAGAACACCCAGAACTGCAGTCATGTGGATGACCAGCAAGACAGTCTTAAGCCTTCTTAAATTGGATTTAAGGCCTGGATAGAATTGAGTGAAGCCCTGAACTTAGCACCATCAAGGATTACATGTATCATTGTGATAAGATTTGCTCTGCACAACCTGGCCTTCAAGAAAACAGTAGCCTTGGAGAGTGGGATTACCCTGAGCATGTTGCCTCCTCTGGAGAAGATTTGGATTGGTCTGGAGGCAGAAAATGCCAATGCACCCAAGATGCAGTGTCAACAGGCGCTGATGTGTCTGAGGGAGACAACCTTACAAAAACATTTGCCCTGAGACTAACCTTGTACATTATTCAGCCCTCGCCTTCATATAGCTTTGGTTGCCTTTCCTTGAATGCCCTTACCATCTTGGTGGAACTGTTGTAACGCTAAGCCAAAGTATCCATTCCCCATTGCAGGCAGACCTTTTCAACATTTCAAAACGACATGTAAAGCAAAACACAAATCATACACATGAAGACAATTCTTTGACAATCAACAATAAACTATCTCCCAGAGAGACCCAAGTGTAATTGAGTGGATTTACACAAATGCTATTAGATGCTGTTACATTGTACACTATTAAGTCAGGTAGAAGTGGGATGTTTGCCTTGGTGCTTGAAAAGACAATCCTCCATCAGCCTAGAGGTTCTCAGCAAATATAGGGTTCTCCTTTGCCTCAGTTATTGCACTTCATAAGGCATTGGTGTCAACATCAAAGGAGTCAAAGAAAGCCCATCGGTGACTGCAAGCACCCTGAGAAGAGCCCTCCATGAATGAGCTCCATACGTTCCATGACAGACCGTTGACTGAAACTGCTCCCATCTCCATTGCTTTGTCTTCTATCAGTGTCAATTTAATGAGTGTTGACAATCCTTTTCCAGTTCATCTCCATTCCCTGACATTGTAAGCTGTTTCTCCATACATACGTGATATTACTGTGGTCCCTCATAGCCCAAGTGTGCTTGTTACTCTGTGCCAAGTTCCATGTACAGTATTATGATACTGGTACAGCTGCTGCAGGTGGCCATTGGCAACGCAGTGATCAACTTCAAGTGACCAGGTACTACTTGGTGAGGCAACTATGCATTTCACTCTGAATATTGGCACTGGGTCCTTATCAACAGTTGGCTGGGCAACCACTTCTCACATTTCATCAGTGCCTTCTATTATAGGCAGGGCTGCAAGCCTGGGACCACAAATGTCACTCACACACTCACTCACCTTCTCAGCACACCAGGTAATCAAATCACTCGTTGAACTGCAAATGAATTTGTATAATCACCCTTTGATTTGCTGACATCCCCTGAGATCCACAAGCATGACTGCTTCCTCGGCTTTGCCTTCTGGAGGAACATCTCCAAGGAAGCAAACTGAGCCATAGGAGCCGCCCTTCATCTAACTGCAGCCACTTCTTGAAAAGCTTCTTTGCTCATCTCATTCCAGTTGCCTCTTTGATGCTGCTGAGCCAGTCCCTGTACAGTACATGCTGCTGTTCGGCTGCTGGGACATTCTCCCACCCATCCACCTACCATGACTGGCCATCCAGTGCTCATCGAATAAATGCTGACAGCAAAATCTGGTATGACAGTTTGTGCCTTCCATCTAAATATCCACATTACTAGATTCAGAGCCTTTTTTTCAGAATGTTCTCCTTTCCAGTTGAAGTTCAACCCTAAATCACACATTTCTGTCAATGAAATAAATCTCATGAATGACAATGGCCTTACCTTTTGTAAATTATACACATTCTAGAGGTATTTACCTTTGTGCCAATGTGCATATAGCACACAAAACAATTGCTTGGTGAATTACATTATCAACCTAATGAGATTAGCACAGTTGGATGAATCATATGTTTTCTCAGAGTTAGACCTAACTGGACAGTTAGACAGCAGCTACAACTTGGAGAAAAGAGCACTCTATTAAAAGGTTTGCAACACACATTGCTCTGAAATGAGACAAAGGATTAATTTTTAATATACTTTTGACAATGAAAATATTTTGACAGTTAAGTTGTTGAGGGAAATCAAACATCTTGAACTTAAACTGATATTCTAATACTTGCAACCAGCCAAATAAAAAATAATCTTTAATCTTTACAGTCTTCTTCACAAGCCTTTGGTCACACCCAGGCAGCTTGAATTTGAAGAGAACAACATGAATATTTTCTCTAACTTTTCACAAAAGAAGGTCTATTGCCCGATGCAATTGACAATGGAGCAGTCTAAACATAAAAGAAGTCCATAAGACCATAAGATAGAGGATCGGAATTAGGCCATTCAGCTCTTCAAGACTGCTCTGCGTTTCAATCATGGCAGATATTTTCTCAATCCGATTCTCCTGCCTTCTCCCTGTAATCATTCATCCCCTCACCAATCAAGAACCTATCTATCTCTGTTTTAAAAACATTCAATGACTTAGCCTCCATAACCTGATGTGACAATGAGTTCCACAGATTCACCACCTTGTGGCTGAAGATAATCCTCCTCTTCTCAGTTCTAAAAGGTCATCCTGTCACTCTGAGGCTGTGCCCTCGGGTCCTAGTCTCTCCTACTATTGGAAATATCTTCTCCATGTCAACTCTATCCAGGCCAGTTAGTGTCCTGTAAGCTTCAATCAGATCCTTCCTCATCCTCAAAACTCCATTAAGTACAGACCCAGAAGCTTCAACTGCTCCTGACAAGCTCTTCATCCCTGGGATCATTCTTGTAAACCTCCTCTGGATGCCCTTCAGTGCCAGCACATGCTTTCCAAAACCACTCACAAATGCAGTCAGACTAGAGCCTGAGACAATCTCAACAATACATCCCTGCTTATGTATTCTATCCCTCTTAACTGTCAACTGAACCTACATGTTAACTTTAACTGCATCCTGAACTAGAAATCCTAAGTCTCTTTGTGCTTCAAACTTACAAAGTCTTTCTCTATTTAGAAAGTTCTTTATGTGTCTATTCTTCCTACCAAAGTGCATAACCTCACACCTTTCTATATTGTATTCCATCTGCTACTTCTTTGCGCACTCTACTGGCCTGTTCGTGTCCTTCTGCAGCCTTTCCACTTCGTCAACACTACCTGCCCCTCCACCTATCCTTGTGTCTTCTATAATTGAGCAACAATGCCCTCAGTTCTTTCACCCAGCTCACTAATGTATAACGTGAATGGTTGCGGTCCCAACATGCACCTCTGCAGAACACCACTTGACACCAGCTGCCATACTGGAAAAGACCCATTTATCCCTTTTCTGCACTTTCGGCCAATCAGCCACTCCTCTAGCTATGCCTATACTTTGCCGCTAACACCATGGGCTCTTATCTTATTCAGCAGCCTCCTGTTTAACACCTTGTTGAAGGCCTACTGGAAATACAAATAGATCATGTCTACTGCCTCACCTTTGTCTAACTTGCTCATTACCTCCTCAAAAAATTCTAACAGATTTGTCAGGTGTGACCTCGCCTTGACAAAACCATGCTGACTCAGTTATATTTTACCAAGCACTTCCAGGTATCCCACAGTGTCATCGTGAACAATTGGACTCTAAAATTACACCACCGACTGAGGTCAGTCTAACTAGTCAATAGTTTCCTGTATTCTGCATTCCTCCCTACTTAAACAGGTGTGTTACATTAGCTATCTTCCAGCCCTCTGGCACCCTCCCTGACTCCGGTGATTTCTGAATGATCACCAGCAATGCCTCAGCTGTCTCCTTCAGAATTCTGGGGTATAGTCCATCTGATCTGGGAGATTTATCCAACTTTAGACTTTTCGGTTTCCCAGCGCCTTCTCCTTAGCGATGGCTACTACACTCACCTCTGTCCCCTGAGTCGCTTGAAGTTCTGATATGCTGCCAGTGTTTTCCACTGTGAAAACTGATGCAAAATACCTATTCAGGTACTCCGCCATTTCTTTATTCTCAATTTCTACTTCTCCAGCCTCATTTTCCAATAATTCAAAGTCCACTGTTGCCTCCCTCTTGCTTTTTATATATCTCAAAAAAAGTCTTGCAATTTTCTTTTATATTATTAAATAGCTCACTTCACCTTCTCTACCTTATTGCTTTTATCATTATCCTCTGCTGGTTTTTAAAAGCTTCCCAACGCTGTGGCTTCCCACTAATATTCACCAAATTCCTCTATGTTCTACATAAAGCTATGAGTTATTTTTATTTCATTTCAGTTAACCTATAACTGCAGATATATTATAAGATGGGAATTGACCTAGTTGGTAACAAAATGTTCAAAGCATCTTGAGAGAAAAGAGAGGTAACAGAGCTTAGAAAAGGTGATGGAGGCAAGAGGACTTATTCAATGCCTGAATAGAGAGGTCATTTTTGAAACCAATTAGTAACAATGTGTCATGTGGTGAATTAATGGAAGTGAGGTTTAATGAGCAGAAGGCAAGAATTGAATTTTGTTGAGCTGAAGGATGCCTCAATGATAGGTCAGGAAACTGGAGGTAGCCCAGCCTCTTCCATTGGTGGCATCTCAGTCAGATTTTAGGCCCCTCCACTTTCGATGGGACACCCATTTCTTTAAATCATGGTGTCCACCTGCAGAGGCTGTTGGCCAATCAGAGGGTGGACAGTTCAGCGGAGGCCACTGTAGGGGCTGCACCCAACAGGGATAACCAGCATGAGCAACATGGTGGATGGGATCAGAGGTAGTAGGGCCATTCAGACAGGTCCCAGTGATGGGCTGGGGTATCTTGATGGGAGGACTGGTCAGGTATTACTGTGGGTCCAACCCCTCTGTCGACCATGGGACACTTGGGTTTCCCAGGCAGTCTCCCTACAGGCCACAGGGCTTAATTGCCATTGGCCAAATGCCAGAGCTGTGGAAAGAGGCCATTAATTGACCAAGAAATGGTACATCTCTGGCAGGATGGTTATTCTCCACCTTCCCGGCCTCTGACAAAGTGCCGTGGTTTCAAGAATGCTATGGGAGCTCACTCTTATCTTTCCTCACAATGTTACAGAGTCTCCCAACTCTCACAACAACCCCAAAGGGCTGGTAAGATCCATCTTGATGTTGTACAAGGAGGGGAAGAAGAAATAGCAGAGACGGTTGAACAGTTGGTCCCTGACTGAAAGATGAAGATACCCATGAGTTCCTGAAACAACTTATTGTATGTGAATGTGTATGAAATAAATAAGACCTGCTCCAAAGGAGATTTCAGTGGAGACTTATTAGCCCTCCAAGCTTATTGAAGAAATGTGGCTAATTTTAGTAGAGGAAACCAAGCCTGATGGAACAGAGATGGTCAAACTCAATTTGGTATTGAGTTTCTCAGCCAGTTATGCATCAAATATGCTCAACTTTATATCATTGAGATCGAAAAAGCAATCTCTAGGAAATGATTAAAAAAGACGTTAAACGATATAGAAAGAATAAAGGCATACAAGAAGACGAGCAGGAGTTGTTGAGGAAATCACCAAGTACAGAAAATTCATGGTGAATATGGGCATTAAAGACAATGCAGTTGGGAGCTTGGGAATGTGTCTGAAATGCATTGAGAGAGGGTTTTCTTCAGTTGGATGCAGAAGGGAGCAAAGAGGTGAAGGAGTGCAGTGAATTGTGAGTGCTGATGGATTCTTGAGTTCTTCTATTCAGTAACAGAAACCCTCTCCAGTCCTCACACCTGAAATGGTTGTTGTTTCAATTTTCTCATATTAGGCTTCAGAAAATCTAGATACTTGTTTAAAAAAAATTATATGCTGTCAGTATACCATAAAAGATGACAGGGGTGTAATGTATTTGTCTAAAATTAGTAGAGTAAGGAGTTTCCTAGTGGAACAAAGGCTTGTATCACATGTTATAACTAAAGACTTTTTCTGTAAATAAAAACAAACGCAACGCTGTCAAAACATTTAAACTGAGGGAAGGTACATTACAAAGGTTTCGGGAAGTACAAGGAACTCCCAAACAATTTATAAATCAGCTTTGCAACTACACTGTTTTGACACTGGTAAACAATGTGGTATGAGACCAAATCCTCCAGAGAATCTTACTTTAATTCACTTGTAAGTCAGATCAGACCCTATCTTTTGAGTTACACATCAAGTTAAACATTAGTAAACAGCAAAGGTGTGCTACTGTAAAATACAATTATTGTTGAGTTATCTACATTCCAGCTAGTGCATTGAAGGTGTTTCAAACTGCCAAGGAGAATTAAGCCATTTAAGCCAATAGAAATCAGCACTGATTACAATCACACAAGAACCAAACTCTTGAAGCATTAAATAATAACATTGCCATTCGCACTTCAAAGCTAAGTAATCCTGGCCACAGTAGCCTTACGAATAGAGATGTAAAAGGTCAGAGTGCAGCTATCTTTGGTTAATGTGTAAGTCCGGTCAAATGCAGACTGAATCAGGCTTGGAGGTAGCTTACTCTACAATTTAATCCAATCCAGTCTTCAGGAATAAGGGCTCCAGATGGAGAGGATAGCTTTCCTCCTCCCTTGCAAGCTATAGAAATTCTGTCTCAACCTGATCCCCTGGTGGATATAAGCACACGTTTCTCTGCTAATTTGGAGTATTGTGTTCAGTTCTGGGCACCTGATTTAAGGAAGGATATTAAACCCTGGGGGGAGTGCAAAGGAGATTTACTAGAATGATACCAGGAATGAGGGATTTTAGATTCAAGGAAAGATTAGAGAAATTGGGCTTATTGTCCTTGGAGCAGAGAAAATTAAGAGGTGACCTTACTGAAGTGTTAAAAATTATGAACAATTTTGACAGGGTAACAAGGGATATTCAGTTTCTACTAATTGGTATATCAGTAATGAGGGGTTATGATGTTAAGATTGTCAGCAAGAGAGCTCAGAGTGAGATAAGGAGAAACGTCTACACTTAATAGAATTTTAGGATTTGGAATATTCTGCTCTGGAGAGTGGGGGTGAAGATTCCATACAAAGTTTCAAAAGAGAGCTGGATTTATATTTGAAAATAATGAATTTAGAGGACTATGGAGATAGAGCTGGAGAATGGGACGAACTGGGTAGCTCTTTCAGGTGCCAATACAGACACAATGGGTCAAATGTCATTCTTCTATGCTGTAACATTCTATGATTCTAGTTATTAATCCAACTCAGGCTACAAGACAAGGCTGATTTTAAGCATCGACAATGGCCTAAAATTGGTGATAACAAATCAGCCAGCTCATCTTCAAAACCTAAAACTAGCCTTTCGGTGTGGGAAATGGGTAAAGAAAAAATGTCGTAGCTGTCCAGCACAAAGTGCTGTTCTGAGTTTGGGCCCGTGGTCTATTCTCAGGAAACAGTAATGCGAGCTTCCTCCTGCCTTAGATAGTGATATATCTGGGAATGCAGAATGTATATTCCATCCCATAATGGTGACTGTGAGTCCGATCTGGAAGTACGTGGATCACCAATTTTTTTTCAGTCATTCTTGGAATGGGGACATTGCTGGCAAGACCGGCATTTCATGTCCAGCATTAATTACCCTACGACTGAGTGGCTAGGCCATTTTCAGAGGGCAGTTGAGAGTCAACCACATTGCCGCAGGTTTGGAGTCACACTTAGGCCAGGCCAGGTGAGAATGGCAGATTTCTTTCCCTAAAGGACATCAGTGAACGAGATAGGTTTCTGCGATACTCACAGTAGTTACATGTTCACCTTTAGGATAACTTTTAATTTCAGACTTTACTGACTTCAAATTCCACTATCTGCCAGGGTTGGATTCAAAACCCTGCCTCCAGAACACTAGCCCGGGACTCAGGGTTACTGTTCAATGATATTAACACCAAGCCACCACCTCACCAGTAACTCCCACCCACCCCTTGGAGAGATGCCCATTCCTACGGTAATTGGAGAACTAATTATCCCAGATGGGTTGCCAACAGGCAGTGCTCATGGCAGATAGGCTGCTTATGCATTAGGCCACTGAGGGTGGGGAATGCCCACACTGAGCTGGCAGACTGTGAACCAGAAGGAGCTGAGAGCCTGGTGCACCAGGGATAATCACTTGACTGAAGTGGGAAGATTTTCTTACTCAACGTAAATAGATGGAAATTTGAAAGAGTGATAAGTTGTATTTACTTTGGGCTCCATTTCTGGAAGGGAAGATTTCAGGACCTTTAACAGGGAAGACAAAGCCTTGGTGTGCATATTAAGCAGAACCATGGGGATTTAGGATGATAAGGAACATCAGGCTGTCTGCCAACTCTCTTTGCCATTGCAAAGATGGCCATGAGAAGGGAGCAGGTAATAGCAAGGGAGAAAGGATGAAGACAGTGTCCAGGTTTGATGATGCCTTTCTGTGACCTCTGCTCCAACTCTAAATGGCAGATGGGGAGTCCCCATGTGTACTAGGATAGAATCTCTACCATGCAGAAAGAAGCCATTCAGCCCATTGAGACTACTTCAACCAAACCCAGACGCAACACCCCTCTCATCCTGTAACCCCACATTTATCACGGCTAATCCACCTAGCATACACATCTCTGGACATAACAGGGCAATTTAGCATGGCCAGTCCACCTAACCTGCACAACTTTGGACTGTGAAGAAAACCGGAGCAAACCCATTCGGACATGGGGAGAATGTGCAAACTCCACACAGACAGTCATCCACGGCTGGAATCAAACCCAGATCCCTAATCTCTGAGGCAGCACTGCTAAACACCAAGCCACTGTGCTGCCACTAACAGCAGGGGAAGATCTCCCAGGTCGACCAAGGCAGCCTGGAGGAAGGTCACTGCAGTGGTCAATAGACTTGGACTTGTTTGACAAAAAAACTAGATAACTTGTCAAAAACATCTCCATGATCTTGTAATGTCTGCCAGGGTGAGTGAGGCTCTGTTTCAGTGTTGTACATACATGGAAGGTTTTGCAAAGTCTGCATTGCCTTGCATACTGTCATAAAGTAATGAGCCAACATGATCCATGAATGCCCTGTGAATGGTGAAGCCTGTGGTGTTCTCAGAGGTCGTACATGTGAAGGATTGATTGTCCAGGAGATGCGAAGTCACTACAATGTTGCGCTTTACTTACAGGCAAAGAGGGCACACAGTACCACAGAGTGAAGCCGGACAGGATGTGATGTGCCAAACCTAGCCATCCTTACACCTGTCGAGGAGAAGGCACAGTGAATGAGTGGAGCTGGTCCAGAGGGAGAGGTGAGATTGCAAGTGACATTATTTGCATTAGAAAGAGAGCTGTGTTAATGAGAGGCCTGTGTGGAGGGAGTGTGAGGTTTCTGCTCTGTAGTTAGGGATAGAGCAAAAATAACACCTGATTCTGAAAGCTGTCATGAATTGGGGAGGAAGAAATGCGTGCAGAAAAATGTAAAATACAACAATGGGGAGCATTTTACCATGCTTGTCGTGTTGCTAAGGCGGAAGTCTGCAGTCTAATGCTTACCTTGAAAACAGAAGATCCATAACGTTCCCATCTTTCTCTCCTCATTGTTACTGCCAGCCCTGAGGCTTCCACACTTGTCTCTGAGGTGAAAGAGGAAACTCCTTGGGTCATATCCATACTGTGCAGCCAGCACCAGCATACAGTCCATTAGCTTGGTGGGTACTCATGCCTCAGCAGTAAAAGAAGTACAAATTAGGGAGGGCACTTCACAGTCACATGCCACATCCAAGGAGTGCTAAAGGACAGCCAATCTCTGAGTCCCAGTTGAGTGATGAGCTTTTAGAGTCACCGTTGAAGTGAGAGAAGCTGAATGTTTAGCACAAGGTGTGTGAGTGTGTGACGGCAACAGAGGAATTGCACCTTCTGCCACAGACTTTGGAGGTGACCAAGAACACTGTGTTCACCCACTCAACTACCTCTATGGATAGACAGGCGAGGCCCAAGCCCAGCAGATTGCAGAAGTCATTGTGGGGATGTGCTCTGACCTGTACTGCATCACATGACTCTGTGTTCAGTGGCTGAGAAATTGATCAGTTGTAGGACTGGGAGCCTGGAGTCACCTCCAGTGCTTTCTCCCTCTCAGGAAATCACACAGAACTAGATGGACTCGGTGGTGGAGTGTGAGCAGCGGCTAATGGCACCTCACACTGCAATTCTGATGGAATCAGCCTCTTCCCTTCCATTGGCAAAGATACTCAACAAGTGCTGCGCTGGCAGAAGGGCTTCCTTCCACAGGACTGAGCCCAACCCAAGGCCAAATGCCCATGGCACCATGGTGAAGTGGGAGAAAGGGGCAGCAGGGCCTCTTCCACAGCTGAAAGGGAGGGGCAGCAACTGGAGAGAATCAGAAAGACCCCAGAGCCATCAGATTAGGGTGAATTCACAAAAATGTTTGACTGTTTGAGAAAGTCACTGTTTAGTTTATCATGTGTGAGAATATATTGAGGTGGATTGATGGATGGTCTTATTTGAATGTGTTCACCAGATGAGTGATATTAAGTATCAGAAATGCTAAACTTTTTTTTTGGTGACGAAGGAAAGATAAGAAAGAAGCAATGGCCAAGGTGATAAGATGTTTGGATAGACAGACCTATTGGAATCCTTACAGGATTAAAACCTCTCTTGTCTCATACCCATTCAGACTCTCCCTGGCAGGGTTTTGCACATCAGTCTGTGCTAATTTCCCTTCTCCTCCATGGCTTCCTCAGTCTCCCACATGGGTTTCCTTCCCTGCAGTGACAGGTTGAGGGTAGTACAGCTAACAACCACCATGAAGGACACTCTTTCTGACACATACTGGAGAGAACCGGGCACCTGAGAGTTGTCGAGATTGTAAAAGTCATGGCAGCTCCTTGGATACCTCATACACAGCTGTATTATGTACTGTTGGTGACTGTAGCCTAGGTGGATGTTGATGGATAGGTAGCCCTTTCTACTAATGTTCTATAATGCCTTTCATGAAATAAAACATCCCCAGGTACTTTACAGGAACATTACATAAACAAAATTAGACAGTGTCACGAAATTGATATTTGGTCAAGTGCTTGGTGAAAGTTCGGGTTTAGGGAGTATCATTAAGAAAATAAAGTAAGTAGAGAGGAGAGTCTTATGGATGGAGTTGCAGGGTGCAGGGTCTCAGCAGCTGAACCTACGGCCATTATGATGGAACAATTAGGACTGTAAATGCTCAAGAAGTCAGAATAAAAAAAACATAGGCATATTGAGGAAATGTGTGGTTAGAGAAGAATGAGAGATAGGGATGAGTGAGGCCATGAAGAATTTGGATCAAGAATATGAATTTCATAATCGAGGCATTGATTGACTTGGAGTCAATGTAGATCAGAGAGCACGGGTGTGGTGGGTGACTGGGAGGAAGGACATTGGGAACAGAATTTCAGATCATCTCAAGTTCACAGGATATTATGTGGGTGGCCAGTCAGAAATGCATTGTAATAGCCAAGCCAAGAAGTAATGAAGCCATGGGGATGAGGATTTCAGCAGCAGATGAAGTGAGGTAGGTTCAAAGTTAGGTAACATTACAGTGTTGGGCATAAGCAATATGTGATAATGTGAACATGTGGCCAGAAGCTCATCTTAAGATCAGATATAACATCAAGTTTGTGAACAGTCTGGTTTCGTCTCAGACTATATAAGGGAGAGGCATTGAGTCACTAGTTAGGAAACTGAACTTTGAGTGGGGATTGAAAATAATAGTTTCTGTCTTGCCAATTATTGATTGGA
The DNA here is from genome assembly GCA_024137785.1 of Ginglymostoma cirratum. Classification (NCBI taxonomy): domain Eukaryota; kingdom Metazoa; phylum Chordata; class Chondrichthyes; order Orectolobiformes; family Ginglymostomatidae; genus Ginglymostoma; species Ginglymostoma cirratum. The sequence goes on along the minus strand of JAHRHZ010000133.1, from coordinate 25,429,864 downwards.
GGATGTTTTTGCTCATTTAATACTGGATGTTGCTATGCTGTCTGATAATATGGTGACAATGGAAGAGCTGAATTGGTAACATCGTAGAGCATAATTATTTAGTACTCACTTCTGTGCATACCTGTTCTTAATTGGTAGCAAACAACAAATGTTGACTCAGAATTGACGACACTGAAACACTCCAGCTTCTGGAGAAATTGTTGCAAAGGAAAATAAATACTTGCATTTATATAACACATTACATGAACACTGGAGACCACCAAGCACTTTGCAACTGATTAAATATTTTTGAAGTATAGTCATTGTGTTGATATAAAAAATGCAGCAATGAATCTGAACACAGAAATACCCTAGGAAGAGCAGCATGATAATTACCAGATAATCTGTTTTTGTGATGTTGATTGAGGGATAAATACTGGCCGAGGCACATGGAGAACCTCCAAGTTCTTCTCTGAGAATGTACCATGGGATCTTTTAAGCACAATTGAGAGGGCAGGTGGGATTTGGTTTACCATCCTTGTTTACAAATCATAGAAAGTTTAGAGGCAGCTACAGTAAGCAATTTGAAAGCAAATAGGATGTTAAGTTTATTATACAGGGATTTATGTGTAAGAGTTGTTTTGATTCCAGCTGGTGTTATTACTGAACGAGTCAGATCCCAGCCTGAAACGTGCCTTCTTAGATCATATTTTGTTTTGCTTTGGTATTAACGAGGTGGTCTGTCACTAAAACACAAGCTTGCAGTGTTGCATTGTTATTTTGTTTAACAATAAAACAGAAGATTATTAACCAAAAGAATTGAAGATAAAATAGGATATAGTATTTATTTATAAAACAAATTAAAAAAGCTTTAAAAACCCAGTAGGAGGATCATCCTATTAATCCTAAAATGCTCCTTTTCAAATACTAAAAAAAAATCCCTTGTACGGTACCCAAAAGTACTCCTTGTACAGTACTCACACTAGGGATCCTTTCTGTAATATCTTGTTGACATTGTGACTTCAAATCCTGGACAGGGAAATCTGATAGCTTCGTATTATACATCTGAGCTTAAATGATCTCAGCTTCAGGTAACAAGATCTTATCTCAACACAGATAAAAGGTACTGCAGATGCTGGAGAATCCGAGATAACAAGGTGTGGAGCTGGATGAACACAGCAGGCCAAGCAGCATCATAGGAGCAGGAAAGCTTGACGTTTCAGGTCGAGACCCTTCATCAGAAATTGGGAGGGGGGGAAGAGGGTTCTGAAATAAATAGGGAGAGTGCGGGAGGCGGATAGAAGATGGATAGAGGAGAGGATAGGTGGAGAGGAGACAGACAAGTCAAAGAGGCAGGGATGGAGCCAGTAAAGGTGAGTGTAGGTGGGGAGGTAGCCTCCACAGCCAGCAGCTCCAGAGGAGACAGCAACACTGAGCCCTGCCGAGTCTTCACCATCCCCCCAGACATCCCCCTTACTGAGGACAGTCCTCAGTAAAGGGCTCACCTTTGTCCCCCTCCGCCCTCATATCAACGAATACCGCTCATGCTTGGACATTGAGCAGTTTTTCCGTTGCCTCCGCCTCCACGCTTACTTCTTCAACCATGAACCTAACCCTCCCTCTACTGACCCCTTCTCCTGCCTCCAACACAAGCCCTCCTCCTGGACACCACTCCAAGGCCTCCTACCCTCCCTCGACCTTTTCATCTCCAACTGCCGTCGAGACATCAATCGCCTCAACCTCTCCACCCCTCTCACCCACTCCAACCTCTCCCCCGCAGAACGTGCAGCCCTCCGCTCCAATCCCAACCTCACCATAAAACCCGCGGACAAGGGAGGCGCAGTTGTAGTATGGCGCACTGACATCTACATTGCTGAGGCCAGGCGCTAACTCTCCGACACCTCCTCCTACCGCTCCCTCGATCATGACCCCACCCCCGAGCACCAAACCATTAACTCCCAAACCATCCACAACCTCATCACCTCAGGTGACCTCCCACCCACCGCCTCCAACCTCATCGTTCCCTCACCCCGCATCGCCCGCTTCTATCTCCTTCCCAAAATCCACAAACCTGAATGCCCTGGTCGACCCATTGTCTCCGTCTGCTCCTGCCCCACCGAACTCACCTCCACCTCCCTTGACTCCATTTTCACCCCCTTGGTCCAGGAACTCCCTACCTACGTCCGTGACACCACCCACACCCTCCAACTCCTCCAGAACTTCCAATTCCCCGGTCCCCAACACCTCGTTTTTACTATGAATGTCCAGTCCCTATACACCTGTATTCCCCATGCAGATGGCCTAAAGGCCCTCCGCTTCTTCCTGTCCCGCAGACCTGACCAGTCCCCCTCAACTGACACCCTCATCCGCTTAGCCGAACTCATCCTCACCCTCAACAACTTCTCTTTCAATTCCTCCCACTTGCTACAGACAAAGGGGGTGGCCATGGGTACCCGCATGGGCCCAAGCTATGCCTGCCTCTTTGCTACTTACGTGGAACAATCCCTTTTCCGTACCTACACTGGCCCTAAACCCCACCTCTTCCTCCGTTACATTGATGACTGTATCGGCGCCGCCTCATGCTCCCACGAGGAGCTCGAACAGTTCATCCACTTCACCAGCACCATCCATCCCAACCTTAAGTTCACCTGGACCATCTCTAACAGCTCTCTCTCCTTCCTGGACCTCTCTGTCTCCATCTCGGGTAACCACCGAGAAACCGACATCCATTTCAAGCCCACCGACTCCCACAGCTACCTAGAATACACCTCCTCCCATCCACCTTCCTGCAAAAATGCCATCCCCTATTCCCAATTCCTTCGCCTCTGCCGTATCTGCTCCCAGGATGAGGCATTCCACTCCCGAACATCTCAGATGTCCTCATTCTTCAAGGACTGCAACTTCCCCCCCGCAGTGGTCAAGAACGCCCTCGACCGTGTCTCCCGCATTTCCCGCAACTCATCTCTCACACCCCGTCCCCGCAATAACAACCAAAAAAGAATCCCCCTCGTCCTCACGTACCACCCCACCAACCTCCGGATCCAACGCATCATCCTCCGACACTTCCGCCATCTGCAATCCGACCCCACCACCAAAGACATTTTTCCCTCCCCACCCTTGTCTGCTTTCTGGAGGGACCACTCTCTCCGTGACTCCTTTGTCCGCTCCACAGTCCCCTCCAGCCCCACCACACCCGGCACTTTTCCCTGCAACCGCAGGAAGTGCTACACCTGCCCCCACACCTCCTCCCTCACCCCAATCCCAGGCCCCAAGAAGACTTTCCACATCAAGCAGATGTTCACCTGCACATCTGCCAATGTGGTATACTGCATCCGCTGTAACCGTTGTGGCCTCCTCTACATCAAGGAAACCAAGCGGAGGTAGGGGGACCGCTTTGCATAACATCTGCACTCAGTTCGCAACAAACAATTGTACCTCCCAGTCGCGAACTATTTCAGCTCCCCCTCCCATTCCTCAGACGACATGTCCATCCTGCGCCTCCTGCAGTGCCACAATAACGCCACCCGAAGGTTGCAGGAACAGCAAATCATATTCAGCCTGGGAACCCTGCAGCCCGATGGTATCAATGTGGATTTCACAAACTTCAAAATCTCCCCTCCCCCAATCTCATCCCAAAACCAGCCCAGCTCATCCCTGCCTCCCTAACCTGTTCTTCCTCTCACCTATCCCCACCTCCCACCTCAAGCCGCACCCCCATCTCCTATCTACTAACCTCATCCCGCCCCCTTGACCTGTCCGTCCTCCCTTGACTGACCTATCTCCTCCCTACCTCCCCACCTACACTCACCTTTATTGGTTCCATCCCCGCCTCTTTGACTTGTCTGCTTCCTCTCCACCTATCCTCTCCTCTATCCATCTTCTATCAGCCTCCCCCTCTCTCCCTGTTTATTTCAGAACCCTCTTCCCCTCCCCCATTTCTGATGAAGGCTCTAGGCCCAAATCGTCAAGCTTTCCTGCTCCAATGATGCTGCTTGGCTTGCTGTGTTCATCCAGCTCCACACCTTGTTATCTCTTATCTCAACACATCTCACTTTCTCAGGAGCACTGCTCTATATAACTATCTCCAATCCAGGGACTTCACAGAACTTGTTTAGCTCAGTTGGCTAGATTGCTGGTTTGTGATGCAGAGTGATGCCAACATTGGAGGTTCAAAATTAAGAAGATAAAATATGCACAGGTACATTATATAAGCTCTGGAGCTGTGCTTGAGACCCAATCTAAACAGAAGATGAACTCTTATTTAAGTAATTTCTTTTTATAACCCAAGATGGTGCCAGGTAGTGGTGACAAATGTACGTTATATGTGACAATATATGTGACAATAAAATCATTCATTAAGTCAAAATTATTCATTCATTCCCATATTGGCTGAGGTTACCATTCAGAACTCTGCTTCTCAACATCTCCCCTTGCCCGAGGCTTGATGACCCTGAGATTAAATCACTACCATATGTCTCTCTCTAATGAGACAGCACCCTATGGTCTGGTAACACTGTGGTGACTTTACCTTTCCATCGAAGGCTAATGTGGAAAATGAAGGCTCATGGTGTAGGGGGTAGCATGGCATGGACAGAAAATTTGCCGGCTAACAGGAAGCAGAGGTGAAGCATAATAGGATCTTTATCATGTTGGCAAGATGTAATGAATGAGGTGCCACAGAAATCAGTGATTGGGACTGCAACTACTTGAAATTAACATAAATAACTTCAATAAAACTACAGAAAATGTGGTTCCAAATTTACTACTGGCCCAGAAAAGGAAGAACATAATTGAGATGAGGACATAAGCAGACTACAAAAACATAGGGTTTAGGCCCGAAACGTCAAGTTTTCCTGCTCCTATGATGCTGCTTGACCTGCTGTGTTCATCCAGCCCCATGCTTGTTATCTCAGATTCTCCAGCATCTGCAGTACCTTTTATCTCTGATACAAAAACATAAAGGGAGGTTAAGTGACTGAGCAAAGAAGCAGCAAGTAATGCAGGAAAAATTCATTTGTTCGTTATGGCAGGAAGAATAAAACATTGCCTTAAATGGTAAGCGATTGCAAAGTTCAGATCCAAAGGGTGTCCTTGTGCATGAATCACAGAAGGTTGGTACACAGCTAAAGCAAGTAATTATCATGAGGGGAACTGAATACTTAAGGAGGAAATTATGCTCAGTTATAGAAGACATTGGTTAGACTGCATATGGAGTACTATGTACATAATGGTTCACCTCATTTAATGAATGATGTAAATGCTTTGGAGACATTTCACAGACTCACAGGCTAAAAACTGGAATGAGAGGGTTGTCTTATGAGGAAAGATTGGACAGACTGAGCTTATATCCAATTAAGTTTAGAAGAGGAGGAGATGTCTTGATTGAATATTGTAAGATCCTGAGGCGCCTTGACAGATAAATGTGCAGAGGATGTTTGCTGTAATGGGAGAATGCAGAACCTGGGGTTACTGTTGTAAAATCAGATGTTGCCCATTTAAAACAGAGGGTTCATTCTTATAACAGTCTGAGTGATGTGGGCTACAGTGAGATTTGTGGCAGAATCAAATGAGAAGGTTTGTGACCCATACTAAACATTGGGAGCAGCTTGTAATATCTTTTATGATTTTACTAAGCAGCATGGTGAGTTTCTCACTCGGAAATTGCAAGTTGGCAATTAAGGGATATTATACCTTATTAAACAGGTGGTACAGTGGCTCAGTGGTTAGCACTGCTGCCTCGCAGGACCTGGGTTTGATTCCAGACTTGGGTGACTGTCAGTGAGGAGTTTGCACATTGTCCCCGTGTCTGCATGGATTTCCTTCGGGTGCTCTGGTTTCCTTCCACAGTCCAAAGATGTACAAGTTAGGTAGATTGGCCATGCTAAATTGCCCTGTAGTGTCCCGTGATGTGCAGGCTATGTGGGTTAGCCATGGGAAATGTGGGATTACAGAGATAGGGTGGGATCCTATGAGCCTCAATGGGTCAAATGGCCTTTTTCTGCACTGTAGGGATTCTGTGATCCTAAATGCATTACCAATGTCACATAATATTCAGCCTTCTATCTAACAGAAAACACCAAACAGGCTGGATGTTGAGAAATCTCCGTTCGGAAATCAGAGTAGACACCTGGCAACTTCAGCTTGTTCTGAAGAACTTGCATGCTAATTAGGACCAAATAGCTTCTTAGGGCATGATCCACTGGCACCAGCTCATGTACCCCTGTCCACGAACATTGCCGTCCAGCATTTGACAACCTCTCACGACCATCATGCCACCTCTCCGACACACTTTCAAGCTGTTTAGGAAGCACAGTACTACACTGCAGGTCACACTAGTTGCTAGCATTGAAAGGATGCAGGAGGGCCATTACTTATAGGACCAGGCTCCAGCTCACAGATTGGACCAGGCTGCATCTCATGGCTGCTCACTTAGTCTTTCAGTGATCACTCTCTTGCTGGGAATCCTCCAGATCAGTCTGGATTGAATGTGCTGCATCATCCTCGTTTGCTCTTTTCCTGAAAAAAGGGGATAGAAGCAGAGTCCTTGAATGTGCTTAAGGAAGTGGTAGATAGATTCTTGTTAAACAAGGGGATGAAAGATTATCAGCTGTAGGTGAGAATGTGGATTCAAAGTTACAATCAGATCAGCCATGATCGAATTAAATAGCAGCACAGGTTTGAGGGGCTGAATGGCCTACTAATTTGTATTATCATATGCATTCCACTGGCCTGTCTATCACTATTCCCCCTCATAATTCGCAATATGTCTGACTTCTGTGCTATCTGCAATTTTTAAAATTGTGCACTGTGCATTCAAGGCTGAATGGCCTACTTCTGCTCCTATTTCCTACTATCATATTAACACAAGGAAAAGCTTTTTCACAAGAATAGTTGCAGATTGAAATGTGCTCCTTCCCTGATTTTGAGGTGGATACAGACTTAAATTACTGTTTGAAAGAAAGCTGAGTAATTTCTTGGAGGAAAGAAATAGAGAAGGATTGGAGGATTGGCGGCAGGTGGGTCAGTTGTTGGATCAACTAGATTTGCCTATGAAACAATCAGTACAGGCTTGATGGACTGAATGGCCTCCTTCTATTCTGTATTATTCTATTGGACCCAAGATGCATTGTAAAGGTGCTCGACAGAAACTGTGGAGTATGAGATAAGTGGCCTGGACACAAAAGAAGAAGCACCAGGGTCCATGATTTCTCTCCCTGACCCTAGCTGAGACTACATCTTGAATGTTGTCCACATTTTTGGCCTCCTTATCTAAGGAAGGATTTACTTGCTCTAGAGGATGTGTAATGAAGGATCATTGGATAGATTCTTAGAGTGGGGATATTGAAAAGACTGAATAAACTGAGTCTTTATTTTCTTTAATGTTAATGACATAAGTGGCAATGACATTGAAACATAAAATATTCTTAAAAGCCTTGATCATGTAGATGCAAGATGGTCCCTCTGGCTGGGAGTTTAGATCCAGGATTTACAGTGTCAGAATAAGGGATTGGCCTCTTATGAGTAATGGCTATATCCCCACTGCCAATATGGGCTTCACTGAGTGTCCAAGCCTGCTGTCTAATTGGACACATGCAATATGCTTTACTCAAAGATCTCACCCTAGTCTGGGCACAATCGATTTTCAACCATTATCTCTTTATACAGATGACCTCAGCCACTGTTGTTCTCACACAAGAGATAGCTTAGGCATTTCATCCTTTCAGATACAAGACTTGAGGATAGTATTTTCTTCACCATTGTTGCATTACTTTCACTTTCTGCTCCTCCTTTGACAAGATAAATGCACAGGCAGTAAAATAACGTCTTCCAATGTCACAGCCACAGTTGTACCATCACATGGTCATGTAGTAGCAGCCCGTTTCAATTCCCTTAAATTGTACAAAAGGTAGAAAAGTAGTGATACTCATAAGTAGAACATTAATATCTATTTAGATGTATAATCTGAAAGTAGAAAGTAAGAGTTTAATCCCAAATCTGAAAATAATGTAATAAAAACTACCTTAATTGATATGAACAGCCAACATTGCCATTTTCCAAGAGACATTAGTATCTAAGGTGAATTACTGATTCTTAGAAATTAATGCTCAATAAAATAATGAATAAATCAACAACGATTTTGAAATGTTTTGTGTAAATGTAAATACAAGCTTACAAACTCCTTCATGAGCTGACTGTATCAAATTTGGTGCCTTTATTTCAAAAACGTGCCTGAAAATTAGTGGTTGTGATATTATCATATGAGCTCTGAACATGTTCCTATGGCACACCTCTGACTGCTATTTGCACCAAATTAGAGGAGTAGGGGTTAACACCTCTTTAAAAAATGGACAAAAGAACACCAAACAAGCATGGACAACACTCAAAGTCTCATATCGTTAACTGTCATTTCTGGGTTATAATATTTAAAAATAACAAATTAAAATGTGAGGTAGAACAAAATAGCTGCAGTGCAATCGATGACTATCTTGCAAATGTGAAACTCATATTAGGTTCAATGGCTTAGTGCATATTTATGACTAATAAATCGCCGAGAAACTAAGCAATCAAAATATGACATAATCTACATTAAGTTGTGGACCTTTTGGTTAGCCATAATTAAATTCTGCCCACACAAACACCATAACTAAAGGCCCAGACCTGTGTCACATTATGTTACTCACATCATCTATTAAATTTGGTGTATTTGACATTTTACATTGAGGTCAATATCAGTTACACATATTTTTAATAATTCTAAAGGACCCTGCTCTCTTCTCCCTCACCTGCAAAATTTCTGCCGATCACAAATCCTCAACTCAGGTAAAGAAATCAGATGTCAGTTGCTTGCATTCAAAAACTGCAAATTATTAACAGTGATTGCTGCTAAATAAATCAAACATCTTTAAACGCAAAAGCATTTTTCCACTTGTAGTTTCATACAGCTCAAGCATACCCTATATGTGGGAAAAATAATTATAGAGTAACTGTTTGATACTGCATAATTTCTGAATAGATCAACCATTCAAAGTGCAAGTTAAGAGTTTCCCAAGGTAGCACATGGATAAATAGCTAACTGTATTTCTCTGTTACTAGGTCCCTTCCAGTTCTGAATTTCACAATTTGTAAATTTTAATTTTCATTGAATGCCTATGTAAGCATTTGCAATTTACTGAGGACACATCATCTCTTACTCACAATACGTTGGGTTCATTCTGTTGTTTCATTGAGACAACAACATGCACTTCATTCATATTAAGGACAAGATATCCTGTGATTGCTTAAAAAAAAGACTGAGAAATTCAAGAGAAACTTGATTCTTTGTGCTGATATTGAAACTTGAGGATAAGGTGCCTTCCAAAACAAATTGGGCCAAGTAAGGCATTTTTATTCACTTGATCATATTAGTGTTTCAAAGAACTCTGTAGTCACCAAAGATACTTCCCATACAAATTGATGACATGTCTTTCTGTAGACAAGGATATAAATTTCTAGTTTGTGCAGCAGGGAAATAACAGTGATCAATTGCAATACCACATTTTGTCAAACAAATGCCTAATGAACCATTGATGCAGATGTTTATCTCGGACCATACTCTTGTTCAGAATCCTTCAACCTACATGACCAAAATTATAAATCTTGCAGAGTAAACTAGTTTCCACACCTGGATGGGATCCTCATTGTTGCAGATTTTTATAATAGTGACAGTTCTCTACATTGAATGATATTCAAAATGTGAAATCGTACTTTGACTTTTAAATAAATACTTTATGTTATAGATGATTGTACAGTTATTCAATAGTCACATGATCTATGGATGTGTTTTAATTCTGCTCAGGCTTATCTAAAATAAAACAGTTAAAAGATGCCTGAAAATTGACAGTAACACACCCAAAGATGCATACAGTTTCCTGTTTGCTGAAGCTTTGTGTGATTTTTAAAAACAACACTGGAATAAAAAAGGGCATATTTCAACCACATTATCTGTCACCATTCAATCTTGAACTTAACCAGCCTGAGATTCAAAACAAACCCAATGCCGTTGAAAAGGGTCAGTTGTTGGAAAAGGCCATTCTTGAATATGATGCATGGAATACATTATTCTTTAGAAAACATTGTTGTCACTTTACCTGTAAATTTATTTCAGAGTGCAGCTATTAAAATAGAAAATTCTCTTTACTATGATGGGTAAATGATTTACTCCATTCGCTGGAAGTCAATCAATTTAAGGACAGATACTCACTTTTATTATCTCCACTCTCAACAATAAGAAAACGTGTTGCAGTCAGCACTATTTTTCTGATGGTGAGTACTGATCTAATGAAAACATATATAATACACTTATAAAGCTTTCTAATTAAACACTGAAGTGAACTTAGCACTGAAAAACTGGGATGCTTGTCCAATGTTGTACAATTGAACTGATGTGAAACACTCTATACAGATGATGTACGGTTATCGCAGCTAGTTTGTTGTGGCAAATAATTTTTATTCACTGCGCTTCACAGAAGCCAATGATTTTACTGCCTCTGGAGAATTTTATTTAATGCAAAATTATGTTACTAAAGCTGTAAAGGGTGACATACTTTACAGGTGTAGGAATTTGTCTCTGGATATCACACCATGGTCAATTGATTAATCCAACATATAGAAAATGATGTAAAATAAATGTCTTGATTCAATATTGTTGAACATCTAGCCCCAGGATATTCATTTTAGTTTGCATATTGCCATTATATGTATAAATTTACATTATAGATAATTCTAAGAGGAAAACAATTGTTCAGCAGTAAGAGTATCAGCATCAAAAGCTATCAAGCAAGACAAAATCCTTGCCACAAATTCAAATTGATGTACAAAAGACTGCAGGCTTTAATTTTAATTTCATTGCAATTTTGCTTTTCGGGTTTTTACCTTCCTTCGTGGCAGATGGCAAAACTGCAGTAAAAAGCATTACACGTGTAATTATGAATTATTATTAACTGAAGCTGTGATTATCAACCTTATACGCTCGATGTTTGTCTGAAAGAACAGACACTCCTTTCCTGTCTGAATAAAATTCACTTTATACCAGTGACAGACTGGATTTCCCAACACAAGCCTGTTTGTTTCAAAATAGGAACAGCTGTGCAACAGACTGTCTGAACACAGTCCTAATACAACATGTACTACTATCACTGACACAATGGAAGGAGAATGCCAGCTGGCTCAGACGCTCAGTGTATTCCTTGATGATTTACCTGCAACATATCTACCTTCCCCGCCACGCGTAAAACATATGCATCTGACTTTTACCTATTCATCCTTTTTCTCGCGTCCAATTAAATAATTAGAATTAACTACCTATTGTGTTCAATGGCCTGATGAAACAAGGTCAAATGTTTAGAGAACAAAACAGCAGGTTCTAATATTGTTCTGTGCTCAAGGAGCTAAGTACTTTCCATCACATAAGGCACCTTTTTTTTCTCTATTCAATCCATTCTCACTCACCACCTTAATCTGTTCCTGGAGTGGCCAGGCTGGTTTTAAGATTCAGATTGTTAAGAACTGCAACCGAAGCTCCTAAAATTGGCATTTTCTCAAGGGACCATTCTAGTAGATCTCTATATTATGGTTAAGAGCTTCATAACCAGAAGATGCCTCTAAAAGCCTCTAAAAGACAGTCACAGCCCATATGTTATAGTCAAATTATGTAGTTAGCCACCAAACTAAATGGTCTCTCCTATTTATAGCAGTAGGGGATGGTATTCAGCCTACATACCTTCAGAAATCCAGCATACATGTCAATCCTAAAATAGTAAAAGGCACACAAATGTCATCAAATTATCATTGGACAGTTTGATAATTCAAAATCAATCTACAACAAGCACTTTATTAAAACTGACACCAACGTGCACACTCAAAAATGGTCTGGAAGCTCCAGAGTATTGTAAAACACTAAACAGCAATGTTTTCCACATTTTACTAAAATGAGGAAATTATAGTCAGCACTACTCTGATCACAACTCATAAGGTAGTTTGCCTAAAGGATGCTTATTTCACAATATTACTTATCCAAAACAATGATAACAGATTAATGACTGACAGTAATTATAATTTTTCAAAGAGAAATATGTGTAGCCTGGAAGAAATTTTTGTACGCATAAATACCAACTAACACACATTACAGATCTAAAGAGAGAATTCTAGTTTCAGAGAAACTGGTCAAAAAACTTTGAAAAGTTTTTAAAACTAAACGGTGTTTACAGGACTGTAAATTCAATGGTGATTAACTGTTTTCTCCAGCAAAACCGATAACTTACTGTTTTCTTCGAAGTATTTTAATCTTGATTGAATGCTTGCAAATATTTTAAATAGTATTCTCATTTAAAAACATCAGGTAGTTGTAACTTGTGCCAACATTAAACCTTAGGTACCAAAAAACCTGGGATGTCTTGCTTAATTGCTTTTGTGATATTGAAGTATTTAGAGGTATCCCAGTGAATAACTTGTATCCTTGCGACAAAAACAGCAGTTATCACTGGTGAGCTGCCTGATATATCTGATTGACAGATGGATGTCACATTAGAAGAAGACGATAACCAAGTCAGTGGCCTGAAAAAATAACTTCCTCTTGACAGTGCCCTGTCCCTTGACCTTTAACCTGACTTCTGTTACCTTCACTAACACAGGGCAATTGTCACAGGTGCAGGATAAAAGAGGCACAAAGGAGGGAAATAGACCTAGTATTAGCGGCTGTAGATTTATTGTTTAGGATGGCCACAACCTCATTGTTGAAATAAAGCAAATAATAGCACCATGGTCTCAGTTGACCTCTCTGGGTGCCAAATTATACTAAAGTGACGAGATAACCAGATGAGTTGGACAAAATTCATACTGTACATACCCTTTAAAGCTGAACACATACTGATTTGTTTCAACAAAACAATTCTGCAGTTTTTTTTTGTTTATACAGACGTAAAATGAGGAAGACTTTTAATAACAGGGCAACAAATTTTCAAGCAACCTTTTATTCCACCAATCACTTGACATAATTATCTATATTATCAGCAATATTAGAATAACAATGCATTTTGGGTTGTTAATTAATAGCAAGTTGCAAATCACAAATTTATCAAGTAAATTACAACTCATGCATGTTCCATCTAAAAGTAAATATCTTCCTAAGGTATAGGAAAGTAGTGGGGGAAAAAAACCCCAAAGTTTTCAAAAGAATGAATGATGTAACACAGATATGCAGAAATTAATGTTAATTACAAAAGTGACAGCAGTAAGTCCCTGCTGTTTATGTCTAAAATGCTGGAATTAAAAGTACACTATTATATTTAAAATACATAGAATTGATGGTGTGAACATAACAACAGATTAGTTGCTACCAAAACATTGTGAATTGTGTGTGTTGTATGAAAACTGCTTGGAAGCAAACATTATAACATACAGATACATTTTTTAGTACAACAGACTGATAATTACAAAGGAAATTAAGTGCCTTGTGTCTGCAGATTCCATTAAGCTGTAATCAGCATAATAACTTGCCTGTTTTCAAATGTTTCATTATATAAATATGCTGCCAAGCTTTCAAACACCTGCTGTATTGAACTGGTGTATTTAATTATAGTACATCTTGCTTCCCCGATATTTGGATCATCTAAATATTTGCCCACTCATCACAGTGAACAAAAACTGTACTAAACAGATTAGAATGGTGGGATCAAGTTGCCATTCAAAAAACTGCAGTACCTAAAAGGCCACTGTGTAAAAGGCACAAATTGCTCTAAAATTCTTTAAAGGTCCTTATTAAGGTCAGAGGTCATGCTACACAGTTATTATTCATCCACAATATGCTTTGATGAGTAATATGACACTAACTTTTCACATGCAGGCCATAGGATAATTATACTAGGAAAATGAAGAGATAATGTTACTCTTAAAGGGCTACCGTATAGGTACCATCTATTTCAGTCTTAGCTCTCAGTGTGAAAGTTATTGTAAAACCCATCTGCTTCTATCCTGTAATTCTTGTTCATTACTAAATCATACTCCATTAGGTACTATTTTCCTATAATTTATTATATACTATGTCGGCCAAAATGCTGTGTAGTTCTCAGACTGCCTGCTTCTCTAACCTGATGAGATCATCATATAAAGCAGTGATATATGAATGCTTCATAGACACTGACGTTAACACAGTCAATACAAAAACTGCAGGGCTAATTAACATCTATTAAGTCTGCAAGATCCATTCAAAAATTTCAAAATCAGACTCTGCAAAACCTGTGCAGTAAAATTTTCCCTTTGTTCAAGAAGTTCCCCTTGGATTTGACTAAAACAATTCTGGGTTGCTGTCTATTGTAGTTGTGACAGGCAGTTGACATGTCTCATAGTTGGAACCTAGTGGCAAGCAGGGGGTGACACAATGATGAAAAAGAGCCATTCTGTCTAATGCAAAGAAAAGGTGTTTTATAGCATA
>JAHRHZ010000133.1:25322918-25410418 GCA_024137785.1 Ginglymostoma cirratum | reverse complement strand
AGAAACACAATCGGATGCATAACAGTTCACAAAGGTGATGGTCACCTCAATCCTGTTGTACCTATGCCATAGTAAGGATCTATTCCAAATTAGTATTGCACACTGCAACTGCTGGAAAATGTTGACTTAAAGAAAATAGAAAGTCTGCTCCTTCTGAGACTTTAGATACTTAGGGCTGAATTTTTCCATTTATTTTTCGGTGAAGCAATATATTTGGTGAGATTCATGGTGGGCAGTCCATCTTGGCAAATATTAACTTTTCTCATGCAATTGTTGACAGTTCAGCTCATTAATTATGCAATTAGCCTTTATGGGCCTGGCTCATATAATTATGAAGTAGGAAATGTGAAAATGTTTGATGCTCTTGGGACTTTGTGATGTTCATGCTGCTGGGGCAATATTTAAAACCCTGCTCCATGGCATTTCAGGCATTACCAACCAGGAACTGCCATTCACAGTGGGCAGTTCAGATGGGGACACACTGCAGAAACACATGTAACCCATCACTTTACCAACAGGGATCTGGAGGTGCTGGCGGACAGGGTGATAGGATGAACAGATAGTTGCTCTCTATTCCTCATTTCCTCTGTATCGAAGACTTATTTCCTTTATTGGCTCCATTTGTGAAGGGTACAGCGTCCCACACAACTTTTCTTAGCTATACTGCAGGGTCACAGACAGTGCTGCGGGTTCAGTGCCACCAGTTCGGGTATCAGTGGTAAGTCAGATAGGAGGTGCGCAGAGCCCAGTCAGGAGGTTGGTCACTCAACAATTAGGTAGGGCTGTCATGCTAAGTCAGTTGGGGGCATGGGCTATAGTCGGTCCAGGAGGACTGTTCACTAAAAATCAAAGAGGGGTACCAGTGGCTAGTGACCAGGTGGGGATACTGGGGAGGTTAATTGTAGAGATTAGAGGTTAGCCTGGTGGGATGCAGAGGGGACAATAATTGTGAAAGGGGATAACTTAAAATATAAGTGAGTCATAGTGTCATAGAGATGTATAGCACAGAAACAGACCCTTTCAGTCCAACTCGCGCATACAATCAGATATTCTAGATAAATCTAGTCCCAGTTGCCAGCATTTGGCCCATATCCCTCTAAATCCTTCCTACTTTTTTACCCATCCAGATGCCTTTCAATTGTAATTGTACCAGCCTCCACCACTTCCTCTAGCAGTTCATTCCATGCACGCACCACACTCTGCCTGAAAAGTTGTCCCTTAGGTCCCTTTTTACATCTTTCCCCTCTCACCTTAAACCTATGCTCTCTAGTTTTCAACTTCCTCACCCAGGGAAAAGACCTTATCTATTTATCCTACTCATGACCCTCATGATTTTATAAACCTCTATAAGGTCACCCCTCAGCCTTTGATGCTCCACAGAAAATAGTCCCAGCTGATTCAATCTCTCCCTATAGTTTAAACTCTCTAATCCCAGCAACATCCTCGTATATCTTTTCTGAACCCTTTCAAGTTTCACAACATCCTTCCTATAATAGGGAGACCAGAATTGCATGCAGTATTCCAAAAGTGGCCTAACCAATGCCCTGTACAGCTGCAGCATGACCTCCCAACTCCTATAATCCATGCTCTGCCCAATAAAGACAAGCGTACCAAACGCCTTCTTCACTATCCTATCTACCTGTGACTCCACTTTCAAGGAACTATGAACCTGCACTCCAAGGTCTCTTTGTTCAGCAACACTCCCCAGGACTTTATCATTAAGTGTGTAAGTCCTGCCTGATTTTCCTTTCCAAGGTGCAGCACGTCACATTTATCGAAATTAAACTCCATATGTCACTCCTTGGCCCTTTGGCCCATCTGATTAAGATCCTGTTGTACTCTAAGATAACCTTTGCTGTCCATTACACATCCAATTTTGGTGGCATCTGCAAATTTACTAACCATACCTCCTGTGTTCACATCTAAATCATTTTCATAAATGATTGAAAGCAGTGGATTCAGCACCAATCCTTGTGGCCCACCACTGGTCACAGGCCTCCAGTCTGAAAAGCAACCTTCCACCACCACCTGCTATCTTCTACCTTCAAGCCAGTTCTGCATCCAAATGGCTAGTTCTTCCTGGATTCTAAGTGATCTAACCTTGCTAACTAGTCCACCATGAGGAGCCTTGTCGAAAGCCTTATTGAAGTTCACATAGATGACGTCCATCGCTCTACCTTCATCGATCCTCTTTGTTACGTCTTCAAAAAACTCAATCAAGTTAGTGAGTCACGACTTCCCACAGACAAATCCATCTTGACTATCTCTTGTCTTTCCAAATATACATGCCTGTTCCTCAGGATTCCTTCCAACAACTTGCCACCACTAATGTCAGGCTCATTGGTCTATTGTTCCATGGCTTTTCCTTATCACCTTTCTTAACTAATAGCACCACTTTAGCCACCCTCCAGTCCTCTGGCACCTCACCTGTGGCTATCGATCATACAAATATATCAGCAAGGGGCCCAGCAATCTCTTCCCTAGCTTCGGTTAGAGTTCTAGGGAACAGCTGATCAGATCCTGGGGATTTATCCACCTTTGTGCTGTTTAAGCTGTCCAGCACCTCCTCCTCTGTAATACAGACATTTTTCAAGATGTCGCTATCTATTTCCCCATGTACTATATCTTCCATGTCCTTCTCCACAATAAACACTGATGCAACATAATCATTTAGTATCTCCCCTGTCTCCTGCAGTTCCAAACATAGGTGATCTTTAAGGGGCTTTATTCTCTCCCTAGTTACCCTTTTGTCCCTAAAGTATTTACAAAATCCCTTTGGGTTCTCCTTAACCCTATGTGCCAAGGCTATTTCATGTCCCCTTGTTGCCCTCCTGATTTCCCTATTAAGTATACTCCTACTACCTTTGTACTTTTCTAATGGTTCACTCAATCTCGGCTGTCTGTACTTGGCATATGCTTCATTCTTTTTCTTGACCAAACCCTCAATTTCTTTAGTCATCCAGCATTCCCTACACCTACCAGCATTGCTCTTCACCCTAACAGGAACATAGTGTCCCTGGACTCTGATTATCTCATTTTTGAAGGCTTCCCAATTTCCAGTTGTCTCTTTAACTGCAAACATCCACCATCAATCAACTTTTGAAAGTTCCTACCTAATATCATCGAATTTAGCCTTCCTCCAATTAAGAATTTTAACTTTTAGATCCAGTCAATGCTTTACCATCACTATTTTAAAACTAATAGAATTATGTTTGCTGGACCCAAAAGTGTTCCCTACTGACACCTCAGTCATTTGTTCTATCTTATTTTCCGAGAGTGATAGAACATGGGAAGGTATGGGGTGTACAGGAGCAGGGTCATTGTTGGTCAATGCCACCCTGGCTTCTGTTGGGAGGACAGTACACAACAATGTTTGGCCTAATTACACCGTATGTCAGGAACTCAGGATAAATTGGGGAGATGACAAGTTAAATAAAAAGTGTTGAGTGCAATTGTGGAGAAGATCAAAGACCATGGGGTTGAAGGAGTGGGGAAGTGCAAGGCAGAAATGAACATGACGGTTTGGGCTGTCAAGAGGTTGAGTGGCTGAGCCTGTGACTCGCTCCCTCAAGCATTATTTGTGTTCCTTCCAGCCCCATCCAAATTGTGTAATTGAAAGGAAACTGGCTGCAAGCACATCCAGAGTGGATGGTATTTTCTCTGAAGGAGTGAACTCTCCTTTTGCATGATGCAAAAGGCAATTCAAGGGGGAATAACATTAAACAGACACTCACTGTACATTCTAAGGACAGCTGTTATCAAGTGATGCAGTATATGGAACTCCTGCACTGACCAACTGTGCCTCAGTAAAAATCTTGGCCACAAGCAGCCTTCACCATATCACTTAACATTGCGAATTGAGCCTCCCAATGGCCATAGACCACAATAAAATCAGACAAGCTGTAAATATTTACCTTCGTTGCAAACAGCTGCAATCACCTTAAACATTTCCATTGGATGCAAAGGTGCAGGAGATGCGTAGATCAAACATTGCACAGTAAAATTTCCATGTCTTTATCCTAGATTGCAGTGGAGTAGAGCTCCTGAGATGGAGCTCTTCTGCTTCATACGTTCCTTTTCTAATTCCTTTCTCTTTTCACGTTTACATTCCTTTCTATTTATCTCTTGTCCTCAGACGGCAACGGTTGTGGCAAGATAAAGCTCAGCACGGACCCCAGGTCTCGAGGTAAAGCCCAGTGTGGACCCCAGGCCTCGAGGTAAAGCCCAGCGCGGACCACAGGTCTCAAAGTGAACTCCAATGCAGACCCATGGTCTCGAGGTGAAGCCCAGCAAGAACCCAGGCCTCGAAGTGAAGTCCAGCGCAGACCCATGGTCTCAATGTGAAGCCCAGCATGGACCCATGATCTCGAGGTAAAGCCCGGCGCACACCCAGGCCTCGAAGTGAAGCCCAGCGTGAACCCCAGGCCTTGAGGTAAAGCCCAGCATGCACCCAAGGCCTCGAGGTAAAGTCCAGCACGCACCCCAGGCCTCACAGTGAAGCCCAGCGTGAACCACAGGCCTCGAGGTAAAGCCCAGCGCGGACCCCAGGTGTCAAAGTGAAGTCCAGTGCGGACCCCAGGCCTCGTGGTAAAGCCCAGCGTGGACCCAGGCCTCGAGGTAAAGCCCAGTGTGGACCCCAGGCCTGGAGGTGAAGCCCAGCGCAGACCCCTGGTCTCGAGGTAAAGTTTAGCGCGGACCCCAGGCTTGAGGTAAAGCCTAGAGTAGACCTGTCTGCTCTGTGTGCTTATATATTTCTTCTTCCTCTATCTCTACTTTAGAAGATCTATAATGCTGAACTTTTAACTTTATTTATTTATCTAAGTTACACCTAACATTTTGGGCCTAGACATCTTTGTATCTAACATGGTGCAGGAAGTGACACTTTGTACACTTTTCACTGCACTCCTGTATCCCTGTACTTGAGTACATGTGACAATAAAACCTAATTCTAATCCTAATATGCAATGCTGCCTTTCTTGGGCATGTGGGGAATTGGGGTAGGGGGAGAGGTTTTCATTATTGCTGCCACTCATTCAATCTTCTAATGTATGAGTGCCAAATGACTTGAGCAACATATATCTGAATCTGGTCAATGATATGAAAGGTCCATGTAGAGGCATCCTATTGTCCTTCTTGTTGGAGCTCTAGATCCCACAGTTCTGAGCTCACTGTTTCAATATTCTTCATGTATGCTGCAACTGCTGACTGATCACATTACTGAGGAGCAGATTTGTTTCTGATATTGCTCACAAATGCTCATTGGAACTGTCTGCAATTGATCCAGACACAGAAGCTGCGGTCAGTGTCTACTGCATTAAATGGATGAAAAATAAACGCGATTGAAAACCAGGACCAGCAGCAAACTGCAGTGAATGTGGTGCAGCTCCCTAATGCAGAATTTTCAGCTAGAGATGTCCTCATTATGTGGCAAAGATGCAGGAGAGCCACAGATGCCCATCTTTCATAGAGCGCTTTGTAGATCATAGAGGGGCACTGGCTTCAAGTAGTCAGAACACCATGTCATGAGATCCAGCGTCTCTGCAATGCAACACCTTCTGGCATTGGGTCCAACAAGGGCTCTGAGATTTCTCCTCCACATTGAAACATAGAAGATGGGAGCAGGAGGAGGCCATTCGGCCCTTCGAGCCTGCTCCGCCATTCTTCACGATCATGGCTGATCGTCCAACTCAAGAGCCTATTCCTGCTTTTTCCCCATAACTTTTGATCCCATTCACCCCAATTGCTATACCTAGCCACCTCTTAAAAATATTCAATGTTTTGGCATCAATTACTTTCTGTGGTAAGGAATTCCACAGGCTCACGACACTTCAGGTGAAGAAATGTCCCCTCATCTCCATCCTAAATGGGCTACCCCGCATCCTCAGACTAGTTCTGGACACATCCATCATCGGGAACATCCTCCCTGCATCTACACTGTCTTGCCCTGGCCTCATGCCAGTCATGTCAGGAGTCCACTTAATCCTTGGGTTTTGTTTTACTCTGGGAAAATGCTACAATGTTGTACGCTGGATGTAGAGTATCCATGTGGCATTGTACTGCAAAAGAAATTTGTTGTTATTTTTCAGAAGAAACAACATCTTCAGCATCCTAAAGTGCAGAAGCGTCAACCAAAGCAACCTGAAAAGGATAAAAACTGAAAGAACTGTGGATGCTGTAAGTCAGGAACAAAAACAAAGTTGCTGGAGAAGCTCAGCAGGTCTGGCAGTATCTGTGAAGGAGAAAACAGAGTTCTGAGGAAGGGTCACCAGACCTGAAATGTTAACTGTTTTCTCCTTCACAGATGCTGCCAGACCTGCTGAGCTTCTCCAGCAACTTTGTTTTTGAACATGAGAAGGATTTCTTTGTGAACCCTGCTCAATGGGACTGTGTTACGTGAAGTCATCTTTCACTGACTGTAAATATTTCAGTGTTGCTGACGCCAGCATCCATATGGAATCCCAATTTCAAATGCAGTTTACCAGCACGATCTTTTGTGCTTTTCCTAACGTTTAATAAAATTTAAGGCTACAAACTGACAGAAGTATTGACTATATCTGATGTACCCTTGTTCAGTTATGCAAATATCGGTGCTATGGAAAGGATAGCTATTGCTTAGACAGAGTAGTAACATCTCATGGTGCTAAGCATGGCTACCCTCTCTACCTTAATTGTTGTAGCTACAGCTGTAATGACAGTCACTTACAGACCTAATGATGAAAAGTTAGCCTATATTTAAAAACGTGACAATGCATTCACAATGAAGTTTCACCCCTACCACCTATGTGCCTTTAGAGGATTTTAATTTTCCAGTCTGTCCTACTACGTGCAGGTGCATTCCCAGCATCTGAAGCTAGGGTGGAGGAGTCTGCCCTTTGGTGGGTCCTGTTGTCATTTGGGTTTTGGATGGATTATCTTGGGGCATTTGTAGCTAGAGGGCCAGACATGCTGCAAGTCTCATGGCTACGTACAGGTTCACCTTCCTTGACTTGAACTTCCACAGGTTGGGGAATGCAGGCAGGTTCTGGGAAACTCTGGAGTGCCCTAAGAATTGACGTTTTGGGGGACTGTACAGGTTTCCTCCTGTGACTGGGTGCCTACTGGTACCACTCTGTCTCTTTGTGCAATTGAAGTGAAGTCAAGGTCCCTCATCCCACTGTTGCTTTGCTGTCACTGCTGTGAGGGGCTGGTATCTTCAAGGAAGAGCCTCTGTTGCTGGTGCTAGTGCCTGCAGGAGACAAGAGTGAGAATGAGTTGCCCGATAGGGGTATAATTTTCAGCAAGTTATGAATACATTTACATTGATGGTAATGGGAGAGCAGTGTAGCACTTGACATGAATCTCACTTGCTTGCTGAGAAATGGAGGGAAGCTGTTGATGTAATGAAATTGCCACTGGACCAGTAATCCAGAGACTCAGGTGATATTCTGTGTGAATCCCACCATGGCAGTTAGTGGAAATTGAGTTCAATCAAATCTGGATATAGAGGTCTAATGATCACTGTGAAACTAGTGTTGATTGTTGTAAAAGCCCAACTGGTTAACTAATGTAATTTATGAAGGAAATCTCCTTACCTGGTTATGCCTACATGCGAATTCAGATCCACAGCCGTGTGATTGATTCTTAAGTAAGTGACATCAATATCCCATGATTTAAAAAAAAACACAAGTGACCATGGACCTCTCCCATTAAGAATAGAATCCACTCCTCATAGGGGATGTGGAGATTGATGTTGGGTATCTCAACACCAGAGCTGGCTCTTTTTGCCTATCATGTGAAGCTTTCTTGAAACGCTCAGCAGGCCTGGCAGCATCTGTGAAGGAAAAAAAGATCAGAGTTAATGTTTCTTGACTGGCAACCCTTCCTTCTGAGGAAGGGTTACTAGACCCAAAACGTTAACTCTGATTTTTTTTTCTTCACAGATGCTGCCAGACCTGCTGAGCTTTTCCAGCAACTTCTGTTTTTGTTCCTGATTTACAGCATCCACAGTTCTTTTGGTTTTTATGTGAAGTTTTCTCCTGGAATGAGAGAAATGGAACAATTGAGTGAGATAAAAATGGCTGGCGTAGTTCATGCTTTTGCAGGTGGGAAAGTGCCCCTAGTGAGTGAGTAGGAAGTGCAAGGTATGTAGTCTGGGGTCTTGAGGTGGATGTGAATAATTAAGAGAAGAAGCAGTGTGCAATAGTGTGAGTGATAGACCATGAGTCTTGGTGGGAGCTGGGTGAAATGGTAGAGTTGAGTGAGAGTGAGGTAGCAGAAAGAAGGTGTGGTATTTACATTGACAGAGTGCAAAGTAACCTTCTTCTTGCAGTTCTGGGCGTTCTTCAGACCACTGACACCACACAGACCCAGGCAGCAACTGCAGACCAGCATTGGCAGTTCCTATTATCTCTGGCAGGATCTAGTGCCATGATCTCCTCTGCTGATCTAGAGGAACAAGAACAGTTCTCCACCCTTCCACCTTCCCACTCTCTCCACCGCTGTGCCAACCAGGACCTCTGGGTCCATATGTGTAATTCTGGTTACCAAGATGTTTCTGTTGGTCATCTTCAAGGCAATTCTTCCCACAGTGTAACTGTGAATGTCAGTTTCTGGCCTGCATCAATTGATCTGATGTAAAGGTGGGATTTAGATACGGCACTACCAGAAATCCCAAAAGATCCTGATAAAGGCAAATGTTCCCACTGCTGGTGAGTAGCATGAGAGAGGGGCTGGAGTGTGGTGCATATATAATAAGGTGAGCAGCAGAATTTTCTGTTTGATATTACAATAGAACTCACAGACAGAATCACTCTGTGAAACTCCCAGCAATTGACAGCCGATGTTTTGGTAAAATGTAGCCCTTGATCTACTTGTCCCAACTTCTTCCCAAGAAACAGGCTAGCAATTCTTCCTTTCTCATTGTACTGCTAACACACTACTGTAGAAAATTCGTCTCTACACAATGTAGGGACTCTTGTTTCTCTCTGTCACTTACACTGCTACTATATTGGTCTACATATAATTAAAGTTTCCATTATAACTACTTCCTAATTTTTGCACACCTCTGTAGTTTCCTTGCAAGTGTATTCCTCTGCATTGTTCCCACTTACTGGTGATCCATAGATTACACCAAGCAATGAATTTTCAACGTTTTCTGTTCCTCAGCTCAAGTGAAACCGATCATTTCCTTCACCCCTCTAGAATATCCTCTTTCTCCACTGCTCTCGTTACTCACTACCACCACCCGTTCCTCTCTTTTCCCTTTCCTATCTTTCCAAAATAGCATTTTACCCAAAAAATATCTATCACCCATTAACAGCTATGGTTATAGCCACAGTCTTGTTGAAAAGGTCATGAGAAAAGCATTGTAATAGTATAAGAAAGTGATGCTCAAATAACCTGAATCTACATCCCTCTTGTATGTCAGTTGGATGCTGATTCATAAAATAGATTCAGGTAAAACATGCCATCATTATGGTGCATTGTTACAGCCTACGGAGCAAAATGCATTAGGCAAAAGCAAATAGCACTATATTTACACACTTAGCAAGTACGGGTAGGACTCACTTAACTTAACAGCAGGTTGTAAGGTCCATGAAAATCTAGGCCTGCAAAGTTGTCCAATCTCAAGAGGTTATCTCCACTGTATGTGAGAGAGCTATTAATATTGAGAAGAATGGTGCAGCCCCTCAAGATAAAGAGATTTGACATGCATCTTAGGGACTCTACATCAGCAGCCTAAGATTTGAACTGCTTTTTGAATTATTGGCGACTTCTCCTTTGATCTTGTCTGAAATCTTTCCAAAAATTCACATGACACGAAATTGCGAAGTAATGGTCTGACAGAAAACCCTGGAGACCATGGTCATTATGGCTGTTATACCCACAGGCACAAGAGAACTATGGCGCCATCATATTTTTTCAATCAGCAGCGGGGGAAATGCTGCCAATGCTGTTGATACATGGAAAAAAAAGCGAGCTGACAATGAGTGGGAAAAGGAAATCATTTGATGCATTTGGATGAAACAGTGAGGCAAAGATTACACGGCACTGTAGGTTAAAAAGCACAAATCATGTTGATGTGTCAACAAAGTTTGATAATTCCACGTAAAAGTTTCAAAGGATAATAATAATTTCCAATCATAGAACTAACATTGTATCCAATACAAAAACAAACTTGACAAATTAGGCTCCCAAGTTATGAATGTGCTAATTTTAGGTTGCTCATTTGCCACAAATATCACATGTGGATATTGAAATGAAGATTTATATTGTTAAAAAAAATGACAACTGTTAAATATCCAGTTTATTTTAATATTTCAGTATAAATAGTGAAATATTTGAGTATAATTTATTTATCAAAATTATTTTTCGATATTTAGAAAGCGCTGTCAAGAGTCTACATTCTACCCTTAAAGGCAATGTACTCTGAGCACAAACATGTCCAAAATGTGGAGTAATGTTTGTTATTGATTCAACTTTTCCATTGCTGATTATTGGCACGTTACGTTCAATATGTTGACTGGCAATGAATTGGCAATGAATTTTTGTTTGAATTTTATTTATCAAAGGAACAAAACAAAGCTGTTAATTTCCTGTGTACAACTATTTTTTTCCTAGCTACCTTCCCAAATGTATGCTTTGGATATGTTTGAAGATATTTATGAGGGAAAGGCTTTGTGAAGTTACGGCGAATGCAGTTATATTTTCAGCCGTGCAGTGACTTGACACCAAAAAGAAACACAGCCTTTTCCTTCCTGACAAGTTCATACTAAATGGTTTGGTGTCATAGTCAATAAAGACCTTTTACATTATTTCAGTTGATAGATGGCCATCTTTTCAAAACAGTGAATCACTTCATAAATATGAGACTTTATGAAAGTGAGCACTGTAATTACTAATTATTGTGTATGTTTTGTTTAAGGCTCTATCTAGTTTCTTAACTAAGTCTTTTTCAATTATTTCACAGAATCTGGGTGTCATTGGCTGATCCAGCATTTATCTTGCAGCACAAATTGTCCTTGAGAAAGTGGTGGTGTGCTGCTGCCTTATTGAGTTGCCGCAGTTTCTGTGATACAGGTACACCCACAGTGCTGCTAGAGAGGGTGTTCCAGGATTTTTGCTCAGCAACAGTGAAATGACAGTGGTATAGTTCCAAGTCAGGATGTTGCGTGGTTTGGAGAAGACTTAACAGGTGGCAATGTTTCATGTGCCTGCTGTCCTTGTTCTTTTAGATGGTGGAGGATCTGCAAAGAGGTAAGAAAAGTGAAGTGGCGTGCTCCGCAAAAAGCAGATTTTCAGTTGGTTATGAGATTATATACAAAATAATGGAAATGGATTATCTATGAGAAATAGTATGAAAGAAATGCAATTGGATAGGTAATATGATCACTGCTTAACAGGACCAAAATGTAATTGTTGGGTAACTTATGTAATACAATATAGTTAGTTGAGCAATTTGAAAAAGCAACAGGAGCCTCAGAGTGAGTGAAAACTGCATGTGAAGTCTGTATAATTTTCTAACCATCATTTAATTCCTAGGAAACCATGTGTAATACACACTAAGGTATCCAATTCGAACTACCTGCAGGCAAGACACTCACTGGATGTGCAAAATTAGAAAACCACATCATGATGTCTAAATTGCAAACAACCTGTTAAAAAAAAAACATAAAGTAGCCACTAGACGAAAGAGAGAAGGTTACTGGTGGTGTGACCACAAATTTGGTCAAAAACATTTTTAAAAGCTTTCAGTGGTGGAGATGTGGAGGGTTTTGGGAAGAGAAATCTGCAGCATGGGTTTAGATGGCTAAGAGCATGGTCACCAAAGGGATTCATGACTATTTTCTTCTCTTTAGTTTGATTTCATAAAAAGGATATATTGAAACCAACCAATTTTCTTAGAACTATTCTCCTTCAAACACTGCAACTGTATTGGATATGTGGTGAAAATCCCATTTACCCAAGAGCTGGATTTCTGCTGTACTTCCAATGAAGTTATGACAGCAAAGCAGAATCAGTTCTGGGGAAATTTCCAAGCTCAATCATTGATGAAATCAGAAAAAAAAATCAGAAAGTGCTGGAAAAACTCAGCAGGCTTGACAACCTTTGTGGAGAGATGGAGTTAACATTTTTGGTCAACAACTTTTCATCAGAAATGTTTTGTTGTTCTTTCCATTGCTTTATATGGCTAGAGAAAGAAAGAATGAACTTGCATTCATATGCTAGATAACAAGGCGTAGGGCTGGATGAACACAGCAGGCCAAGCAGCATCATAGGAGCAGGAAGACTTGATGTTTCGGGCCTAGACCCTTCATCAGAAATGGGGGAGGGGAAGAGGGTTCTGAAATAAATAGGGAGAGAGGGGGAGGCGGATAGAGGATGGATAGAGGAGAGGATAGGTGGAGAGGAGGCAGACAAGTCGAAGAGGTGGGGATGGAGCCAGTAAAGGTGAGTGTAGGTGGGGGGGCAGGGAGGAGATAGGTCAGTCCAGGGAGGACGGACAGGTCAAGGGGGCGGGATGATGTTAGTAGATAGGAGATGGGGGTGGGGCTTGAGGTGGGAGGAGGGGATAGGTGAGAGGAAAAACAGGTTAGGGAGGGTGGAGATGAGCTGGGCTGGTTTTGGGATGCGGTTGGGGGAGGGGAGATTTTGAAGCTTGAGAAATCCACATTGATACCATTGGGCTGCAGGGTTCCCAGGCTGAATATGATTTGCTGTTCCTGCAGCTTTCGGGTGGCATCACTGTGGCATTGCAGGAGGCCCAGGACAGACATGTCGTCTGCGGAATGGGAGGGGGAGTTGAAATGGTTCGCGACTGGGAGGTGCAGTTGTATGTTGCGAACTGAGTGCAGGTGTTCTGCAAAGCGGTCCCCAAGCCTCGGCTTGGTTTCCCCGATGTAGAGGAAGCCACAACGGGTACAGCGGATGCAGTATACCACATTGGCAGATGTGCAGGTGAACATCTGCCTGATGTGGAAAGTCTTCTTGGGGCCTGGGATTGGGGTGAGGGAGGAGGTGTGGGGGCAGGTGTAGCACTTCCTGCGGTTGCAGGGAAAAGTGCCAGGTGTGGTGGGGCTGGAGGGGAGTGTGGAGCGGACAAGGGAGTCGCGGAGGGAGTGGTCCCTCTGGAAGGTAGATAAAGGTGGGGAGGGAAAAATGTCTTTGGTGGTGGGGTCTGATTGCAGATGGCGGAAGTGTCAGAGGATGATGCGTTGGATCCGGAGGTTGGTGGGGTGGTCTATGCATTCATATGCTGCCTTTTGCAATCTCAAAGTGTTTCAAGGTTTGCAAAAATGGAGGGAAATGTGGCAGATAAATTGAGCACAACCAGCTCCCATAGAGACCAATGCGATAACGATAATTTAATTCTATATGTACATTGCTGAGTGATAAATATTTGTCAAGTTACAAGGAGAACACAATTGCTCTTTTTTCAATAATAACGAGATATTTTGCATGTCACGAGAGCAGACAGACCCTCAGATTAATGTCCTAGCTGAAAGACAGCACCTCTTCTAACAGGTCAGCTCACCCTCAGTAATGCATTCTAAGTATCAGTCTAGATTTTTGTGCTCAAGTCCTGGAGGGAGACTTGAAACCATAACTCTCTGATTCAGGAGCAAGAATGTTACCAATTAAGCTTAGATGGGCACTAAAGTAGAATAAATATAACATAAAAATAAAATATTCAACTCAACACCCAACTAATCCAAATACTCTCTGACGTAAATGATTGACATCAAACTATAAGCAAACATTTTCACTTGCCGCATTGGCTTACCTTTCTACCATCATATAGTGGCACTTCCTCTCCTCAGACTTTCCTGTTCCTAAACTCTTCTTCCTCCTGTAGGTGACACACTGTAATTCTGTTTTCCACATGTCTCCACTAACTCATGCAGAGAAACTCTGTCCTTCCACCAGCAGTTTCTGCTGCCCCCCTCCTTATTCATCCAGGTGCTGTTTCTAACTTCTCACAGTGCTCCTACCTGCTGTAGCTGCTGCCCAGAGGGATTGAACACTATGTTATAATTGTAAGCAGATATTCCTGAGCGTGTGACAATTCCCACCCACAGCATGCAACAACCCTGGAATAGCATCAGGGGATAGGAGTCCAGGGTGCCACTGAACAGTGGAGAGTGCAACATTAGTAATTTTGTAGATAAATGGAAAATGCATGAAAATTCTGACCACACAAAACACGAACACCCTCTCTAACACATCATGGGCATGGTGTTTAGTGCAATTTCATTGTTGTCAAGTTTCTAAAAAGTAGCTAAGTTTCCAGGAAGTCTGTTTCATGGATTTCTTAGCTTGTTAAAATTATTTTTTATATTCCTGTAAAATTAGCCAGTGAGTTGATCTGTGTTCCCACTTACTTCCAAACAGATCTTTCATTTGATCTAGGACATTTTCAGATTGGTCCTATTGTTCAATCAAATTTTTAGTTTTCAGTGCATGGGTGATTCATTTAAGTGTACAGCAACTTTATTTCTTTTCCTCTGGATGTGTAAATGTAATAATTTAAAGAGTTTGTCTTGTTTTCTACTGTTCGGGTGATGGAAGAAGTTTGGGATTTGTATGCAACTTCCCAACTTACAGGGAATAGCGAATGATACCTACAATATTCTGACATAGTGGACTACATTGTGAACTGCAAGTAGATTGACAATGTATAATGAACTGTGTTGCAGTCCCCACTGCAATTCAAAAATGGCAAGTTGATGATGGAAGCAACTTGCACATTGTTGAGTTCGGTATATTTACATTCCTCCTTCCCTATTTTTCAAGCAGTTAAGTATCAATTTCCCTTTGTAGACTATTAAAGCCTTACAAGTGGAAGGTTTTTCACTTGCTCTGTAAGACTGTCCGTGATACTTCCAAAGGTCAGTTACTGCTTTTGGCGAAAGCACCAGCACCTAATCCATTAAGAGCCATTCATAGCAAAATAAACAAACAATAGCTTTAACCACTCTAGTGACAACAGAGCAGAACAAACAAGCAACCTTCATAGAAAATCCCATCAATTTCAGGATCAATAGTCCTCAAGACAAGTCTTTCAAGTGATGAAAGCTACAAAATCTCTGTTGTGGGAGCTTTATCACTTCTATTTACAATAAGGATTCTGGCTAACATCGTAAACTGAGTTCATAAGACTTACTTCATATGGAAACACAAGAAAGTTAACTAAACACAAGCTACTTAACCTTAACACTCACCATTCTGTTTTTTTTGTTATATCTGATCAGTGAATACTGCAGCAATAAACAATTGTAAAGCTTAATATTATAAACCGACAGAGATTATACTATTTGTTGCTCTTCATTATCATTGTAGTATTTTGCCACAGGAATAAAATAATTAAGCTCCCAATAAAAAGGATACAGTATGATGGTTCTGCAGCAAAGACACAGCAGTTCCCAAGTCTCCAGACTTCTACAGGAACAGAAGTAGAAAGAATATTATTGTTCATAAACATTACACATTTCTTTTCCCAGCTAGAAAATAGGATTTTAAAAAGGGATTTCCATTGAAGTGGAGCAGCTGCATTAGTTTTACCATTGCAAGTTCCTTTACAAAAATCATGAGGCTGGATTGGGTCAATTAAATTTTTACATGCTTGTGTTGCTGCCTCTTTGTTCTGAATCTAACAAAGTAATGGAAGTATTCCAGAGGAAATGAACTGTAATTCCAATAAATCGAAAGGTCTTGAGACTAGCAGGAATGAGCTAACAGTCCATAGTAAATGCTCTGAGCATTTCTACCCTCTGACATGATAACTCAACATTACTATGCTAACCAAACAGAACTGAATAAAGTGACAGCCATAGGTATACATAATTTCCAGTTGTGGATGACTGCTGTGTCATTGCCCATTCTGAACTAGCTTTGTAAGCCACTCTTGATCTCTTCATTTCTGCATACATGAAACTCGGCCCATTTGTGAATGTTAAAAAATAAACTCATGCATCAAGCCACACCAGGCCAACCAAATATTTCACTCCACATATGTATATATTGACCACTTCCCACATATTTGCAGTCACCTTTCTCAAAAGGCTACAATTAACAAAGAGATTCAACACCAGTTCAACGATGCCAGCTCAGCCTTACACAGACTATGGCAGTAAGTGTTTGACAACAAAGAGATTGACGAGTCAATAAAAATCCTTGTGTACAGAGCTGTTGTTGCCACCACGCTCCTGTACTGCGGTGAGACCTGGACTGTGTGTAGGCAACACATAATAGCATGAGTCAAATTCCATCAACATACCACCACCTTCTGCACTTAATGGGAGGGTTGTTGAACAATGCTATAGTCCTCCCGTAGAAAAGCTCCAGAAGATTTCTGGCAAAACCGCTGTAAAATCAATTATGATGGACTGGACACCATGTCCAGGTGGCCAAAATGCATCTTCTCCCTGAAACATCAGCTTTCCTGCTCCTCTGATGCTGCTTGGCCTGCTGCGTTCATCCAGCTCTACACCTTGTTATCTCCTCCACTAGGCTCTGTTTTCTAAATTCTCAACTAGCCAGTGTTCCAGTGGAGGATAAAGAAAATACTACAAAGATGCAATGAAACCCTCCCTGAGTGCAGCAGCATTGGCATTAAAGCTACAAGACACTTGTTTCCAAATGTTCAGAATGGTGACACCTTGTCCTCCAGACTGCGTTATACTTTGCGTCAAAACACCTTATCAATGAGGCAGTGTGGCAGCAGAAAAGGAAAGAAAAGGTTGCAAATCCTGCCTTTCAGATCTCACTAACTCATGGGACATCCATGTGCCCAAAGGTCTGCAGTTTGACAAGCTGCCTGTTCAGTCTCATGAAGACCAATGGTAGAGATTCATGACCATGTGAAGACATTATCCTCGAATGGAAGGACAGTTGACAACAATACCTCTCACATGCTAACTCAAAATTAGTCTTTCCATGCTGATCCTGACTGATAATTTAGCAAGCATTTAATTTAGCAAGCATTTTAAATGGGTCATTGGGATGAATGCAACAATCATACCATATGATGAATTCACCAAATGCATTTCTCCAGGTAATTAGCTGTGGTATGTTGTCTTAAATGGGTGTGCCCTCATTACTTATCTTGTTGCATTCAATAATGAGGATACTGTACACAGGGTCCCTTTAAGTTCTGGAACTTGAGGAAGAAGCTTTATTAAGTGAGATGTTACTGAGAGGATTAGTAAAGTTCGTAATGTAATCACATAGAACATGCATATCTTAACAACAAGATACATGATAGAAGCGCATGTGGAGCCAAAATAGACGTTTCTGGGTGACATCTTGATGATCAATGCTATTATTTACCACATTGTTGAAATCAAACTCACTGGCAGATGTTTTTCCATTTGAATGCAGATTATGTAGCTGATCGTTCTTTCATTGAAGAAACATGTGAGATGGATTTTGGTGATATGGAAATGCTTAAAACAGTCATGTTCATAACGGGCTGATTTTAGGCATTAAACAAGAAGCAGAAGGGAGTGAGAGGAAGACCACTGGGGTGAACAGCCCCTAGAGAAACTTTAATATTCCTATTACATTAACTAAAATGGAATTTAGAAAAATTTGACGTGTTCTGTGATTGACAGATGATCCTTTATATACGACTTTTTTAAAAAAAAATGCACTAAAGATATGTTTATAGCGTACAGAAAGACAAATATCCATCCTGCTTCTGGGATCACATTTGGTTCATTCAAAATTAACGAGACGAAAAGTTTATTTTTCTCCTGGATAAAGTTTCATGGTTCGGAGCTGAAATAAACTCAAAAGCAATTCCAAATGGGCACAGATTCATGTCATAATCATCCCTAACTGGCATCACCAGGCTCATAATTAACAACATTGCCAATGCAGCTGTAAGAACTGTTTTCAAGCTGGACACATATTTGACAGAATAGCGACAAAGCAGTGTGCATTCAGTCCATACTGTACTTCAAAACAAAGCAATGCTATCTCAAATCAAGCATCTTATTTGGAAGATATTGAGATTGTAGTTTCTGCCCACAGCTGAATATTATTACAAACAACTTTAATGCAGCTTCAGTATTGTTAGAATTGCAAATTCAGTATTTCTTTTATAAATATTGGGGTTGAATTTACTTAGCCAATCTGGTGAAATGCAAATAGGAATCCAAGAGTGCTTCCAAGAAATCAGTTGGTACCCTGATAAACCTGATCGCAGCCTGGTCTGAGAATTCCTGGTTAGCTACGTAAATGGCCAAGCCTCCAACCTACATCTTGCAAGGCAATTTATGTCAAGTAGAACAGCTGCTCGTGCGACCAGGAGCAGAGACACTTTTAACTGGAGGTTCTTGCTTTTCTGACTTCATTGGACCTGGTATAAGTCTATAAAGTGGCTAACTCAGTGAGATATGAAGCAACAAATAATTCTGATCGAGAGCGGGAGGCCTCAGTAAAGGAAGCAGCAGAAAATCTGGCATTCCTGTACTATAAGGTTCCAATATGTGTGGTCCCAATGTATTTGGTGTGATTCCTAGCTGAAGAATTTTCAGGCCCTAACTATTTACCAATACATCATTTATTCCCTTCAGTATCTCATCATTTGCATTTTTTTGCTTGTTTTTAATTGACAATCTGCCATAATGTATCTCCTGATGCTTTGTCACAACTCCACTTGCAATTCAGATTTATATATTTAAACTGTTTTTATAGGTATTAAAGGATTTGACTTTTTACAGTATTGAGCCCAAGCAAAACATCTAAACAGTGAGATTAGCACTTAATGATTTTAGTAGGGTGAGGAGCAGTAGGAGGATGTTGGGGTTTGTCTGCACTTGTTTAATAATCTCATTAAATCTCCTTCCTGGAATCTGTTAGCTCTGTGCGTTCCTGGCGGTATCTTCCTGTCCTTAACCTTCTGAAGTTGCAACATTGCCAGCAGTTTATTCTCAAAAGGATGATTCAGATAGAAGCCTGCTGGGGATCAATCCTGACAATAGTTTCTTGGCACTATATTCACACACCATTGTGAAATAATTGTGCTGTTGGCCAAATTCTTCCCCTCCCTTCAACAAATAGAACATGACTTTTTGAAACAAATCTTTGTCCTTCTACACTAATCTCTCAAAATTATAAGTTATCTATATATGTATACGTACAAAACAGGTCTTACTTGAGAAATATTTATTCATAACTTCAGTGCTGATGCTACTTAACAAAAAAGTGAACATTTATTAGCTTAGGGTTGTGGGGATACAATTTTCCTGTGACAGTATTTTTTGTACTCAGGACCTAATAGTTTGACTGAGATCAGTGACATTCAATGGTTGGTAGGTTTGAAAATCAACTGCTGTTGAAACTGAGATTATCCTCAGGGTCATAGAAGTGATTCACACTGAACAAATATATATTGTGTTGAACACTAATTTCTAATTGTTGAATCTTAGTTTACACCTTTTAGTTATTATAGAATGGAAAGCTTAATATTTCGTAAAGAGTAAGTTGGAATGTGATACATATGGATGGTGATAGTTTTTGAAGTAGTGCAAGGTACAAATTATAGACAAGAGATGTCAGATGCAT
Source organism: Ginglymostoma cirratum (assembly GCA_024137785.1). Taxonomy (NCBI): domain Eukaryota; kingdom Metazoa; phylum Chordata; class Chondrichthyes; order Orectolobiformes; family Ginglymostomatidae; genus Ginglymostoma; species Ginglymostoma cirratum. Next base: position 25,390,870 of record JAHRHZ010000133.1, on the reverse strand, counting down.
TTCACTATGTCAATTTGTCATTTTTTTGGGACTTAAAGCATTTCTTTACTGCTTATTGGTATTAGCCTTTATATAATAATGATTGTGGAAATTATTAGTAGAGACGATTATTCAAACAAAACATTGCATTGTTAAACATTGATAAAGGTCACACTTCAAGCAAAAATATGCGAACATGAAATAGTCATAGAAGCTGCATCTCTAAAAGTCATGTGTAATAATACCCCTACTGCAGATTATCACAAGTATAAAGACATATGGAAACAAACTGGAATAGACAGCTGGTCTGCCATATTTCTAACATTCTGAGTTCTCCAATTTGTACATCCTGAATATAAAAGATGTTGAAAGATTGCAGTAAACAAATTCCATTTGCATTGCAATTAACACAAGTCTCCCTGTATTTTTTTAACCAGATAATCAATCTATAGATTATCCCAAAGGAAAGGATTAAATACCTGAACAAAACAATTCTAATTATCCATGTTTTCAGAGAGCTTATGAAAGTGGGATAAATTACCAGAATTTTTAACGAAGTAGTTTAACTTATGAGCTTTTCCAAACATTTGCCATTATGACTTAACCAGCTCATATTATATATTTACTGGAGTTGATTAGAATCTGGTATTTTGCCAGAATTATGAGATGTCAACCAGAGTCTAGAACAGATTTGAGAAATAAAACAAGAAAATTAAAATCATCAAAGCACATTTTTCATAATGCAAAAGAGGAAAATTTGCAAAGAACTAGTTCAGATAGAATTTACAACATTTCTATCACTGACATAAGAAACCATATATTACAAATTGTCAGGTCAGTGTTTGTCAGTATGTATGAATTTGGTTTCCATAGCACCACTGAAAGACTAACTACCTTTCACTGGGGGTCACCATGTGTTGCCAACTTCTTCCAATGCAGCAAACCTTCTTGAGAAGGGCTTACATTTGGATATTCTCTATGTGCACTGGAAGCAACTAATTCAGTGTTATCCAGATACTACACAATCCCAATGGCTCACAGATGCTGGATTTCCTAATTTTGACAACTAGGGTTCATTGAATGATTTTGCATGTCACTGTACACCAAACAAGCACTGAACTGCACGGTGGATCAGAGTTATTTAAAGGGCCAGGCATCTGACTTACATTTCCGATTGATTTTGAAAACAAAACATTGCTCTTATAAAGTTTCTTTGAGTACTCTGGAATGCATTTGTAATTTGGTGCTGAATTACTGGATTTGAGTGTTGCTGCTTTGTCAAAGGGATGGTAGAGGTGAAGATGACCTGTAAACACAGAAGCTGCGTTAGTCATGGGGCAGTAATAGTGCCTCAGGATTTGCAGAGTGATATGAACATAGCAGAGGCTATAGGCAGTGCAAGCTGTTTGATGTCCTCTGCCAACTTAACAGTGACAGAACTCTGTCTGGGGTCAGACAACATTCAATGCATACATTTATCAGAATTCTCTTGTATACTGCCCCAATGAGATAGTAAAAGTAAAATACTGTGGATGCCAGAATTCTGAAGTAAAAACAGAAAGTACTAGAGAAACTCAGCAGGTCTGGCCCCATCTGTGGAGACAGAAAGAGAATTAATGCATGATATGACTCTTCTTTGGAACTGAAAGGGGTTGGAAAATTGTGATTTTATGTTGTAGACAGAGGGGTTGGAGAACAAAGTGGAACACGTTGTAAACAGAAGTAAAGTCAAAGGGATTGTTAATAACATGCACTCTAAGCTGCGAGGCCACATGACCAGGCAGTCACTCCAAGATTCCAGCCAGTCACATTGGGAGAGAATCCTCATTTGAGGCAAATCATCTTAGCTTGCTTTACCATTCATTATGATCATGGCTGATCACCCAACTCAATAGACTGTATCTGCTTTTTCTCCATATCCTTTAATCCTTTTACAACCAAGTGTTATATCTAACTCCTTCTTGAAACCATACAATGTTTTTGACTTCGACTGCCTTCTGAGTCAGTGAATTCCATGGGCTCATCACTCTCTTGGTGAAGAAATTTCTCTTTATCTAGTTGTAAATAGTTTACCCTGTCTTCTTAAACAGTGACCCCAAGTTGAGGACTCACCTCCAGTAGGAACATCCTTCCTGTATCTACCCTGTCTAGTCCTGTTGAAATTTTACAGGTTTCAGTGTTAGATGCAGCCCATTGGAAGATGGTATAAGCAGAACAGATGCGATCAAGGGTGAGAAACTGGGGGAATGGAGAATCCTTACATGAAGCAGGGAGTGAGGAGGTGCAGTTGAGTGTAATCTTATGGAAGTCAGTGGTTTGTAATGGTTGCTGGTGGCCAGCCTATACCCAGAAATGAAATAGTCAAGGAAGGAAAGTGTTAGAGATGAACCAGGTGACATTAAGAGAAGGATAGAAATTAAAAGCAAAACTGGTGATTGTTTTCCAACTCTGGTAGAAAGCAGGAAAGATTTGTAGGAGAACCCAAGTCAGACTAGAACAAGGAATGTTCAACATACCACACAAACAGACAGGCATAACTAGGAACCATGTTGATACCCATGACCATACCTTTGACTTGAGATGAGATGAAAATGAAATGTGTTAATAGGAGAAGTTGTTCAAAGTGGGAAAAAGCTCAGCCAGGCGAAGGAAGGCCCAGGAGTCTTTTCAAGGAAGAAATGGAGAACATTCAGACCACCCTGACAGGAGACAGATGTGTAGAGGGATTGCACATTGGGGTGATAAAGTGATATCTGGGGCCAGGACACTGGAAATTTTGGAACTGAAGTTTTGAAACAACATTTCACAGAATCCCTATAGTGTGGAAACAGGCCCTTTGGCCCAACAAGTCCACACTGACCCACACAGCATTCCACCTAGACCCATCCCCCTAATCTACACATCCCTGAACTCTATGGGCAATTTAGCATGGCCAATCCACCAAGCCTGCACATCTTTGGACTGTGGGAGGAAACCAGAGCACCCAGAGGAAACCCACACGGATGCAGGGAGAACATGAAAACTTCACACAGATAGTTGCCCGAAGGCAGAATTGAACCCAGGTCTCTTGTGCTGTGAAGCAGCAGTGCTAACCACTGAGCCACCATGCCACCCTAAAAACATTTGCCACTTCTCTATGACCTGTCTTCCATATTTTAAATCGGAGCAATATTATTCAATGCAATTTCCCTTTCAGAAGAACAGACTTCCTTTATGAGCAAATAGTTGGCTGTACCACTTGGTTCGAGCTCTTGGCTATGCACAGAGACAGCCACCATGCTCAGCCTTACTGTAAGTTGTGGTTATTAAGTGGGACAACCAAATTTCCATGCTGCTCACCTCCAGTACAATCAGACCAAAAGTTTATTTTAACCACTCGTGGGACGTGGGCATCACTGGCTGGCCAGCATTTATTGCCCATCCCTCATTGTCCTTGAAAAGGTGGTTCTGAGCTACCTTCTTGAACCACTGCATTCCATGTTCTATAGGTGGTGGTGAGTTCCAGGACAGTACTCAATTTTTAGCCCATCATACCAAAAGGTCCAACAGAAGATCCTAAATAAAGAGAAATCAACAGAATGTTTCCTATTTCCTTTATTAGTTTTGTAAATGGTGCAAAAATGTGCTTTGCTTTCTTAGAACAGATTTTTAACACTGCTAAAAGAAGCTGCTGGAGTTTTGATGTCAAAAACAACAATACATTGGAACATTGTACAAATAGAATGTGGGAAGAGAGTACTAACTCTGAATGTAAGAACTTTTGTGTTATAATCAATGATTTGCCGTAGCACTGCTCACTGTGCATTAGAGTGTTCACTGCTTTGCAACAGCAGGACCATTATGCCATGCAAACACAATGTTTTATTAAAATAATAAGTGGGATATTTAGGTTTTTGTGAAACTTTTAGATAAAATGTAAAGGAAGGGATTGGAGACAATCTGTCTGCTGCTACAAGAGAAGCATATCTAAAAAGACCTGTCCCTTAAAGACCACAAAGTGTCCTCTCTGGAAAGTATCCCAACAAAGTGCACCTTGGGCTCAATTGCAGGCTGATTGTTATTGCTGAGAGAATTCTAACTTTAGATTAGCAGCTGTTTGTAACTCCCTGCACATTCTGAGATCAATTAGAAGCTAATTACTGTTGCTGAAGGAAGTGAAGATTTGTTGTTATTTTATGAATATAGTAGTTGAGTCAATCAGGTGTAAATGTGATGCTTTCAAGCCTGGCACTTCAGGTGTGATGAATTCATGAGGCTTTTATGTGCATAGATAGCAAAGCCTATAACTTCTTCAGCGTGTCATCTTCTGTACTAATGTAGAGAGAGACAGATGTAAAAAGACAGCAACTTTCAGGACCTTCTGAGGTGATTGCCAATTAAATTCCCTGTTTGTGTCCATTTTGGTGGCTGTACAATATTTTGGTGTAAAGGACTTTTTAACCAGTGCCCTGTCCAATCATTGATCAGCTGGTTGGGACTAAATAAAACTTTGTTTTGAATCTTAAATAATACTTACTTTTACTCTTCACTTGAATTGGAAATTTCAATCTTTTGAAATCAATCAGAATATTTTCTGACATGTCAAAACTTTATTTAAAATCTCTTAATGTTTGTTCTTGCAGCTCTCTGAGATATCACCTGAAAAGAAAGAATTCTGTGCTCCTCCATCTAATTTGTATGTTCATATACATTTCACCAGCCTCTCTACCAGTATCCTCCGCGGAATTCGCAAAACCTTCAAGTTCTGTGTTATCTGTGAAGTTTGCAGTTGTGTACTGTGCACTCAGCTCTAGGTCACTAACGAGTCACCAGGACAAATAGATGTTGATCATCAACATTCTGCTAAGTTCTGGTTCTGCGAGAGAAATAGCAGGAAAATATCAAACTTGGACAACACCAATGAATGCAGGAGATGGGGGTCAAGTGGGTGAGATGGAGTTTCTCCCACTTGTGAAGACAGGATGCAGCCCCCACCCTCCCCCTCCCCTCTGGACTTCCAGTGACACAGCCCCAAAGTTAGGTGCCCTGCTATTTGCTCTTTGAACTATCCTACAAACAACCACTGTGTGTCAGTCAGTGCACTCCAAATGTTCAGAGGAAGCGGCAAATGGATTCTGCACACAATGCTCCATGAAAATCCACACTTTAGTGTTTAATCTATAGTTTTCTGTTTAATTCCCATCAAGAAAATTTAAGTTATGACAGTCAGGAATTGAGGCTGAAATTATGCGCTAAATTCTAATTTTCAACCTGCTTGTTTATTAGCTTAGCATCAATAATACCTGTTTTCACCTGTTCCTCAAAATAACTTCTGTGATCCTCAGTGATTACTTTTTTGTAAATTTTGAGTTTATTAGCAAAAAGGATCTTAGTGCTATTTTCACGTTTTAGTCCAGTCATATCAAACACACCCAGCTCCCAGTACATCGCTATTACAATGGAAAGGCTGGGTTCTGATGAAGAGTCACTGGACTCGAAACTTAACTCTGCTTTCTCCCCAGAGATCCTGCCAGAACTGCTGAATTATTCCAGAAATTCTGCTTTTGAGTCAGATTTCCAGCATCCACAATCTTTGTTTTACCACAGAAATAGTAATAAAGGAGCCTTTTGTTGTCTTAGTTCAGATGAGTAGCACAATTTTACTAAACAGCACTGCATCAGGTCAGCAATTTCATTTTTTGCCAAGAGTGAATGGGAATTCAGCAGCAGGATAGAAGACATTGAAGTTACTAATTTGGAGTTAAAAGAAATCACTGCTGGCAGTATAGGAATGGGAAACACTGAAAATAGCAGGTTTTGGTGCCAATCTCATGAATGGACATGTGTGAGCACTGGAGAGATGCAGATCAATGACTAAGACTGGTTTCACACCTGACCTGACATTTATGATTCCCCTCCCATCACACATTTTGCTGATACCATCTCATATACGCATCCTGCTATCCAAGAGACTCCTCACACTAATACCATTTGAAAAGATTAACATGGGACTTGAGATGCTGTGCTGGCAGAGTTTTACTGAGTCACTGGCTCCCTGCACCCGCTGCCCTGATAAAACATACTCTGTCCTCTTGCTTTTCTCTGGCTAAAGAGAAGACAGTGAAGTCTTTTATGTGCAGGGCCTTTTTTTCACCTTCCTGATGCACAGAGAACTGGAATGCTGGTTCTAAATCCTGTCCAGGAGAATTCCCACAATCTGAGCCCATGCCATCTGTGAAATATCCTACAATGGAAAGGATCCAACAACATAGTAATCAAATAACTGATGGCCATGGTGATCTTCACAGTCACTGGCAGTGCCATCTCACCAACAGCCTCCCATCACTGCAGCTGCTGGCAAGGTCGGTGGAGGTAGTACAAATCAGTGATGTATTTTTTCTGGTGTTGACATCTTTTTGGTGCTGCAGCTTTAGGGGACTATGTTGCTGGAGGAGTTCTGGAAAATTGTTTAAATAAGAGGAGAAAGACGCTGGAAATTTGAGTTTAATGAGTTTAGTGAAAGACTGTCAGCAGAAAACCCAGATATCTAATGGGGGATGCAGTTACCATCCTCTTGGGCTGAAGCATTATAGAGAGATGCAATGAGTTTGGGTAATGTGTCTTATAGCTAAGTAGCTGGCAGTGTGTGGAAACTGGAAGATGGTTATGAACGTGGTAGCATCAGAAGGTGTGTGAGGGTAAGGTGGAGTTTCTAAATGTTAGGCTTGATTTATGACTATAAGGGATCATTGATGGGTGAGAATGTTTTATATATATATACTTGCAAAGGAAACCAACTAACAAAACAAAAGCTGTCTTTGTTGAATACTCCATCCAACAATCAACTTCCAGGCACTCATAGTCTGGTTGAACTCGAAAGGTCAAAATCAAAGGAGTTGTAGATTGACTTACTAATGTTTATGTGCAGATTCTTTATATTATTTTGCAATTCCAATTAATGTTATTGCTGATCCACTGCTCTCAGATTTCCATTGATTTACACAGAAACCTTCTTTGGTTGCCCAATATTAATAAGAGTTTATGCAGGACCATGCCATTGTGAGTTCATTTCACTCTGTTTCTTTCAACCTGAGGAGTGTTGGAAGGTAGTGGCCAATTTCAACATAATTTCCTGCTGCTGAACAGGCACACTCTTCCAATCCTCCTTAGATATGGTGGTGCTTCAAGGGCAGGGAGTGCAATTTTACAAACAAAAAACTCCTGTTCAAAAAGGGATGTAAGAATAAACCCCATAACCACAAGCCAGTCAGTTTAATCAGTGGTTAGTAAAAAATCCAAAAATTATAATCTGGCCCAAACTTGAAAGTCGCAGGGACAATTGGTTGAGCTTTTACATGAGGTAACAGAGAAGGTTGTTGAAGATAATACAGTTAATGTGGTATCCAAGACTTTTTAAAAGTGTTTGGAAAAGTGACACAAAATAGGTTTGCCAGTGAAGTTGAATCCATAGAATAAGAGGTATAGTTACAGCATGGATACCAATTTGCCTCGGGTGACAGGAAACAGAGACTTGTGGTGAGCAAGGTTTTTTAGACTGGAGGCAGGTACACAATAGAGTTCAAGTGTCAGTTCTAGGATAATCTTTTTCTTGGTTTATTTTAGTGACCTAGAGCTGAGTGCACAGGACACAATTGCAAACTTTGCAGATAACACAGAGTTTGAAGGTATTATGGCCTCTGAGGAGGATATGGGTCGAGATGCTGGTGGAATGTATACAAACATACAAATTAGGAGCAGTTGTAGTTCATTCAGCACCTCCAACCTGTTATTCATTCAATAAGATTATAGCTGACTGGTTTATTGCCTCAATTCTGCATTCTCGCCCACCCCGATAACCTTTAACACACTTGCTGAAGAAGTATTTGGACACCTCTATCTAAAAAATAGACAAGGATTCTGTTTCTATCACAGTGTGGATCTGGAGGAACACAGCAGGCCAGGTAGCATCAGAGGAGCAGAAAAGTTGACGTTTTGGGTCAGGACCCTTCTTCTGATCACACTGTGTTATCTCTGACTCCAGCATCTGCAGTTCTTACTATTTCTGTTTCTATCAGCTTTTCAGGAAGGCAGTTCCAAAGACTCATATCCCCTCAAAGAAAAAAAGTATTTCACCTCATCTGTTTTAAATGGGTGACCCCTACTTCTAGATTCTCCCATAAAAAGAATTATACTTTCTACATCTACCTGTCAAGACCTCTCCGCTTCACCGATGAAGTGTCTCGGCAAGTGCTGATCCCCTCTAAGCTCCAGCAGATACAATCCTAGCCTTTCCAAACTTTCCTCAAGACAGCTACCAACATTCCAGATAGCAGTCTAGCAAACCTCTGAAATTCCCCTAACATATTTACATCCTTCATTAAATTAGGTGACCAATACAGTGTTATAGTACTCCAGACATGGTCTCACCAGTGTTCCCTATAACTGAAGCGTAACCACCCTACATTTCTATTCAGTTCCCCTTGTGATAAATGATAACTCTTTTTTGGCATTCTAATTACTTGCTATAACTGCATACAACCCTTATTTATGATTCAGATCCTTTGGCGTCTGAGAGCTGTGTACTTTAATGCTATTTAGAATTTTTAAAAAATTTTTCCTTCTAAAATGGCTAATTTTTCCACATTATACACCAATTGCCACATCTTTGCTTAATCAATTAACCTATCTATATCTTTTTGTAGTCTCCATGTGTCATCTCCACAACTTACCTTCCTACCTACGTTGTGCCATGAGCAAATTTAGCAACCATATTTTTTGTTCCTTTAACTAAGTCATTTATATAAGTTGTAACCAGTTGAAAGTCCCATCTTTGATTCCTGTGGCACACCACACATTATATCTCACCAGTTTGAAAAAGATCCACCTATGCTACTCATTGCTTCCTGTTAGCCAGCCAAACTTCTATGTTTGCCAATATGCTATAATTTGCATTATGAGCTTTTATTATTCGCAGTCCCCCACTCACTGCCCCCTGTTGAACTCTGTTTCAATACTGTGTTGTTTTTCTGCATATGCATAGTACCTTTGCATTTGAAGTCACTGGAATTCTACGTGAAGACGCAGCATTGCTGGAATTGTATATGCTTCTGAATTAGTTGCAATAACCTGCAGGTAAGAAGTTTGTAGGGCTGTGAGGAAAAGATGGGGAGAATGGGATGAACTAAAGTGTAGTTGAAGATGTTGGATGTGACAGGATAAATGATCTCTTTCTGTGCAAGAAGTATTTTGTTATTTGATGAAAAACTGAGTTGTGTCCTTTTTGATTTGTATGAAAAAGTTCTTCTTAAAACGAACCAACTTTTGTATAATGACAGAAAAACAAAATATAGTTCTTACAATTAAATTTTATTACAGAGAAGTCTAACAATACCAAATATTAACTAAACTTCCGAAGAAGACATTGCTTTATCATTTTGTGATGTTAATATAACTTAAAGTAAGAACTAATTTAAAATGTTAACAAATTTATAAAAGAGTGGCACTTGTAACTTTATTTAGTTTTTAAATAATGAGAATATAACCATTGATGATGTGCTCTCATGATTAAATTTCTTATTGAATAATTTATAGCTTTATTAGTCATGTGTACCTTTCTGTGGATATCAATTTACTATAAATCTCACCATTGTAAGCATGAAATTCACCAAATCTCCTTAGCCAGTTCCTTCGAAACCCATGATCATAAAGGACAAGTATAGCAGATACGTGGGTACACCACCACTTACAAAGTCCCCTCAGACCCACTCACCATCCTGACTTGAAAATCTATCACTATTCCTTTAGTGTTGTTGTGTCAATATTGTGGAATTCCCTCCCTAACAGCTTATGGGTCTACCAATAGCAAATGAACTGTAGTGGTTTAAAGAAAAACAACTCTACGTCACTTGACAAAGGAATTCTACTGCAGACCAACTAGTAGGCAGAGTTATGATATTGTATGCACACAGCAATGGAATCCTTAAAGGTGAACAATCTTAAAGGCAAGATACACACACAGCATCCCCCTCTTCTTCAAAAGGAAGTTTAATTATTTGCAAAAACAAGTGAACCAATGAATCTCAATAACATATGGATAATTTGATGATACACCCAGATCTTGTGCCAGTGACTTTGTCTGGAGGTGCGGTTGCTTTCTCACGGTCATCAGTGATATTGCATATCACTTCTGTTTATATTTGGGATTTTGTATGCAAGGCACTACAGCCAAGTGTTGGTCCATATTCACCACTGAATGGTCTCGTTCCTCAGTCTGCATTTAGCGGTTCAAATTCAGCTCATTTGAAGCTTTTGGTTTTATAATCTGTATCTTCTAATTCCATTAAAATTTTAGTCTTATATGTGCCATGTTTATTCTTCTTCTTTATAATACTCTAAATAGCCTCTTCAACAATTTTCTGTTTTCTGTGAAATTTGGATCTCCTCCACTTGTGGCTTCAGTGATTGTTTGATTTCCTCTAAGTCTTGCTTGAGGTCCTTCATTGAGAATTATTGCTATCACTTATTTCTGAATGGACTATCACACAAGAGATTTGCAGCTCCTTGTGCACATCCACCTGTTTTTGCAGGTCTATTTTTCCGGTATTGCTTTAATCTTGAGCCGATGTTTCTCCAGCTGCTTCTGGTGAACCTTATCTATTTTATGTGTGAGTTGCTCCAGGTCATCCTGTAAACTGACAATCTTGTCACTGGATTGATGATATAGAGCTTGTAGTTCATCCTTCTTTTCTCTCCCTTTCACCTCTTCCTTCATCTTTATGAGCTGAATAGGGTTATACCATAAAGAGTTTAGCATCATAGAAATTCTACTTCCATTTCTGGTTGTATCCTGAGTTAGTCATTCAGTCTTTTCTTCTTCAGTTTTCATTTTTCCCTTCAAAGCAGAGAGTTCCACAATTCAGATGAAAAGGAAATGTTGCATTCTTCTTCAGTTCTGCAATCATCTTTGAATAGTTTACTGTAGTCCCTGTTGTGTCTCTAGATGCCTGACTGATTTCAAGGAGGTAACGGCTTGCTGGTATATGTGCAATTGCTGGTTCAGCAGTGCTTGTGATGTGGAAAATCCATGACTTCCAGTCAGATTGACTGTACTTGCATTCCAGCATTATTGATCCTGCATGTAGAATTGGTGAATTGTTGTGTGCTGAAAGTTTTACATTTGTAGGTTTATTTACAGCTTGCTATAACTGTGGGTAACGTTCTGTATAATTCATACTTGTCACCATTCAAACTTAGACAATAATGAATAGTCAAAAGTTTCTAGAGAAAACCAGAAGAACTGTGGATGCTGTAAATCAGGAACAAAAACAGAAGTTGCTGGAAAAGCACAACTGGTCTGGCAGCATCTGTGAAGAAAAAATCAGTTAACGTTTCGGGTCCAGTGACCCTTCCTTAGAAGTTCTGAGGAAGGGTCACCAGACCCGAAACGTTAACTCTGATTTTTTTCTTCACAGATGCTGCCAGACTAGCTGAGCTTTTCCAGCAACTTCTGTTTTTGTACAAGTTTCTGGAGGACATGTAATTGGAATATTTGCAAACATTTCAAATGTGTGGTGACATTGAATGTTTTCCATGAGATCGCTAATGTGAAATATGTATCACTACTGTTTGTCTTGCTATGTAAATTGTCAGATTCTAGTTTGGTTAATCACTTCATATACATCCCTCTAGTAGGATAGTAGGCAGTATCATGTGTGCTGTCTGTTTGGGTTGGTGTATGGTTCTTTGTCGCTGCATCAGCATTTACTCTGCCTTTGCCAATAGACATTTCTGCCACATGTCATGCAAAACTTATGAAAAGCTGGGCATTGTCTCACTATGTTTGGATGATCTCATGATAATGTCAACCATTGAGTTTGTACTTAGGACCTGTAAGCTTTGGTGACTTACAGGATAACTTCATACTTGTGCCTCTTCCTCAGTAGCAATGCTACGTGTCTTCTGTTTGTATAATAAATGTTTCTGGAAAGCATCCATGGGATGGATGTGATCACTAACATGACAATTCCGTTTTGTAGCTTCCCATCTGAAAAATCACAGAATGACCCTTTTCTCTGCATCGGCTGACAAAGTGGTAAAAGGAATTCTGTAGGCTTCTGTCCAAATGACATGAATTCTAGTTGATATATATGGATGTTTAATTTGGTGCTGACTTATTATTCTAAGGTAGTCAATATCTTTTGGGGATCTTTTAGCTCTTCAGCTGTTAACCTAGACATGTTAAATCTGTGTTAACCTTGAATCACAATTAATTAGCAAATCTTAATGTCACGATTTTCAACTTGAACACACTGAAATCTGGAATCTATAGCTCAAAATGCTGTTTAAACACTTTAGGAGATTTGTTATGCCCCAATTTAAACTTAGGAATGTTTTGGATCTTCTGACAGTAGGTTCTTCCTTTGCTCAGTATTGATCTGACACACACACTAGTTAGTTGCTTTTCTCAAGTGAGTTAAACTGACCTCTTGTTAGGGATTTATCAGCTTATCAGCAAGCTGTGATTTCAACATATTTTGATGCTGAGATGAACAAAGATACCAAAAAGCGTCTCATGTGCTTTAGCACAAAGTAAGACTGGTGACTATGCATTTCACCTGCAGATTAATTTGCTTGCTCACTGTTCAAGCATGATTAGCTTCATCAGCATGATATTTTCCAGTGTTCACCATGTCATTGTTAATGATAATGTTCTCAAAATGAATTGCTTATCAGAGCTTGGTTAGCTTTGTGGGCTCGTTTACTTAAAACAGGAAAAGCATGATAAGTTGTAAGGCAATTACGACAAAAAATCAATTGACTTCTATGTGTACAGCTTGCAATGCCTTAGCAGACCATGTGGCAGACACATGTTGCAGGATTGTACGCTCAGGATACATAAAGTCCTTAAATGTGAGCTTTCAAAGTATACATAGAGCAAGTACTGCATTTCTGGAGTAACGTCAACCCACAACATTCTGACTCAGAGAAAGGTATGCACTGAGCCACAGTTGAAATGAGACGAAGGACTGTCAGGATAGGTATCACAAATATGGATTAGATACATAACCATGCTCCTTCAGCTGTATTCTGACATGCAGTATCTTTTTAAACCTTGCTGTAGCTGTGTTATTTTAATGTCAATGGACATGCTTGAGATACAAAGAATGAGACTGCGACATCGGTGCCAATGTAACTGTCTTGAAAATAATTTTATGGCAGGTCTAATGTGTGCAAGACATCTGACTAACATTACTGAAACTTATTCTGCTTACAGACAGCAAGGACGGAGGTTATTGCCTAAGAAATCTGGAATGAGTTCTAACTCAGTTGTTAAAAAAGCAAGGACGGTAAATCGACCACTAAATAATCAAACACAATTTTAGACACTTGTAGCAACTTTTGCAGCTTTAACTTATCCTTTCATTCAATTTCCTTCTATATTATACTATAATTATGATAGAATTACAAGACTCTTGTTTTACATCCTCCTATTCCTTGACTTTGCTGGGCCATGCACTAATTCTGAACGGCATGGAGTAGGAACCTGCCCCTGAGTCTTAGCCAATATTATTCTTAACTGACCACTAGCATATGCCACATTGAATCAGGTAAGCTTGCAATTTCAGTGAAGTGGAGATTGAAAATAAAACCCAGTTTCCTGCAACCTGCCTTAACTGCCTTAACTGACCCCAAAAGTGTCAATCCACCTCTGGACATCAACCATACATTTACCTGTCATCTGATCAGGTAGAGAATCTCTTGTGTTTATATTTGAATAAATTTTGCTTTGCTAAGAGACTTGCTACATAATACAAGTGTTGTAATCAACAAATATGTAAATCCTAGATATAGGTTCTATTTAAATGTCACCAATGAATACTGCAAAAAAGACCCACATGTTCAAAATCTGGTTCCTGTGGCAGTGCTATTGGTTTCTATTGCAAGAATAACCCATTTAACACCATCTATACCCTCTACTGTCCTGTTAATTTCTTATCTAATTAGAAACTCTTCCATGTAAACTGACAATTCATAACCTTTTCTTCCTTCTCTCGTGAGGCACCTTGTCAAATGCTGCGCTTAATTGCGTCATGACGTACTGTAACTAGCACAGCAAGACATATTAAGACACTCAGCACAACCAGAATATGAGGATGGGAGTTCCCGGCAGGTCAGCTTTTCTCAGTGATGGCTTGCTAATGATTTGTTTTTCTTGCAAAAAAAGAACTTTCGCTGTCAATGTGTGTAAAATGAAGCTTGGAAACGTGAAAAAGAAGTGTTTAGAAAATTAACTATTGCTTGCATTTGGGATGAAATTACCCACTGATATGGTTTGGTTACTAAAAATCAACCAAATATTGCATATGTCTCTGCACCTTTGTCTTGGATATTATATAGAACTTTCAATTATGTGAAGAGCACTGTCTTGTACTATTTTACCCTGCTCACCCATGGTTGCCTTTTCTTCATTGCATCAATATGATCAGTGAAGGCAGGGGACTCGCCCATCTGTTAGTCGCAATGCAAGCACAAAACCATCTGCTCCGCAATGCATGCCAAGTAAATAGCAATTGCCATTGTATGCTGTACAACATTATATCTGTAATGGCTCTGACTCGTAAATTTGGAAGTTTTTTTTATTAAATCCACTTTTTCGATATTATGGAATCTTTTGTCAGAAGTGAGAAAACCACTATAATTAATTGGGCTCAGTGTTTCCTCCTTAGTGCAATGACATTGACAGAGTTTTAGCCACAGTGCTGATGCAATTAGAACATTCTTGCATCCGAAGATTTCACCCAGTCACCCTTTCTCCACTGCAGGGGATGTATTGTGGTTTGGTGGAGCATGTTAGGTTTGTAAAGGTGAAGTGGGACTGGTGACCTCACACTGACATTTGTTCGCAATTGCATGAGCTGTCTAGACATTAGATTACAGTTTTGTCCTATCTCCCACCTTCCATAAAAAAAGAGTATTTCTTGCTGAGCTGCTGTTACCAGAAGTATTAACATGAGTTCAGTAAAACCAGGTCTTGCAAACACAGCATAGTAAACTACAGTTATATTAAACTATTGGGCTGAGATTGATGGATACAGAGCTGCAAAACCCAACTGACACGAATGGAGTGATTGTGGTTACAATATAAGCTTTAAGCATTTTCATTTACAGAGCTCCACTGTCCTGGTGGCTATTTTTTTTTAAAATACTAAGTGTACAGCATAGAGTGTTCATTCACTTGAAACAATAAATAAAAAATTCTGCTAAGATTATAAAATGCTCAAGCAAAACACTAGGGACTTCTTGAAACTCTGAAAATTTTGCTTCATATTAGAGTAAAGTTACAGTACCCTTGGGAACAAACTAAAGAGTTTCAGAAATGGCCAATCAACTAACTACAGCCAATCCATAATATTTTCTTTAAATTCCTTAATTGGAATAAATAATATCACATTTTAAAGACCACTTAGCGCGTCTGGCAGAATGAACATTTCTGGTCTAGTGATCCTTCTTCAGAACACAGGTCTTTGGACCAGAAATCATAGAATCCCTACAGTGTGGAAACAGGCCATTCAGCCTAACAAGTCCACACTGCTTCACTGAAGAGCATCTCATGCCCCTAACCCTACATTTCCCCATGTCTAACCCACCTAACTCAAACATCTCTGGACACTACAGGCTATTTAGCATGGCCAATCCACCTATCCTGCACATCTTTGGACTGTGGGAAGAAACCGGAACACCCAGAGGCAATCCATGCAGAAACAGGGAGAATGTACAAGCTCCACACAGACAGTCACCCGAGGGTGGAATTGAACCTGAGTGCCTGGCACTTTGAGGCAGCAGTGCTAACCACTGAGCCACTGTGCCAACCTTAATGTTAACTCTGTTTTCTCTCCACAAACGCTGCCAGACCTGCTGAGTTATTTTCCAGCAATTTCTGTTTTGTTGCTATGCAAGCAGATATACATTACTCCATTTGTGACTCAGACATCTATTCTATTAACTTCCATTTACTCAGCTCTTGTTTGGTGGTCGAAAAAGGTGATAGGACAGAAAACAAGAATGTAAGAAAGAGCATGCATCTCTGGGGATGGTGGCAATATCAATGGGCTAGTAATCCAGAACACCAGACTAGTATTATTGATATAACTAGTAAGAGTTGATCAGGGAGAGCCAGTGGATGTACATGGACTTTTCATTGGCTTTCAGTAAAAGATTAGCATGTGAGATGAAAGAACATGCAATTGGGAGTAGTGTACTGCCATGAATTCAGAACTAGTTGGCAGGTAGGAAACCAAGTTAGGAATAAGTGGATCTTTTCCTGAGTGGCTTGCAGTGAATAGTGGGGTACTGCAGGGATCAGTACTTGAAGCCCAGCTATTCACACTATGTATTAATGATTTAGGTGAGGGAACTAAATGTAATATCACCAAATTTGCAGATGACACAAAACTGAATGGGAGGGTGAGCTGTCAGGAGGATGCAGAGATGCTTCAGTATGATTTGGAAAAGTTGAGTGAATGGCCATAGTAGATGAAATATAATGTGAATAAATGTGAGGTTACCCACTTTGGTAGCAAAGTCATGAACGCGATTAATTGAATGGTGATTGATTGGCAAAGGGGGAGGTGAAACGAAACCTAGGTATCCTTGTGCACCAGTTGCTGAAAATAAATATGTAGGTTCAGCAGGTGGTTAAGAAGGCAACGTATGCTACCCTCCATAGAGAGGATTCAAGTACAGGAGCAGGATGTCTTGCTGCAATTGTACAAGAACTGAGTGAGACCACACCTGGAGTACTGTGTGATGTTTTGGTCTCCTTTTCTAAGGAAGGATTTTATTTTAATGAAGTGAGTAAAACAAAAAATTACCATATTGATTCCTGGGATAGTAGGACTGATATATATATACATATATATACAGGGATGGGATCTTAGTTAAGTCTATATTCACTGCTGTTTATAAGAATGAGGGGTGATCTCATAGAAACCTATAAAATTTTAACAGGAGTAAACAGAATCTACAAAGAAAGTATGTTCCCAATGACTGGGGAATCCAGAACTAGTGGTTCAAGGAAGTGGCGTAGGTCATTTCGAACTCCACCCAGGGAATGGAGAGTCTATAGGTTTCTTTGTCAAAGAAAATGATTGAAGCCTAATATTCGAATAATACAGGACTGAGAGATTGAAGAGCATAGGGTGAAAGTGGGAAGAGTGGGATCAGCCATGATCATATTAAATGATGGAGCAGGCTCAAAGGTTTGTGTGGTCCACTCCTGCTTCTACATTCTATGTTTCTCTGTCTGAAGAAGATTCAGTAACAAACATGAACAATACATGTATAGAATGGTTTATAAACAGAATGTTCCACGTCTTTTAAACACTGATTTGGAACGATACATGATATAATCAGCCTAGCATAATCTGATTAGATATGTAACAACCTAGCATCGGTGTCTCAGACACTGATAGCATTTATAGTGCAAAAACCAACTCAGCTTGCTGAGGTAATAACGCACCGCTGACACTCGGAGGACTGCCAGAGAGGATTGCTGAGCCCCAGGCAGGAGAAGACCCCGTGGTGTCGGCACAAGATGTTGGGAAAAGGGATGATGGCACTGCAATTCTACAACAGGAACCTGGAGGCCCTGATGGATGAAGTGGTGCAAAGAAGAGGTTGACTGAGCAGGGCAACTTTAGAATGCCAGTGCACGGTCACAAGTGATTCCGATGTTTTAGCCGTATCCACTGACTGGCGAGTTGCTGTGGGAACGGCATGAGGCAGAAATCAGACACGATGGATGCCAGAAGGGTTGATGCCCGTTTGTTAAGATAGGGTGAGAGCACCTATAGGGCCTTGTGGTGAGAAGCCCTCCAAAATACTCAGCATAACCCAACAAAAAGGGTAAATTTCAACACATTGTAATTTAAAAATACTCATCTCTGTTTCACCAAATCTCTCAATGGCCTCACCCCTCCCTATCTCCGTAATCTCCTCCAGCGCCACAATTCTCTGAGATGTCTGCACTTCTCTAGTTGTAGCCCTTTGAGTCCTTTTGAACTCAATTACTCAGTTTTTGGTGGGTGTACCTACAGTTGCTTCCACATCAAGAATCTCCCTCACAGCCCCTCACCCCTCACCTCTCCATCTCTCTACCGATAGTCCTCTAAGACAACCCTTTAAAACAACTTTCTTAGCCAATGCTTTGGTCAGCTGATCTAGTATCTGCTTATGTGGCTTAGCATCTTGCGTTATTTTACAATGCACCAGTGACATGCTTTGGGATGTTTTATTACATTTAAGGTGCTATATAAATAAAAAGTGTTGTTGTTCATTGTGTTGTCCTTCCTCCTGATTAGAACTCATGTCGTATTTTCAATCAATTACCTCAGATGTGTAGTCAGGTTGGTTTCACTACAATAGGAACAGGCAGTCCAAGCACTTGCAGTAGTAACATAGTTTGCCAGAGAAATAACTTAAAACTCAGAAGTTCTGAGATGAGGGCTGTAACTTGATCCTGCAAAGTTGACAATGTTGCAGTAGCCAGATACCCCTTGTATCCTTTCTCATGGTTATTCTTTAACTTGGTACCAAGTCTGTTGGAAGAGTATCAGAGTGAAGAAGCTGGGCCAGTGGTAAAAGTACTTCCTGTAAAAGCATATGTGTTTCCAATGTGATCTAAATTTTGTCTGTTCATTCTTTCTTTCTTGCGTTAATGGGAATGTTTGGAGATAAGATTTCAACAGGTCATTTCTTTACTTGATCTCTTCTGGTCCATTCTTGAGGGAGTTGTTCAAAATTTGTGAGAATTCAAACTCTTCAGTGAACTCAATCGATCCTGATTTAACAAGTCTGCTTTGTAAATTTTACCGACAGCCTAGTCCTTCTGACATTGGCTCTGTGAGCCTTTAGAAGGAAAAAAGGCAATGTAAAGGGAACTTGTTTTTTAAGTAAATATTGGGGTCAGCAGTTTTGCCAAATGAAATTTGTTAAATTAATCTTAGAAAGGCAAATCAGGTAAGACTGATACACTTAATGGTAAGGTCCTGGGGAGTGTTGCTGAACAAAGAGATCTTAGAGCACAGCTTCATAGTTCCTTGAAAGTGGAATTGCAGGTAGATAGGATAGTGAAGAAGGTGTTTGGTACGCTTGCGTTTATTGGTCAGTGCATTGAATATAGGAGTTGGGAGGTCATGTTGCAGTTGTACAGGACATTGGTTAGGCCGCTATTGGCATACTGCATGCAATTCTGGTCTGCCTGCTTTTGGAATGATGTTGTGAAACTTGAAAGGGTTTAGAAAAGATTTGCAGGGATGTTGCCAGGGTTGGAGGTTTTGAACTATAGAAGGAGGCTGTATAGACTGGGGCTATTTTCCACAGAGATTCAGAGGCTGAGGTGTGAACTTAAAGAGGTTATAAAATCATGAGGGTCATGAATAGGGTAAATAGGCAAGGTCTTTTCTCTGGGGTGGAGGAGTCCAAAACTAGAGGGCATAGGTTTAAGGTGAGAGGGGAAGGATGTAAAAGGGACCTAAGGGGTAATGTTTTCATGTGGAGAATGGTATGTATATGGAATGAACTACCAGAGGAAGTGATGGAGGCTGGTACAATCACAACATGTAAAAGGGTTTAGAGGGATATGGATCAAATGCTGGCAAATGGGACTAGATTTATTTAGGATATCTGGTCAACATTGTCAAGTTGGACCGAAGGGTCTGTTTCCATGCTGTATATCTCTATGACTCTATCTATGACTCTAGGCATCAGACTGATGTCACTTATTTTAAGGCACATTTAAAAATGAGTGTACTGAGTGTGCAAATTGACACAGGCCAGATTGCTGTCACTATTCCGATTGTTGGTTATTTTGCAGAGGACGGGTGAAGGAGGTGAGGAACCATCATTCCATGCAGCTCAGATTAATCGCCTATAATTTGTTCATGAGCTTGACCAGTGCTTTTTCTTCATTCACAGGATGAGGGGTCCCTGGCTAGGCCAGGAATTTTGCCCAGCCCTAATTGCCCAGAGGACAGTTAATTATCAACCACATTTTTGTGGGTCTGGAGTCACATGTAGGCCAGACTAGATGAAGAAGGCAATTTCCTTTGCTAAAGGACATAAGTGAACCAGATGGGTTCAACGATGGATTTGTGGTCATCATGAGACTTTTAATTCCATATTTTTATTGAATTCAAATTCCGCCATCTACTGTGAAGGGATTTAAACCCAGATCTCCAAAACATTAATCTCTCGATTAACAGTCCAGGGATAATTGTCAAGGGTCAATTGGAATTTTTATTGGTGCCCATGAATTATATGATGGATCAGGAACAATCTGAATGGAAGGAGACAGCAGCACAGCAGGAGCTAATCTTGGCCAAGCTATCCAACTTGGTGAGCCTGTAAAACAGAACATGGTTAACAGGGGTTATTAGTGGCTGGTCCACTGGTATTATGGTGAAATGAGTACAGTGTATGGTGGATCTCTGGAGAAGATCATGAGATCACCAGCGAGTTGTCCAGTAATTAATGTGATTGCAGTTATCTGCAAGGAGATGAGTTGGACATGGAATTAAGATATTCAGAGACAGAAACAAATAGTGATGAGGATCCTTATCCTAAGAATCTCAGGTTACAGGAGGGCAGGTAAGAGGAATGAGGAACAGGAATCATCATAGAATCAGTAAACCCGTACAGTGCGGAAATAGGACCTTCGGCGCAACAAGTCCACATCGACCCTAAGAGCATCCCACCCAGACCCATCCCCCAATAACCCACCTAATCTACACAACCCTAAAACACTATGGGCAGTTTAGCATAGCCAATCCACCGAGCCTGCATATCTTTGGACTGTAGGAGGAAACTGGAGCACCCGGAGGAAACCCACGCAGACACAGGGAGAATGTGCAAACTCCACACAGACAGTTGCTGGAGGGTGGAATCGAACCTGGGTTCCTGGCACTGTAAGGCAGCAGTGCTAACCACTATATCTTCAGCATCAAGTCAATAGTGAAGAAGAAACTACCTGGATATATCTGAGAATCAGTGCTGCTAGAGATGGTGCCTATTTAGGCAGAAAGTCAATAAGATTTACCACCTCACTGAGGAAGATCTCAAATCTCCCATCACAGCTCACCCTGTCCTGGCTAGACCTGTTATAATCAGTAGGGTCTTGAGCTTCTTCATCTCCAGCTTCTTCCAAGATTCAACAATAGAGCTTGCTGGTGTCTCCATCACTATATTGTCATATAGCCTTGCTGGTGTGGTGTCTGTAGCCTCTAGCTGTGAGAATGGTAAGTAGGGACCCTTTATGATTCCTCTCCCTGGAATCTGGTGCCATTTTCTAGTGCAAGGATGAAAAAGAGAGTGCGACATACAAGGCAATGCTAGCCTCTCTCGCCAATACCAGTGACTCATTTAGATAAGAAGCTGCATGTATCCATGCTGACAGGTCCCCAACAACTATAGGGTTTAGAACCTTCCAGATAAGATCAATGACTATCCTGGACATCCATGTTCCTGAAACACCATGAACTCTCAGCTGGTTGACCTGCTGGCAGCTGCAGACCAGGACGCTGATCATTTCAGTATCTTATTGCCAGAGCCAACCTTGTCACTGGGACCAAAGCAGCATTGTGTCCAGATCCTACAGTTGACTGTTTGGCTGCAGACATATCCTGCCATTTTCAGCCAGCCAAGCTTAGTTTGACCAGGTGACCTTCTCCTGCGACATGCCAGACTTAAGATCTATGGCATGCTGCCTCCACCATTACTTCAAGAATTGCAGAAATAAAACAGGAGGATGCCTTGTCATATGTGCCAGGTTTATACCTCTCCCTCCTGCTGACTTCGGCTATCGTTTGCTAAGTAAAATGCTTGCCATTACAATAGCTGCCATCTAGCCTTCAAATAGAATCCTGTACTTTCAGCAGCTCACCTCAATCCTGCACCCATGCTCTCGATTTTTAAGTGTTCGTCAAATCCTTCTTCAGCCAAATAGCTGTTGACCTTGTTCCAAATTCTGGGCTGTAGTTACTTACACATCTTTAATGCAGGGGTGAACCCATAATCAAAACCATGGTTCTTAGCTCTATTTTAGAGAACTTTCATTAGTTTCATTTGAAGGAAGAACGAATTTCCAACAAAAAAAAATTCTCAGAAGAATGAGCTGAACTATGTCAAACTTTCATTTTGCTCAGTTGTGATCCTCTAAGAAGGAAGTGATAATGTTGAAACAAAGAGGGGTTTGATTGTTTGAAATACAAGAAGAAACTGCCCTTTCAGCAGCCTTGTTTCTATGATTGTCATCTCAGTCAGTAAACTTTATCTAATCCTGTTTCATCCTTTAAAACTACCTACAGACTAATGTGAACCTCAAGGGACAAATCCGCTACCTAGTGACAAAGAGAACATACTCCTTCTAGTGTGAATGGGAGAGTTGTTGAAACACTGTGTGAGGTTTAAATAACATTATAATGGAGCCATTTAGCTGTGGAAGAAAGAAAATCTCCTGTTGCAATAGAGAGAGAGCTGGTTTTCTTCTGTGGGTTAAATTTTTTGACCCCTAGCATTTCCCTAGACACCTATGTTACGATCATATTTGGGTCCTTTACATCATTCGAAGTAAACAGTGAAAAAACAGGAGTAAACAGTTTATTTCAATGGTGGAAGGGCAAGTTGTGTTTAATTGAATTTTGGTGATAGATGTGATGCGAATGCAGTGAACAATTATGGCAAAGCCAGCAATATCTTTCAAGAAACATTAGTACTCTGACAAGCCCCAAGAGTTAAAACAAAACTTTTGTTACGAGAAAAAAAAATTAAAAGCACCTCTAAAGACAAACTCTACTTCCTACAGCAAGATAATTTGTCATATTTCAAAGCATAATAAACAAGTGTTTATTACTTTGGTTCTTAGTTATCAGTTTCTTCTATTCACATTAACTGAAATAGTGCATAGGATTATTTTAACAATTTGAATCGAATCCAAGTAAATTTGAAGGTAATGCAAACTTGGAGACAGTTAGATTTTCTATACAGAATGTAAGTGTTTTATTTTGTGTTTTTCTATTTGGTTTTGTACTTATGCTTAGAGTTATCATGATCTTTTCTGTGGATAGAATATTAAATAAACAATTACATTCTTGATATGTTCACAACAATACTTTGTTTTTCATTTCCAATGTGGCCATTTTGAATAATACTGTAAATATCACTCCACTTGAACTCTACTTAGATTTGAATCCTTTACCTTGGGAGCATAATTATCCATTTATTTAGGTATGGAGAGATAATATAAAATCCTGAATGTTTGAATAAGCAACTCCAGCATTCCACATGGTCTTGATCCACCATAATTCACATACCATCGCAATAAGTCTGCAGTAGACGCCATCACCCTGGTCCTACATTCATCCCTGGAACATCTGGATAACAAGGATACCTATGTCAGACTCTTATTTGTTGACTTTAGCTCTGCCTTCAACACCATAATTCCAAACAAACTCATCTCCAAACTCTGAGACCGAGGACTCTGCTCCCCACTCTGCAACTGGACCCTCAACTTCTTGATCCACAGACCTCAATCAGCAAGGACGGTGACAACATCTCCTCTACGATAATCCTCAACACCAGTGCCCTGCAAGGCTGTGTACTCAACCCCTTACCATATCCTTATACACTCACAACTGCACGGTGAAATTCAGCTCTAACTTCATTTACAAATTTGATTGGTGACACCACCATAGTGAGTCAGATCGCAAACAACAATGAGGCAGAGTACAGGAAAGGGATACAGAACTTAGTTGCAGGATGTAAAGACAATAGTCTCTACCTCAATTTCAGCAAAATGACAGAGCTGGTCATTAACTTCAGGAAGCAGAGTGGAAGATATGCCCTTGTCTGTATCAATGGTGCTGAGGTGGAGGTGGTTGACAGCATCAAGTTCCTAGGAATAAATATCACCAACAATCTGTCCTGGGTCCATCCACGTTGATGCCACGGTCAAGGAACCATGGCTAGAAGAATCTTGTTTCCTACTCTTCTTGGCTTCACAGTCATCGCAACAGAGTATGGTGTGGAAAGAGGACTTATAGCCATTAAGCTGAGTTCTGAAGAGCAGTCCAGATGGTACTTTACCCTCGCTTTCTTCCCAAATCTATGAAACTATGCTTCCTTGAAGAACTCATGCAATTCCCTTTTGAAAATGCTGGTCAATCTGCTTCCATCATCCTATCAGGCAGTGCATTCCAAACCTTGGTCACTTGCTACATGAAGGAAGCGGTGGAGACCTAGTGGCACCATTGTTAGACTATTAATTCAGAGACCCAGCTAATGTTCTGGTGACCTGGGTTCAAGTCCTGCCAGGGTAGAATTTGATTTCAATCTTTTTTAAAAAAAATCTGCTATTAAGAGTTTAATGATGACCATGAAACCATCATTAAGTGTTGAGGGAAAAAAAAAATCTGGTTCATTAATGCTCTTTAGGGAAGGAAACTCCTTGTCTGGTCTACGCGTGAGTCCAGACCCATAGCAATGTGTTGACTCTCAACCAGCCTTTAGCCAGCAATGCCTACATCTTGTGAATGAATTAAAAAGAAAATTTCCTCTTGTCACCTCTGGTGCTTTGCAATCACCTCAAATTTGTGCCCTTTGACTTTTGTCACTTCTTTGTTATTTGGTTGCACATGGGAGTGGATTTGATAAAGACTAGAGGAGTCTTGATTATTGTTAACCATTTACCTTGTATTTAAACATTGTGAATTCTAACACTATATAGGACTTAATTTCATCTTGGCCACGAGGTTACTTAAGAGAACCATTTCCTAGTAGTTATGTGATCTTGTACCACTTCCCAATACTGAAGTCAACTATCTTGTTTAAGCATTCGCATTAAACTTTTATGCATAGTTCCCTGACTCTCCACTGTACATTACATCATTTTGTTCACGTAGCTTTATCCTATATCAACCCTCAAGGTTCTAACCATTTCTCTACTCTGACAGATAACTGCTATGGCAGTTTCACCAGTCTACCCAATCATGTTCTCAGCACTCCAAGTATTCTTTCAAACTCTTGTCCAGCAGAATGAGTAAAGTCAGATGATGGCTCTTCACCATTTGTGCTATCTTCCAGGCCTCCTGAGTAACTCTATAGAAGGTCACCACCTTGTAGAAATTAGTGTGTTCCTGCTTCATCTCAATTTACCATTAACTGTCTCCACATGATCAGTCTTTAGAATGTATTACTTTATCAAGAACTTGGCCTTGGCGAATTTGATCAGAATTCACAGACACTTCAGCCTGGAGATCTGATAGGTTGTGCCGTCACTGATGATAATTGACATTCCCAGTTAGATTGGAATAGCAATCATCCACTTCCTCCCTGACCCTGGACAAAAGCTTTGCTCCTGTCAATGGGTAGCACACAAGAAGCAATTGCAAATCATCTCTTTGAATGATTTCGAGAGCCCCAGCCACCTAACTGAATTTTGTGTTCTGGCATAACACTTAGTGGTGCCTAAGTGAGCCTAGTGCAAACTCACAATAGGATTGTGTGGAATATATTCTAGCCATTATTTGATGCAGGACATATTTCTGCATTTCAACAACTTCCAGTCAATCCTTTAATTTCACCCAGGGGTGGACCGTTGTATTATTAACAGCTTCAATTTCTTGGATTTTGTTAACCTCCTAAGCTCTTCGTGTGAAAAGTATAAATGTCTCAATATGACTGACTGCTTTAAAATGACCCAGGTTTTAACAGAAACAGCACACTATAGTTTAGGTAGGACAACTTTGACACTGATACTGCCTCTTCTTGCTGCACCAAGAATCCCGAGTTCCCATTTCTGTGCAGCCACATTTTTACTCCACAGCTTAACAAACTGTGTGGCATTGATCAAAGTTTGCCAATGAGTCTATCACTTTGAATTACGCCACGGTTTTGTTTTCTAAACTCCTCTTGCCTGATGCACTGTACTGCCATTGTCCAAATCTTCAGCCAGAAGTGCCAAGTGGATGATCCATCTTGGCCTCCTCCAGTGGTCCCCAGCGTTACAGACACTGGTCTTCAGAAAATTTGATTCACTCCACTTTATATCAAGAAACAGTTGGAGACACTGGATACGGCAAAGGCTACGGGCCCTGACAACATTCCAGCAATAGTACTGAAGACTTGTGCTCCAGAATTTGCCGCTCTCCTCGCCAAGCTGTTCCAGTACAGCTACGACACTGGCATCTACCCGA
Source organism: Ginglymostoma cirratum (assembly GCA_024137785.1). Classification (NCBI taxonomy): domain Eukaryota; kingdom Metazoa; phylum Chordata; class Chondrichthyes; order Orectolobiformes; family Ginglymostomatidae; genus Ginglymostoma; species Ginglymostoma cirratum. The sequence continues at coordinate 25,364,666 of JAHRHZ010000133.1, read as the reverse complement.
CAATGTAGAATATTGCCCAAAAATATCCTGTACATTAAAAGCAGGACAAATCCAACCCGGCCAATTACTGCCCCATCAGTCCACTCTTGATCATCAGTAAAGTGATGGAAGGTGTCATCAACAGTGCTATCAAGCAGCACCTGCTCAGCAATAACCTGCTCAGTGACGCCCAGTTTGGGTTCCGCCAGGGCCACTCAGCTCCTGACCTGGGTCCAAACATGGACAAAGGAGCTGAATTCCAGACGTGAGATGAGAGTGACAGCCCTTGGCATCAAGGTCATATTCAACTGAGTGTGGTATCAAGGAGCCATAGCAAAACTGGAATAAGTGGGTATCGGGAGCAAACTCTTCAGTGGCTGGAGTCACACCTGAAAAATAGGAAGATGGATGCAGCTTTTGGAGGTCAATCGTCTCAGCTCCAGGACATCTCTGCATGAGTTCCTCAGGGTAATACCCGAGGCCCAACCATTTTCAGCTGCTTCATCGATGACCATCCCTCCATCATAAGGTCAGACGTGGGGATGTTCGCCGATGATTGCACAATATTCATCACCATTAGAGATGCCTCAGATACTGAAGCAGTCCATTTTCAAATTCAGCAAGATCTGGACAATATTCAGGTTTGGGCTGACAAGTGGCAAGTGACATTCGTGCTACACAAATGCCAGGCTATGACCATCACCAATGAGAGACAATCTAACCACTCTCCCTGACATGCAATGGTGCTACCATCACCGAATCCCCCACTATCAACATCCTGGTGTTTATCATTGACCAGAAACTCAACTGGACTTAGCATATAACACGGTGGCTACAACAGCAGGTCAGAGGCTCGGAATACTGTGGCAAATATCTCAGCTTCTGAAACCCAAAACCTGTCCGCCATCTACAAGGTCAGGAGTGCGACGGAATACTCCCCACCAGCCTGGATGACGGCAGCTTCAGCAACACTCAAGAAGCTTGACACCATCCAGGACAGTGCAGCCCGCTTGATTGTCACTACATCCACAAGCATTCACTCCCTCCACCACTGACACTCAGTAGCAGCAGTGTGTATTATCTATAAGATGTATTGCAGAAATGCAGCAACGATTCTCAGACAGCACCTTCCAAACCCACAACCACACCCATTTAGAAGGACAAGGGCAGCAGATGTATGGGAACAATACCACCTTCAAGTTCCCATTCGAGCCGCTATCCATCCTGATGTGCAAGTATATCGCTGTTCCTTCACTGTCGCTGGATCAAAATCCTGGAATTCCCTCCCTAATGGCATTGTGGGTCAACCCACAGCAGGTGGACTGCATCAGTTGACAAATGCAGCTCACCACCACTTTCTCAAGGGCAACTAGGGACAGGCAATAATTGCTGGCCAGCCAGCGATGCCCACATCCTACAAATGAATAAAGAAAATAAATATCAAGTTGTCTCTCAACTGTGAAAACTGACTGTGTCTTATCAGAGACACCCATAAAGATTTGCTTTCGGATTAATTCTTTCATTACATTTGTGTGTTCGCAGTTTTCTGCCAAACAGTATGAAAGTTTGATCAATAAATTGGCTGTTTTTATCCAGTCCCTGGTTGTGCTTAAAAACCAATGGTAACCTTTCTAATACTGAAGTAGGTATTGAGTTATTTTGTATTCCACATCTGCTTTCCTGTTAATCGCTTGTATTGCATCGCATTCCATCGAGTTGGCAAGATAGAAACCAAGATTTCTTTCTTTGTGGAGAGAGTTTATTAAGTACTCAGTCTCAGAGTTGCTTTCACGTATGATTACTGACAGGTGGATTTACATTTTCTTTTCCTTTTTTGTATGTCTGGAAGTGTCTGCTTTTTATTTTCTGTTTTTTTAATCACCCGTGATTATGCATTACACTCTTCAATGACACCCGGGCAGGCAGTTGGCAGAAATGAGCCCCCCTACAGCCCGTTGCTTGGGCCTGTTTATAGCCAACTTGGCCAGCCTAGGAGCAGAGCAAGTGGTTTTGTTTTGTAACCTTTCACACACCAGTTGCACCTGTTTACCCTTTATATTGACACAGACAATTAATTAATCAATTAACCCACTTACTACGTTAAGAGTCTGACTGAGATACCATCTTTCATGGAGCATAAAAGAATATACCTTCCAAGGCTTTCTTAAGGCTGTGTGATATTTTGTGAATCTACAGTGCCAGTTCTCACTGTTCAGCCTGGTTTGGGAATTCAACTAGCTCAATATGCTCAGCTATTGACAAGGATGACTCCATTCTTTCACGTGCTGTTCAATCCCCAATTGTTCTTCTATTCTGGAGTCCATTCATCTGCTACCATCATCTGCTACCATCATCTGCGACTCCACTTTGGTGCATTCAGGAGTGGGGGTGATTAAGATTGAAAGAGTTTTGGTCGTTGGCAATTTTACCTTTTATTCAAATGTGATGAAGATTAACTATGAACAGGACAAGACCTTGTCTCAAGGCCAGATTGTTACACAGAACCAGCTCTGGTAGTCATGTGGTTGTTCTCCCTTTCCAACAATGATGTAAACTGTCTTGTTTAAAACATATTCACATACCGCCATTGGAAACAATTTTTCTGCTTTTATGCTCTTACCTAAAGTAGACAAGATGGTCCATAAGTCTGTGAGGGAGAAGTGTTATCGTTTAGCATGAGGTGTGAAGAGTAGGAGGTGGATTAAGCAAAGCAAGCAGGCATGCCTAGATTATTTGGGTTAAGGGTCTGATTCTGGGCTGGATATTTTATGTTTTCCTATGTAAATCCTTTATGATTTCTAACTAATTTTCTCCAAGCATTCCCTTCCCTTACTTGCTTCTCCACTTTATCCCTGTATCTGAAATCCCTGATCTCTGAAACCATTCCTAGTAAATCACTTTTGTACTCTTTTCAAAGACTCATGCTCTTCCTAAAGTCTGGTACAATGATTTGCAGACAATGCTCCAGCTGTGACGAAATAGCTGAACAAATACTTTTCATAGGTTTAGCAGAAAATCCTGGCACAATACGTTTGCACCTTTAATAAACTCAGGATTTCAAATACTTTATCATTGCTGCATTATTAACTTGTCTTGCTCCCTACATAGGTTGATGCACATACACTGAAATCTCTTTCTTCTCTTTTAAAATTGTGTCATTTAACAGAAAATGCCCCTCCTTATTCTTTCTATGGAAATGCATCATTTCACCCTCTCTGCATTTAATTCCATCTGCCATCAATCTGTCCATTCCACCAGCCTGTTTCCTTCTCTTGGAAAATCCATAATTATCTTCCTCACTGTTTACGATATTATCCAGTTCTGTCAACTGTGCCATATCCCTTCAAATCCAAATCATGAATGTACAACATAAATAGCAGTAGTCTAGTACTGAACCCTTTAGCCCCACGGTCTTCTTTCCTCCAATCAGAAAAGCAGGCATGTTGCAACTCTGAAATTACATAGTCAATTTTGTAACCATACTGTTACTGTCCTATTCTCACTGGGGTTTTAATTTTGCTAATAAGCCTATTTTGCAGTGGACTAATAAGTCCATTTTCATAACCCACTTCTACCGTTCTTGTCCAACCTCTGTGTTAACTCATCAAAAACTCGATCTAGGCAGTCAAACACCATTTGACAAATCTATGCTTTCGCTCCTTTATCAGTCCCTGCTTGAACAAGTTGGTGTTAATTTTCCTCCAATATTATTCTATGAGTTTTCCATACGCTGATACTAACTGCTCTATTATTGTCTGATAAATGTCAGAATGTACTTAGACAGTATACAAATCGTCTGTCCTTTAAAAATCACCCTTTGCTGATATACATTTCTGCCTGTAAGTCTTTAAATACTGAAGACCTACGCTTTGCGGTTTCTTCCTGGATAGTTATTTGCCTCATGGTGCCAGATTGACATGGCGCTTGAATGTTGCTGCCAGTGCTTCCTTTAAAATTTAGTTGTGCATGAGAATTTTTTTTCGGTATACACGCCTATTCACTTTTTTGGATGGCTGTATACAGTTGATACTTAGTACTTAACAAGATTTGCAGGGTAGCTTGGTTACTGAAAGACCTCACAGTTGTGCAAAAATATTTATTGTCACCCACATTGATACTCAGTTCAGTTTTTTTTACAAACGTATCTTTCTAATGCAGTTCACGGCAGTTTCTTTCAGGATTGCTGGTCAGACTGATAATGCATCCAGTTTCACTGAAAGTAGTTTGTTTGGTCAAACTCAAAAAGACTTTAGACACCTTATTTGTGAATGCAAAAAGATAAATTTATTGTTTGTGGAAGAAGCTCTGGCTGCATTTCTTTTAACCTACATGAGCATTGCAGATGGTAGTGTGCCTGTTTATAATAAGTGTATTTCCTGCTTGTCATATTAGCAGCTTAGGTACACTGTTATGTCCCAAGAAACAGGCTCAAACCATCAGATTTCTGACCCACAGTATAAATGTTACATAGCACATTTCTTAATTGTGGTCAAATCAAGAATCTGTGCAATTTAATTGATAACCATCTAAAATTGCTGCAGCTTGTAGAGCTACTTTAATCATTTTTGCTAATTTAAAACAAAAATGAATCCTACTGGCAAAATAGATGATTAGCTTTGATTTGTAGAGACTGTGGCTTCTTTTCTAAATAGTAAAAGAATGAGAAGTGATCTAGTTGAAGCATATATAATTCTTACAGGGCTCAACAGGTTAGACAAACCAAGGAGGTTTTCTCTACCTGGGGCTGTGGTATAGAATCAGTGGACACAGTGTCAGAACCGGACTCGGGCCGAATGGCCTGCTTCCATACTGCAGGGATTCTATGAGTCTATGAATAAGAGGACTGAGGAGGAATCTCTCTATTCAGAAGGTGATGAATCTTCAGAAGTCTGTATCCTAAAGCACTATGGAGGTTCAGTCATTGACTACATTCAAGACAGAACTTGATGGAATCATAGGTTGAATAATATTAGTGGATACGGGATTAACACTGGAAAATAATGTTAAGGTAGAAGTTAGGCTGCAATCTAGATGAATAGCAGAGCAAGCACAGAGACTGAACAGCCTACATTTGTTCCTATTTCCTACTTTTCTATGGCTTTTAAATGTACTTACTTTAATATTTACATTCAAATAGGTGAATTCTTATGTCAGTATCAGTTTCGTTGTAATCTATAGCTTAGAAATCTAATATCTGTTGACTAAACTCTGCCTACTGCGTTGAGTATGTTATGTCTCTCAGTGGCATTTGCATGTGTGTTTTCTCTCTCTCCCTGGAGTTAGGCAGATACGTCTTATTGCTTGAAATGACCCGGGTTTATTATGGTCTTCCCTCCACCTGTTGAAGTCTTCATGGATTGTGACTACTGAGACCACCTAACTCAAATAAGCAGGAAAGCCCATTAATTCGCTGTAAGTGTAACATATCATTAATTAACTGACAAAGGGGTGATAACTTGAGACACAAGTTCTTGAGAAACAATGAGGAGAACTCTTCATCATGCAAAACTGACCTCAAATATCACTTTACGGAGCTATATGTCATCACAAATAATTTGAAGTGGACATAAAGCTGCTTTCCATCTTCAAATAAAGTAAAGTTTTGTGTGAATTTTGGTTTACAACAGGTATACAGAATTTTCAGAAGGGAGTTTCTCATTTGTTCATGAAGACTTTGGAAGAACTGCAAAATCACAGCACAATATCTTTGAGTTTTCTTGAATCTTCCATGAACGTTACATAAATATCTTCAGGTTAGGCATTAAAACTTGCTTTAGACCCCACAGTAATAATTTACGTATATACCTCTCCACAACTCCCATCTATTGTCTCCTAGGTTATTCCCTACTTATTCACTATACAGAGGTGGTGGCACTAGCAAATATTCATAACTAATCTGAGACAATCTGCACCTAGGATTTTGCCAATGTATTTGGAAGCAATCACATAAGAGGTGTGCAAAAATGACCTGGGGTAACCCTCCTGGCAATTTTAATTGCCTCTTGCTCTGGGGAAAGACTTAGTTCTAGCTCAGTGCCTCACATTCACAACTTCAGCAAGATATAGAAACTGACCGTGTTGGGAATAGTGAATGCCAATCTGTGTCTAAGGTCGCTGTCATGCAATGAAACACGAGCATTCTGTTCAATGGCGTTATCCTGGTTCAGTGTATTTAATTAAACTACTCTAAAAGAAGGCTTAACTTCCCCTTTAAAATCACAAGACATGATATTTTTGTTGAAAATGCATGAACTACTTAATGGATACCGTACACCCATCTGATAAGATGAGGTGCCTAAATGTTATGTTAGAAATGTAGTCAAAATGGACTTACAAATCTACCATTAGCCAGACATTTAATAGCCATCACTCTATCGCTGATCAAAATCTCAATCATGGATAAACAAAGACGTATTTGTTGAAGGTGAAAAACTGCAAGGTGTACCCGTATATAACACATTAATGACTACAGACAGCTTTCACCTGAGCATCTTGTTTTACAAATATTAATACTCGTTTTTAAAGCCAAACAAAGAAGCAATTTACTGCCTTCACACACTGAGTGCCCATTCTTCTCGTTTTGAAGGTAATTAAAAGTTATGCTTTCCAGCGGTTAAGCTTCTGCTCCTTAACATGATGATCACATGTCTCCCCAACAAATAAAATTGGCTACTTTACATTCACGCTGTTTCTTTTGGTAATCTTAACACTAAATGCCAGTCAGTAATGTGAAGAAAATTGTTGCAAAGCTAAGCAAGGGCATTTATTGTTTAATAAAGCTCCGGGATGATTGGCATGATGTTAATATTCAATGTTTAGACATCACTATACTGAATAATTGTGTGGGATCAAACCGAAATACTTCAATAAAATGTTAGATTTGAGAAATAATAAAGGGCTTATTTATATTTTATATTTTGTATCATAAGGTTTGACATTCATTGACACTGTGCCAGGGGACAACAATATAAAATCATAGGGCAAATTGTTAATTACATGTTATGTACCTCCATGTAATCATGCAGAACTTTACCTCATGTATTTGAACTATTTTGTTTAAGCTCCACAGGTAGTTTTATAATTGAATATGAGTTGAGATCTATTACAATGATATATGAGAACAGGTTTGAAACAGGTTTGAAACACAACCTTGCAGATTCATTTTTATTAACTTTACCATATATCTTTTCTGTCTTTCTTTGCTTATTATACACATTAAATATTGAACTGCACTGTTCCTCTAGCAAGTAGTAACAAAAGATGTTTTCTGTGACATGCCATTAAAGTATAAAAGCATTTTTAAAAATTTTATAGTAATCTTGCAACATGTTCGAAACAGGAGGCATTAAATTCCATTTTGTTTTGCATTTTTGCAGAATATCCAATTAAGCTGAACTGTAGCAGTAGCCTCTCATGAATTGACTTAATTGTAACTGAACATGGGCAGAATGACTAGCAGTTTATATTCATCTTCCCCACATTTCTTGCCAATGTTTTCTTATGCAATAAGCAATGTGCTAACAGAGGGCTTATGTGACACTTAAACTAGACTATGAAAGGTTTCTTGTCCTTTCATCCCAGCACGATAATTATATTGGTATTGATATTTCAAAGATTGGAAACCCGTATATAGAAAACTCCACTTTGCTTTTCACATCACAAAATGTTGTCCCCACTGCTAAGTATAATGAAAAAGAAATCAGGAAACTAGACAAGCAGAATGGTTTTCACTTCAAAGTGCGTCCACAGCTTATATGCAAAATTATATCAAACAAATGCAAAATAAATGCTTTTGTAGAATAAGAGCTTAAAAATCTGTCTTGTCAGAAATCTTCTTGCCTCTTCAGCTTGCAGCTAGGAGGCAGATAATGGGGTTTACACAACCACACTTAAAACTTATTTTAACAAAAAAACTCCTAATTTCTTTTGTCTTTTGCCTTTAGCACAATTTCAACTCACAGCAATGATCGACTGCCTCAGAGAAAACATAACATTTACAAAGGAGTTAGATTTCAGGGATCAGGTGGTGAGGACAGGAGTGTTGGATGCACCTCACTGAACTGTTGTTCATCCGCCACACTTTGGAACAATGAGAAAATATTGAATAATATGAACCCCTCTCACAGATAAAATCCTGATATCTCACATCTCATAGCTAATAGTGTTGCTTGGGATTTCCAAGGAAGTGATATTGCAGTTGTATCATTAATTAAACGGGATAAAATGAATGATTGAGATAAGGAAACCTGATAAGAATCTCTTGCCCTTTAGCAGCACTTGCCTTCCATCATAACATGATCAATCTGCTAATAAAAAGGCTGAGTACTGAGAACAGTATTGATTTGGTGGCACAAGTACTTCACAGATTTTCTGTTTAACGTTCAGCTTGACTGTGAAGCAGGAATTGGATGCTCTATACAGTAGCTGTGCTCTTGATAATTTGTCCATTACAGACTTGGAACATAAGTCAGGCCTTTGACTAATAAACCCTATAAGCAACCGTAAGACAGGCGGCCCTGTTTCTCTCCCATTAATCAGCAGAAACTTCACACGCTGAGAGACTCCCAAGAGACACTTCTGGCTGGGAAAAAGATCCTCCCTCCTCAGTTCTAATCAGTCCGTCCCATCTGTAATGGCTTTAGCAAATTGTTAATGACATAAAGTGACAGTCGAAGGGCTCTTTGGTCTGTCAGGATTGAGTTTCTTTGAGCTCTAAAACAAACTACTACACAGTGGCCTCAAAGCTTCAGGAAAATGATCTGGATTACTGAGGAATGAATTTGATATGCCAGCAATGGCTATGTTGAATTGAAAAGAAAAGCTTTTCTCTATGTTCTCTTTCAGCTTTTAATGGAGAACACTGAGATAAATGTGGATAATTTACAAACACACATGCTTGCACCATTTGCAATCACAATATTACCATGATTAACAAATCTGTTATGAAATTGCACAGGCAACAATCTGGTGTGGTAATCACATCAATTAATCCTTTACATTGACTGAATAAAACACAAAAGATTTCACTTGACCTACAGCATCTAAGACAAACAAGTACATGGACTTCCCTGTATTTTTTTTTGAATGTGCTTACCCTGTAATCTGAAATTAAACACGATAGGCTGGAATTCCTTGGGATTCTCTTGACCTCTCAGCAGCACCAGACCTTATCCGTTTTACAGAGCTTTCTAATTTGACCCGTACAGGGCAGTTTGTCTGCCTGTCATTGATGTGGCAAATTATGTTGAGGGGTGGACAAGAGGCAAAGGCTCCCTGTTCCTGCTCACTGGGCTCAGTCAGTTTGTGACAGACCAGGTGGCATGCCCAGTGAGGGAGACAGACTGAGATGAGGAAAGACAAGGGCTACTAACCTCCACGTGGGAAGTTGTGGGAGTGACCTTTTTTCTCAAATCTTGCGTGCAATCTTTGAAGAGCTGGAAGACTGGATGGACAGACTGCTGGTTGTAACAAGCAATTAACCTTCCAGGAATGTTAGGCTTGTTACTAGGTGGAAAGTGGCATAGGGACTCATTGCCAACTTATTCACACTGAAGGGTGCCAGTAGAAATTCAAAGGCAAGACCAAAAGAAGCAAGTTAAGGTCCAAAGTGTATTGACCTCATGATCTATCTAGATCTTCTAGTTGAAAATTGCTGGCATGACATTTGTGCAGTCTTCGTCTCCTCATTTAAGGAAGGATGTAAATGCATTGAAGACAGTTCAGACGAGGTTGACTAGATTGATACCAGAGATGAGTGGGTTGTCATATAAGGAAGGGTTGGACAGGCTTGGCTTGTTTCCACTGGTGTTTACAATAGTGAGCAATGACTCAACTCAAGTGCATGAGATCCTGAATGGACTTGAAAAGGTTGACGAGGAAAGGATGCTTCCTCTTATGAATGCAGTCCAGAACAAGGGGGCAGCCACTGTTTTTAAATTAGGAATTGGCCTTTTAGGACCGAGATGAAGAGAATTCTTTTTTCTTTCAGAGTTGTGCCACTTTGGAACGCTGTGCCTCAGAAGATGGTAGAGGCAGAATCATCTAAATCTTTTAAAGCAGAATTTAGATATCTTCTTATTAGGCAAGGGAATTGAAAGGTATCAGGGTTAGATGGAAATGCAGAACTTAAAAGACAAATCAATCAACTGTAATCTTACAGGAGGCTGAGGGGCCAAATGGCATACTTCCACTCTGATTTCATACACTGTTGTTAGCCATGTCCATTACTCTATTCCCCGACTGACTTTACCTTACCTTCCTCTGAATTTGTAGCACCCAGCTCCAAGCATTATTTTCATCACAAAAAGCTGGCATGTAGGTACAACAAGTAACAAATGAAGAGTGCACTCAGTGGAACAGATTCTTCATCCATACTGTGTTAATTCAATGCTATTACAATGACACAGCTCTTCCTTGATGATTTTACAAGCATGATTGATGCTCTGTAACTCTTTTGAGAATTTCCAGCTGACTCAAAAGGTTTCAGGCCAATCCACATCCAACAACCTGCACTGAAAGGTCTGCTCACATTTTGACAACTGTGGCAAATTCCACCACAGCAGCTGAGGGAAAATCAACCAACAATATTCTAAATAAAACAACAAATTTAATTTGCTTTCTTTCCCAACGTAAATAGATACTTTAAAAAATACGCAGGATTCAAGGCTGCATCTTCACCCAAAAGTAATTGCTTCCTCTGTACGTTACACCCTGTTAACCAGGTTTTATTTGAGTCAATTCATTAGTAATTGAGACATATTGTTTTGAATAAAATAGATAAGCAGATGAACAGTGTGGGAAATAGGGACAAAAACATTCCAAAAAAGCAAATAGAATGTTTGTACTCATTGCAAGAGGGTTGAAATATAAAACTGGGGAAGTTGGAATATGAAACTGTACAGGCCAATGCAGAGAACACATTTAAAGTGCTGGGCTCAATGCTGGTCTCTTTACCTGAGGAACAATAGACTCACATTGTTAGAAGTTCGGAGAATATTAGCTCTGTTGATTCCTGCAATGAAGAAGGCTGTCTTATGAGGGTGCATGGAGCAGGTTGGCCCTATACTCATTGGAGATCAGAAGAATGATCAAATTGAGATTTAGAAGGTTCTGAGCGAGCTTGATATGGTAGATGCCTTGAGGATGTTTCTCCTTGTGACAGAATCTAGAACTGGGGCCACAGTTTCAGCTGAAGCAGCCTCCCATTTATGACGAAGATAAGGAGGAATTTCATCTCTTAAAACAAAAAGGCAATGCAAGGCAGGGATGCTGTGAGCATCCAGACAGGCTCAGAATGAGTGATGGCGATGACTGTAAGCGAAGAGCCTAAGATACAGCCTGGTCCAGCCCATGAGCTGGTTTTGTGTCCCTGAAAACAGTGTTCTTGCTGCAGTATTATAATGGTGACTGGTGCAGCACTGAATTGAAGAAGTGTTCTATAGGTATATCAGAGATGTACCAGGAGGGTTCTTAAAGGTTAGGACATGTTGGATGCCAATATCTGCAGGCGTGTGTGCATGTGGCCAGTGCCCATGGAACATATCTGAGATGTCTGGTGCCCAGTATCCAACATGGAGGTTGTTCAGTATGAGCGGTGAGTTGAACCTGCCAAGCATCCAGCTTCCATGTCGAATTTTCCTGATGGCTAGTTTGTAAAGTGGCTAGTTGGGAAAGATTGCGATCAGTAGCGAGTTGGCGTGTTAACAAGGCATTTAACAAGCAATGTTAATTGACAGTTTGCTGCAGCCTAACACGAATCTCACCACACAACTTGAGAAAAACACGCAAGATGTGGCAAGATGATCTCAACATTGGATTGGGGGCTTGCCAAGCAGCTCACTCTATTCTACCACTCATCTCATCGTAGCCCACATTGCTCAGAGCCTGATAAGAATCTGACCCGTGATTAACTTCTACATTTTTCAATTGAATCTGCTGTACTCTCTGGCCTTCATGCAGTCTCCTCTTCATTAGAGAGGCCAGATGAAGATTCAATGATTGCTTTGTCGGATACACCACATCAACTTTATTACTCTCATCAGCCTTCTCTGTTAGCTCATCAAAATGTTCAATCAAGCTTGTTAAAGTGATTTGCCTTTAACAAACTTTGTGTTGGCTTTCCTTAATTCACCCACACTTGTCCAAAGTGACTAGTAATTTTGAATCATGTTGTAAAAACTTTTTCCACGGCAAAGGTAAATGACTGAAAGGGGCTCTTGTGGTAATGTCTGTGCCTCTGGACCAGAAGGACTGGGTTTAAGTCTCATCTACTCCGGATGTCTGTCAGAGCATCTGTGAACAGGTTGATTAAAAGTACTTCAAACTTCTTAACTGGGTTTATCCTTTGTTGAACTGGGGTGGAACATGCGCAATTTTGTTGTCCTCTGGCACTGGCACCATATCTAAACAAGATTGGAAGCTTATGGATAGTGCCTCATCAATTCCCACTCTTATTTTCCTCAGTGTTGTCAGGTACACGCCATCTGGTCATTGTAGTTTATATCTACTTTCAGAGCAGCCTACTCAGCTAATGCCTCCTCTTAAACAATTTTCCACCCGTCCAGTGTCACAACTACCTACTGCTTCATTTTGGCTTCGGCAATGTTTTCTCTCTTTCTGCTCGGTACCAATTTTAAAGCAAGTGCCTCTGGTATGAAGTTTAATGTTAGCAAGTACCAAAATGAGACCTGATCCACAGTTGATTTGACCCATCAGATGTTTTTTAAATGATTTACACACCAAGTGGTTTCTCTTCACGAAATAAAGGTAATCTCTCTTTGTATATGGAGCTTCAGCAGATGAGGTAGAATGCAAATTCAGACCCACGGTTTGTTAAATAAGTGTCTGGTCTCAGGTGAAGCATCAGTGGAATAAATAAATTGAAAGGAACAGAGGGTAGTTAAAAATACAGTTTACAGAGTGAACAAACTTGAATCATGCTCGAATAATGTGGGATTCAAAGAAAAGTGCACAAAGGATGGGTCTACATGACCAACTTATCTTCTTTGTTAGAATAGTGAATGGAATGAGGATAAATCAAGAAGAACAATTTTGTACAGCAACAAAAGGAAACAGATCTCTTTGGAAGGAAGTAATGCTGACAATTGCCAAGTGCTATCTGATAATTGGATTGTGTCTTCAAAAAAAAGGAGTAGTATATACAGAAATCATTGCTCCAAAAGCATCTTACTTCATTTCCTTGATAGTTATTGCAAGTAATGCAACATTATTTGAATTAGTATACTTTGTAGTAATAGGCAAAATAAAGATGATTGTTTTGAAACAGGTATGCATTGAGATAGTAAAATTCCTTTTATAAGTTTGCTTGTCCCTAAATTTTTCAGCTTTCATAGCACAAAGCCATGAGGAAGTTGTAGTTGAGCTGTATTTCTGATCTGGTATTCCTCAACATAATGCAGGCAGGTCTTAGATTTATTGCCAGTGACAATTCTGTAAATAAATTGAGAAATGACACATATTTAGCACCTAATATAGCAGATCTCAGTTCTAAGAGACCCATCCATCACTGGCAGATGAGATGGATTTTTAGAGAAATGACATGTGTGAGTTTGCGGAGGAGGGTGATTTGCAACACTGTGACATTATTTGCTGTATGTGTATAAAAAGTGGTCCTTTATCAATCAGCTAAACTTACGAGAACCAATGTTAACCATTGTCTGAAAAGCTAGGTTTAGCCTGACTGAAATGGTCTATGTGGCTGTCTACACCTGTTATATAAATGACTTATGTCACCTCTGGGTGAATGGGACCACTTTTCGGTTTCCTCAGCATATGTTTAGATGTGTGAGTCATTTCCTTCTTGTGAAGACAGGTCACTGGCCTAACATTCCCTAGTCTTCTAAATGATTGTCAGTTTCTCAGAAAATGACCACTCTATCAACTGAAGACAGCTAGACTGCTTTTGGACCGAGCAATCCTTAATCTATTTTGACCTGCAACCAGCTATGTTGTATTATCTCTGAGTAATTCCTCAAAGAGAAGCCCCTCATGAATTCCTTCTTTATTTTGAAGCATCTGTTGAGTATTTGTTAAAAGCTAACAAATACTTGACAAAAACTGAAAAGAAAAATCCACAACAGGCCTGTGGGCAGACTGATAGCATTGACACCAATATAAAAGAGTGGACATGTTCTGTCACCCCGTCTTATGTTTGCACAGAAAATCTTCTCCAAAGTTTTCCTGATGTTATGCTGGAGACAAAAGGTTTGCAAAGGACTTTCATAAATATAAATAAAATCATTTTTTAAAAAATATGGATGTGACCTATTTTCAAAATATAAAACTCATTGCATTTACTTTTTGAGATACCTTTTCCTTTAAGAAAATTTTAGTGTTAACAGTTATCCATTTTTTCAAAACTGTAAAGAAATCTTTGAACTATGTTACAACCCTGAATTTTACAAAAACTTTTATTTTAACGTGTGTTTCATGTCAATGAAATTTTTAGACAACCAATTACTTCACAGGGTTTATATTTGCTAATTAGTTTATTATGGCATCACATAGGTGTAGTCAAAACTCAAATCTGTCTGAAAGTGATGCAGAGTTAAAGGGAGGACGATAAATGGATAATGACATGATGAGATGGAGGAGGAGCAAAGAGTAAGGGCTGAAGGAGAATGAGAAAAGGGGGAAGGTAGAAGAGAGAGGAGGGAGAAAAGAGGCAGGAAAAAAACAAATTTCCAGGAAAAAGAAAAGCAGATTTTGTATTTTTAAGGCAGAGTTAATGGCCACCAGATACCTCAAAGTTTTCAATGCAGCCAAAGAAATGAAGTACAATTGTTGCGTAATACAGGAGATACAGCAGCCATCTTGCTATTTGATGGAGGTTGCAGTGGACAATATAAGGGTGACCAGATAAGTTATTTCTGTTGGCTGGGAATAAGTATTGGCTAGGCCATCTCTCACTTTTCTTCAAAATATTGCCGTAGGATTTGTTTTTTGAAATAGCTGATAAGGTTCACCACTGCATCCAAAAGATCTCAAGCGGTGAGCATTCCCTTGTACAGCACTGGAGTGTCAACCTTGATCTTTGCATTCAAGTCTTCAACATAAGTGGGACTTAAATCTGAAACCTTCAGATTGAGGGAAGAGAGTCTGACCAGCTGATCCATGCCTTCCATTGTATAATAGTTAAATTTTACATAGCCAGATAGCTACGTTTTATTTCTAATTAACAGATCATCATGATTTCACTGAGTGTTCTTTCTAATCCTGCAAATAAGAATTGAAAGAGCTTAAAACAACCATTCTCACCAGGAAAACTATTGGTTGAATTTGTAGGGATCTCAATGATGTAGGGCAATTGTGAGAGGTGTGGCAGAATCTGATTAGAAGTCTGGCAAGGTCCATCTTGACGTCAAGTTTACCTCATTCCATTTTAAAATGCTCTTCATAAGTCGTGTGGCAAAATTCTCACTAGGCAGTGACGAAATTCCAATTGATGGGAATTAACACTTGTTAAATGCCTTGTTACCACTACAACTTGCCTTATTAACATTCAGCATCCCATTTAACCAAACTCTGCAAGCAAGCTAGACTTCAGGATAACTCAACGAAGAAACCAGAGTGAGTACCTGTTGGATTCAGATTGTCATTTGTTCCATATGACTAAACCATGGTCTAGGGCACAATCGATGTGCATCAGCCACATGAACCCATCGTCAAGGATAATGGCATTTGGCATCTACTAATGTATCATGACCATCCAGGTACATTTACCAATCAGTGACAGTGCTCTCTGGAAACACTGACTTGCAATGCAGAGTGAACAGCATCCAGAAATGGAAGGCAGCAGAGGGGACATTTTGTACTGTGGCACCTACAACCACCTTACGGACGAGACCAGGTTGCATCTCAGGGATACTAGCTTGCTCTCTTAGCATCCTTCCTACATGTCCATAACATGCCCCTGCCATGCCAATTAGTGCTTGCCTGTACTAAGCCATGTAGATGTGTTAGGTGTGGAACTTGGGGAAATGTGAATCATATGGAGTTAACAAAATGGGGTTCGAGGAATGAATGTGGATATTTGGCTGCTCACCAGTACATTCCAGCTGACGCTGGAAGCCACTGGCAGGGGGAGTGCTCACTGTCAGTTTCCATCATGTTGGAAATCGAAAGTGCACATTGGGGAAGAAAATAGTTGTGGTGACACTTTGAATGCCAGGGTAAGTGACTCAACCTGTGAGGGAGGGAGCTGCAGGACCCACAGATTATAGGGCTTTTACAGGGAAAGAACATAGGTTGGAGAGCCGTGCAATATACAGCAAATAACCTCAGGTTGCCTCCTACCTGGCCATCTGAAATAATTGACTATCTTAGTGTATTAAACACCCCTGGCACAGCCAATGCTGAACAACTGTTTGCATCTACACCTTTGCGCACAGAGGGTGCCAAAATTGGTGATGTTGAACAAGGAAAGACAAATGTATCAGCATGACCCAATGCCATGTGTACACCTTGCTCCTCCTGGTTTCAAATGATGTAGTAGGCTCTCTGCACAGACCTCCCTCAATAGATCCGTATCTGTGGCCATGACATGCTGCTGGATTGTGTTCATAGAATCATAGAATCATAAAATCATACAATCATGTAGTACAAAAGAGGCCCTTCAGCCCATCAAATCTTTACTGCCAAAAAATACTACCTGCACTAGGGCCTTTGACTTGAATGTTATGACACTTCAAGTGCTTAGCCAAGTACTTTCTAAAGGTTGTGACGTTTCCCCCCTCAGCTACCCTCCCAGGCACCCAGCATCCTTTAGGTGAAATGATTTTTCCTCAAATCCCCTCTAAACTTCCTGCCTTTCACTTTACATTTTTGCTGCCTTGTTATTGACCTTTCAACTAAGAGGAACAGCTGCTTTCTATTCACACTGTCCATGCCCCTCATAATCTTTTACGCCTCTATCATGTTGTCCTCACAACCCTCTGCTCCAAAGAAAACAACGAGCTTATCCAGCTTCTCTTCATAGCTGAAAAGCTCTATCCCTGGCAACATCTTGGTGAATCACCTTTGCAATCCCTCCACTGCAATCACATTCTTCCTATAGTGTGGTGAGCAGAATCGCACGCAGTACTCCAGTTGTGGCCTGACCCAAGTTCTGTAGAGCTCCAGCATAACCTTCTTGGTCTTATGATCTATGCCACGACTGACAAATGCAAGCATCCAGTATGCCTTTTTAAATACCTTATTAACCCGTACTGGCACCTTTGGGGAGCTGTGAACAAGCACCTCAATGATCCTTCTGTTTCCATGAGCTTCCTGGTGTTCTGCCATTCATTGAGTACTCCCTTGTCTTGTTCCCTCTTCCAAAATACATCAGCTCACATTTATCAGGGTCAAATTCCATCTGCCACTGATCTGACCATCTGACTAATCTGCTTATATGAGGACACAGACTTGCTTGCCAAGCCGGTGTGTTTGATTGCAAACGTTTTGTCACCCTGCTAGGTAACATCGTCAGTGCGCCTCTGGTGAAGTGATGGTGTTCTGTCCCGCTTGTTACTTTTGTGCCTCGGTTTGCTGGGGTGGTTGACATCACTTCCTGTTCGGTTTTTCAGTGGTTTGTACATCGGGTCCAGTTCAATGTGTTTGTTGACGATACAAAATTCCATGCAAGGACAATGAGCAACATTACTTAGGCCAAACTGGAAGAAAACTGACAATAAGGATACACGAATACCAACCAGCCACCAAGAGACATGAGCAATTCTCACTGGTCTCAGTACACATGGACAAAGAAGGACACAAATTCGACTGGGACAATACATCCGTAATAGCACAAGCCAAACAGAGACATGCCATGGAATTCCTAGAGGCCTGACATTCCAACCGGAACTCCATCAACCACCAGGCCAATCTTTGTGTCATCTGCAAGCCTACTTAATATCCCCCATACATTCTCATTGACATTATTTCTGAGCATCACAAACGATAAGCGATCCCTGTGGTATGCCATTGCACATCAGGATCCACACACACAAACAACTACCACCAGCCTCCTATCACAAAGCCAATTTTGGATCCACCTTGCCAAGTTACCATGATTCAATGAGCTTTTACCTTTTTATTTAAACAGTTTCCCATATTGGACCTTGTCATAGGTCTTGCTGAAATCTGTATAAACTACATCTCCTGCTGACCTGCATCCAAACACTAGATCACCTCTTCAAAAAAATTCCACTGGATTTATTTGGCGTGACCACCTTCTGACATGTTAAAACGCATTTAGCACCTACACGAGAGGCTGACCAACACATGAAGGTTAACCTCAGGACCATTTATGCAGAAAATAATAATCACATACAAGCCTTTCTCACCAATACCACCAAAGTTCCCTCAATAGGTCTCCTTCTTTCTCTCCCTCCTACAACATTTTAGTTCACTCCCTGGTTCTGCAGCTGAGGTGGAGGAAGCCTGTTTGGAAGTAGACCCCATTGGCCCTGGAGGTTTTTGGATGACCTTGGGGTCACTTTTGTCCTGATGGGCCAGATATGTTGAGGGTCTCTTTGTCAGAAGCAGGTTGACCCTGCTTGGCTTCGACTTCCAGGGGCAAGAGGGGGTCAAGCAGGTGGATATGGAGGACCCCATCATCGCTGCATTGTCCTGAGTGGAAAGTGCAAAGTATGTCATTCCACCTCTGGCTGGATGCCCCTGGCATCGTCCTGCCTTTTTGTGGGGAAGGGGCACCTGAACGGAAATCAGGGCTCCTTGTTTCACTGACACCACGTTTTTGGTACTGAGGACCAGTGGCTGAAGTGATGGAATGTAGGTGTGCAGGCCAATCCAGCAGACCCTGAGAGTACTGAGCCTGGCTCTCCATGGCAACTACCAACCTGTCCATGAAGGCAGATGGATGATTACATGACTCACTGCACTGATGCAACACCTAAGCAATAAGTGCCATTGCCTCCCACATTCCTGTCTGTTCCTCCTGTTCCTCCCCGTGCATGTGGACCAAGTCTGTGCTTGGTGACGCCACAGGGTCGCCTCCTGCCTGGGGCTGTGCAGGTACCTGCTCTCTGACAGCCCTTCAAGTGCCGCGGCCTGGAGCATTTCTTTCTTGGCCAGCTGCAGAGCTGTTGCTGTAAGATGCTTACCAAACTGAGTAACCAAGTTCTTTGTGCTTACAGTTCCCACTGAAGTGTCAGCATATGTACTGGGGGGCTTGCAGGAGGCAGTCTTCATTTGAGGCCTCTGTACTGTCATCCCCAGATGTCAAGGATGGTTGGTCATGCTCCCTCAGTTCCTCAGCATCTAGCACATTGCCTCATGCTCTGTTCAATTGTCTAGAGCACAGATTGCAAGGATAATGAGGGACACATTGTCTGGACTGTAGTGGAGGCACCACACCACCTCACCTGACTGATCTGAGCAGTGGAACTACACCTTCAGCAACCCCATTGTCTGGTCCATTGTGCCCCTGGTCGAGGCCCTGGGCATTCTATATCAGTCGGGGGTGTCTTGCAATGGTTTCTTGATCCAAGGGTGGTCACAGTGGATAGCCCTTGTCCACCTGTAATCAACCTTGTAAGGCCACCGGACTGTCAAAAATACCAGGCGCATAAGAGGGCTCCTAACTGTACAAGTCATAGCAGCTGCCAGGCTAGAGGGTATGCACCTCCAGAAAGTGCTAACACAGATCACAATTCTCCTGGCCATTAATCAAATGGATCTCCTTCCTGTGGATGAAGTTGCATTGTGATCACTGTAATACGCTGTAATGCACGGTAACATACTCAGTGCCATTTGTGCATAATCGGTGGCATTCTTCACCTGGGGGAATCCAGCTACATTCCCAAACCTTGTGGCCAGGGCTGCAGCACTGGCCTTGTGGTCCAGAAATGAAATGAACATGTCATCTTTCACAGATGGCATCAGTCACTCTTCTGTTTGCAACAGAAAGATTTGGCACAGGAATTACTCCCTGGAAGGAGCCAGTCACCCAAACATTCAGAGTTGCTGGCACCCTCATTGGGAAAAGATGACCTCCCATTCCTGCAGGCCTCAGGCCTTACTCCAATATCTGGTACAGTTCTGCTACCTTATCCCAGGCAGAATATAGAGCCAATGTCTGCACAGTACCTCCCATACTCCCATAAAATGCAGCCTGAGCCAGCCAGGACAAGGCCTCTTGTGTACTCGACACCTCGAGCTGGGTACTCCTTACCCCTCAGACCAACTTGCCATCAGCCCTGTTTCTCCTGCCTTTGTCTTTGCCTTCTTAGGTAGGTACCCACAGTGACCAATATCCCATTAATGGCAGGGGCTATCTCAATGGTAAGGAACCAAACTGGATACTGAAGGAGCTAAGGCTTATTAATCTCAGAACAGTCATTGATGACGTACCCCGTAGATATGGACTGAGCACACTTAACCACACAGTGAACGTGGATAAGGGGGACAAATCTGCATCAGGCATCTACCTTCATGGGAAAGCCATGCATCAGTGAGAATGGGTTGCCTGCAGCTAAACAGTGCGCTCCCAAACCCCACACCCACAACAAACAATGAACTTCACATTGCATTCCGCACAAACTATAGCTAACATGATAGATGGGGACGCGAACTTGTGTGGCTCACACAGGACCCTTGGAAGTTGCACTAATAGTAGTTTTCCTTCGGTCAGCACTGGTCTTTTGAACCATCATTACTGTTAACTTCAACATTATTGATATGCCCAGGGTGCAAGAATTTATTGCATGTATCTGATCATCTTTGATCAGCACCAAACCCTTGAATTGCCTCATCTGAATGTATGTGAAATGAGCGATGTATTGACTGCAAATCTAATGTAATGCTCTTTGCAAATGGTAGCTTCATGTTTGTGTTGCTGCCATGTTCTGGTATCCAGCAAACATGGATCCTGTGCTTTCAGCCATCAAAATGACACTTACTCTGCCCAGAACAACAACAAAAACAGAAGTTGCTGGACATGCTCAGCAGGTCTGGTAGCATCTGTGATGAAAAAAATCAGAGTTAACATTTCGGGACCAATCTATTGAATGGTGAAGCAGGCTCAAAAGGCTGAGTGACATTCTCATAAGCTCAATGTTTCTATGAATCATGAGGGGAAAGCATTTCAGCATTTTCTGGAATTCCCTTACATGTGGAGATAAAACTGACTACTGATCGTGCAGTAATTGAATGGCAATGGAGTCTTGTAATTGCATTATCTGCCTGATTGCAGCAAGAGGCCTGAACTTTCCTAAAGGTCAGACCATGAGACTGGGAGGTTGCAAGTGCTTCAAATGGATGTGGCAAAGGACCTGTAGGGTGTGGAGACTGAGCTAGATGATAGTGTAAGATTGGGTTGGATGTGGTGGAGACGGGTGTGCGAGGAAATTAAGAAATGGGAATCAAGTGGACAGACAACAGAAGGGATTCAATACACCATAAATTGGTTGGAATATTTCTGTGGGGTCAGAAATATTGTTCATCCTCACCCTACAAAAGTGAAAGGAAAATCACTATGGTCATGTTTTGCAGTAGTCCCTTGAAAGGCATTGGGTCATTCGATCCATGGCACAGTGTAATAGGCAGGGCTTTGATCTATAAACACCACGCAAAAACATATCTTGGGCCTTCATTTGAATACTTAGAAAGGTTTCTACATGTTTTGGTAAGGATGTTGACCGCATATATCGAGGTGTACTTCAAAATCAAATTAGGAAAATAATATGGGAATAGAATAGATAGACGTTTGATGATTGGCATGGACACAATGAGCTGAAGAGCCTTTTTTCCATGCTGTAAAAATGCTTTGACTCTATGTATAGAAGGACTAAGGTGACAAGTGAGTGGGTCCATTTTAAAGCACAAAAAAATTGCTAACACAACTCTAGTTTTCAGGGTAAAAAGGGTCTTAGACATAGAAAAATCAGTCGCCTTTAACGCATACTATCTACTTTACAAGTCAGACTTCCAATCAATCCAAAACAGGATTAACTCTTCCACAGTTTACAGTGTGCCAGCTCCAACTACTTGTATACACAGATCCATACTGCTTCGTAATCTTCGAAAACTAAAAGTTTTGTAGGACTACAATTTAAAGCTAAACAATGAGGACAGAGAAATTCCAAAACAGTTCTGCTTCACTCTGCTGGAAGGATATGTGCAAACTATGTAATTGGGTTTTTTTGTGATGTAATGACATGATTTAAAACAAATTACAACACCCCAAGTGTTTGGAAAACAAGAAAAAAAGTTTGCCAATTTTTGTTTAATGAATGCTGTACCTTTTAAAATCAAGTCATTGAAGTAAGTGTACGATCACTAGATTGAGTCTCAGCATGAACATAACTCCTTCCAAGTTCCCATGATGTTTCCTTAACTGTATAAAGTACTTCTAAATACTTCTTGTTCAGTTTTGATAAAAACAAAGTGCCAAGTGGGCCAAACATCAATGCTTGGCAAATGCAGCGATTCAGATTCTGGCACTATGACAAACTGAGGATAAAAACTCAGTGGGACACAACATGGTGGCAATGGTTCTGAAGAAAGGAAAGAATAGATTTGCTGAATCTTGACCATCTGCTGTTTGTTTAATTCACACTGAAGGTCAAATTACTTCTGATCATGCAACCCTCAGAGCCCAGTGACTACAAGTATGAGCAGAATCAATGAATACATCAATAAGTCTGGATCCCGCTAGTACATGATCTGCAATAGTTCAATTTCGCAGAAACAAGTTGTTTACTATAAGTTAAGTTGAGGCCAGGCAGCATGACTGTATCAGTTTAAATTTTTGATTAGCTATCACTTCAAACCTGCTCAGGTTACAGTAAGTCTACTGAAACGTTCCTTAACAAGTAAAGATATCCTATTCAAGTTTCACCAAAATTGTAACAACATTTATGTATCTGTGATACATGATATGGAGTGTATAAATGTCAAAATTATTTGATTCTAAATTAGAAACTTATCATGGATGATATGCATTTAAATGAAATGTCAGCACTAGATAGCGACATTTTATACTCACAGTAAACTTTTTGTCTTCATTTTTCATTGTAATCCTCTTAAAACCTGCCTTTATTGTTCTTGACTTGATAACCTTGACAAGTTGTTAGTGCAGAGGGAGCAAGTTGTGACAGATACAGGGACATTTTATGCGTGGCATGTAGCACGCTTGAATGTAGAATGCAAAATCTACCAGGCCAGCAGCTTTTAAATGACTTCACCTTGTCAGAATAGTGTAGGGTGCAGTGGTGACATAAATTGAGACTAAAGTTTTTGCAATGATCCAGTTGAGACATTTAGCCAAGACAGTCTTTCTTAATGGTGAGGATTGGAGATCCTGCTGGAGGTGTATTAAAGGAACTGGTGCTCTTTGGTTGGAGATCACTCTTTAATCACCCTCTAACAGAATGACTGAATCAATTCCCCCACCCTCATCTTTCATAACTATTTACAGAAGAGGAAGGAGTTTCCGGGAGTTTGTCTGTGCAAATTGTCTGCAGTGTTTCCTACATAAGAACAGTGATTACATTTCATAAATATATCATATTCTATAAAGAAGTTTAGGACATCCTGAGGTTTTGAAAAGACCCATTCTTTTATTTAACCATTTTAAATAATCCATCTGGTAAAACAATAAGTCCAATGCTTCAGGGATGTTCAACTGCATTTGGAGACTTGGCTGGATCAATTTAAGTATTAAAGAAACATTTTAGTCTCAGGGCTGAATTCACTGACCTCTAACCACAGAATGTTATTCACATGGTCCACATTATGGTATTTCTTACAATTTGAATTCCTGATTTTTTTTGTGTTTTACCAAGTAATGGGAGTGCTTCTCAAGGCTGTACTGGTAAAGGTGAGGTACACATATTGGAAAATGAACTGGAAATCACAGGATACAGATCCACAATGCCCTGATGTACTGTCAGCTAGGAAAGTCAAACTTGAAAAATAGTCACTTATCAGTAGACATGAGCAAAATAAGTTTTAAATAGTAAGAATAGTGACAATCAAAACACATTTTCAGCCAATTTGAAGTCCCATCACTGAAATAGTAATGTAGCCATATCATAAACATGAAAAGTGAATCCTCGATGCACAAAAAGATGTAAAACACAAATGAATTGTCAACAAATAATAGAAGGTGACCTTCAGAAGTTGTACATGCTCATGCAAGTAAATTTATGTTTGGTTAACAAAGTACTGGAGGTAAATTAGAATCATAGAGCAAAAAAATCATTCAGCCTTTCCTGTCTGGGCAGGCTGGTTGATAGAGCTGTATAATTAGACCCAGTGTCTTCCCTGGAGCCCTGAAAACCTCTCCTTTTCAAATACATATCCAATTTCCTTTGAAATCTACTACTGATTCAGATAGTTTTTATTCATTCTTGGAATGCGGGTGTCACTAGCTGGGCTAAAGATTATTTCCTATCCTGAACTGTCCTTGAGAAAGTGATGGGAGCTGCTGACTTGAACAGCTGCAGTTCTTGGAGAGTAGAGACACATACGGTACTGTTAAGTCGGGAGTTCCAAGATTTTGACACAGCAGCATGAAGAAACTAGGGGAACTTGCAACTGGTGGTGTCACCGTAAACTTTATCTTTCTGGACGGTAGAGGTCACAGGTTTGGAAGGAATGGTCTGAGCCACTTTGGTGAGTGATTATGGTGCGTCTTTTAGATGATTCACACTGCTGGCACTGTGCATTAGTGGTGAAGGAAGTGAATGTTGAACTTGATAGTTAGGACACCAATCAAACAGGCGGCTTTGTCTTTATTGGTGTTGAGCTTCTTGAGTGTTGTTGGAGCTGCAGTCATCCAGGCAAGTCAGAAACTTTCCATGAAACTCCTTTCTTGGGCCCTGTAGATGGTGAAGAGGCTTTGAGGAATCAGGAGGTGAGTTATTCACCATAGAATCCGTAGCTGCTGATCTGTTATTATAGCCACAGTACTTATATGGCTGGTCTGGCTCAATTTCTGATCAATTATGCCCCCACAATATTGATAGTGGGAATTCAGCAAATGGTAATGACATTGAACATCAAGGGTCAATAGTTAAATTCTCTTTTGTTGGTGATGGTCATTGCCTGGCGTTTGTTTGGGATGAACGTTTATTGCCAATTACACACAAAAGCCTGAACATTATCTAAATCTTGTACTTTTGAATGTGGTCTATTTTAGTATTTGAGGAGATGTAAATTGTGTTGTGTTCAACGTTGTGAAATCATCAACTAACATTCCCATTTCTGATCTTCTCATGGAAGAAAGTTAATTAATGAGGCAATCGAAGCTGATTAGGCCTAAGGCTCTAGGTTGAGCTGCATGCGTAATAATGTCCTGGAGTTGAGATGATTTTCTTCCAACAGTCACAACCATCTTTGCTTCTGCTAACTTTGACTCTAACCAGTAGAGAATTTTCCCTCAAATCTTAATTTTGCTAGGACTTCTTGATGCACAATCAGTCAAATATGGACTTGATGTCAAGGGCAGGCATCTTTACTTCCCTTCTTCAGTTCAGCTATCGTGTCCATGTTTGGACGTAAGGTACAACAAGGAGTTGTGTGGACCTGACAGAACTCAAACTGAACTTCAGTGAGCAGGTCATTGTAGAGTAAGTGCTGCTTGTTGATACCATCTTCCATCACTTTGCTGATGATTGGAAGTAAACTGATCAGGTGGTGTTGGAGAAGAAGGGTCTAGGCCCGAAATGTCAGCTTTCCTGCTCCTCTGATGCTGCTTGGCCTGCTGTGTTCATCCAGTTCTACACCTTGTTATCTCAGGTGGTGTTGGATTTGTCCTGTTTTTTTTTGAAAGAATTAACCTGAACAATTTTCCAATTGTCACTTAGATGCCAGTTTTATAACTGTACAGGAATGACTTGTCTCTTGTTGTTCATAAACATGGGTTATTGTACTATTCCCAGAACATTATCATGATCCCACGGACCCTTCAGCATCCATTGTTTTCAGCCATTTCTTAATATCATATGGAATGAACCAAACTGGCTGAAAGCTGGGAACTTCAGGAGCAAGTCAAGATCAATTGTTCACTTGATACTTCTGGCTGATGAATGAGACAAATTCTTCAGCCTTGTCTTTTGCACTGAAGTACTGGGCACCCCAATATTTAGGATGGGGATATTTGTGGCGCCTTCTCCTCCAGTGAGTTGTTTAATTGCCCACCAGCATTCATGACAGAATGTGGTAGGACCACAAAGCTTAGACCTGATCAAATAATTACTTAGCTCTGTCTTATCACCTGCTGCATGTGCTGTTTCACATGCAAGTATACCTGTTTCTAGTTCCACCAGACTAAACATCTTTTTATTTAGGTATGTCTGGTACTATTCCTGACATACCCTCCTGCTCTCTTCATTGAATCACAACTGATCCCCTGATTTGATGGTAATGCAGTATGGAATTTGCTTGGCTATGAGCCTATAGAATATGCTTGAATATAATTCTGTTCTGATGATGACCCACAGACCCGTTTGGATGTCCAGTCCTGATTTGCTTGATCTTTTTGAAATCTATCCTATTCAGCATGGGGGTAGTTCTCATAACATGATGGAGGGTGTCCTCAAAGTGCAGACGGGATATTTCCTCTTGAAGGACTGTGTGACAGTCACGCCTGCTGATACTGTTATGTCACAACTAGATTGATAAGGGGTAAACCTTTTAGGACTGAGATGAGCAGAAGTTTCTTCACCCAGAGAGTGGTGAGCTTGTGGAATTTATCACCACAGAAAGTTTTCAAGAAGGAGGTGGATATAGCACTTGTAGCTACAGGGATCAGAGGATATAAAGGAAGGGCGGGATTAGGTACTGAACATGATCATCAGCCATGATCATATTGAATAGCAGAGTGGCCCATACCTGCTCCTGTCTTCTATGTTTCTTTGTAAGTAAAAATAAACTGCTCGGTCAGCCATGATCATATATAATGGAAGAACAGGTTTGATGGGCTGACTAACCTGGTCTTATTATATTTCTATAACCTTAAACCTGTGAATAATTTTGGGTTTCATTTCTACAATCTGCTTCTTTCTCAGTTTGTGATTTCTTGTAATCAGCTGAGAAGGTTCAAAGGGAAACATACACTCTTGCTACACAACAAGATTTGCTGATTATAGGCGACACATTCCATTTCTGTGCAGCAATAATCTGAATGTCCGAATAATTCTGTTTACATCCCTTTAATTATGAGGGTTGGTCCTTCTGCCCATGTAGCATCAAATCAAGAGACTGCAATTTCATTTTCTAAAATCGTGTTCTTTTTTCAAATAATACACTAACATTTGCCCCACTGTCAAGTTTGAAATTAATTGAATGACCATTAACCTGAATGAACTGTGTCACATCTGGTTCAGTTAAGTCACCTATTAACCATAGGAAAAATTGACCTACATCTTCAAAAGATGGCCTGTCATCATATGGGAGCACATGTTCTAATGTTTGCTATAACGTGCTATTCTTTTCTTGCCAGTAAGCATTTTGGTCTGGAGGCCCAATGGTTGTTTTTGACTATGCACTTTCTGTAGAAATGTCCCACTTCCTTGCAAAAATTGTATTGGCATGATAAAGCTGGACATTGTTCCTGTTCGTGTAGTTTCTAACTCCATATCTGGAACCATGAGTTCTAACATCAAAGGATTTAAACATACTTTATGTTGGTCTATTGTCTGGTGCTTTGGTGTTCTTGTACCTTAGATAGTTGGTGAAGTCTGATGATCTTCTTCAGCTGGGTTGGCTTTCAGTTCCTATCATTCTCTTGGGCTGTTGTTGAATTTTTCAGCTTCTCCAGTCACATGGACAGCTCTTCCCGATGCAAGATCCTTTTATGATTGCAAAACCTCTGAAATAAATGGATCAGAAATTTTGATAAAAGTGCTGTCTCAAATCAGTTCTGTAATGATCATTCGTAAAGTTGGCAACTGCTTCTTCTAGAAGCTGTATTCTTCCTTAAGTCTTGTTGTGTCTCTTATATGACTGGTACATTGTGTAATATCTTTCTCCATTGTCATTGTTTGAATGGCTGTTGTTCCTTTTTTATTTAAATGATTTACTTAGAAGCTGGTGTGGGAATTTTTTAATTCTTTGTATAGTAATGGGTTTTGCTTCCTTTTAAAAAATGGTACAATCACTTCAATTGCAGTAAATATCATCTACCACAGCAAGGTTTAAAAATATTATATTTATTTTCTTTAATTGATAGATAACAAAGATGAATTTGCTTTTAAAACTTCATCACTAAGAAGATTTTTAACTTCTTTCTGCATATTTTCCTTTCCATAGATTTATTTTAATTTCTGATACTTAATGTTGAAAAATGTTGAAAAGTTTCAGAATGATCGAACTGTTTGGGCTGAAAGATGCATTTAAGTGTTAAAATCCTTAAATGCTTTAAAATAAAGAAATATTTTTATTTTCTCCAAACATAGAGGAAAGACTAAATTTAAGTCATTTTCCCTTTCTTCTTAGCAATTTCTCCACCCTTGGTGATTTGTACTGTCTCTGCTTCTTCACCAAAATAGTTGTGCCGTGTTAAATCAAAAGTGATTGTGTTTTCCTGTTATTGTTTCTTTAAGCATACTTTTCTCCTCAAAACTGATTTTTAATAAACTCCTCTTCTGCCTTCAACTTTGTCACTCTAATTAGTCAAATTATACTAAATAATTTAACAATCTTCTTAACAACTGTCCTCTCTCAAAGTATTTTTACAGCTTTTTCTAATAATTTTAACTTTTTTTACTAAATATAATAATTTACAGAGATAAAAGGTACTGCAGATGCTGGAGAATCCGAGATAACAAGCATGGGGCTGGATGAACACAGCAGGTCAAGCAGCATCATAGGAGCAGGAAAACTTGACGTTTCGGGCCTAAACCCTT
The DNA here is from genome assembly GCA_024137785.1 of Ginglymostoma cirratum. Classification (NCBI taxonomy): domain Eukaryota; kingdom Metazoa; phylum Chordata; class Chondrichthyes; order Orectolobiformes; family Ginglymostomatidae; genus Ginglymostoma; species Ginglymostoma cirratum. Next base: position 25,335,813 of record JAHRHZ010000133.1, on the reverse strand, counting down.
CATCAGAAAATAATTTACACCTTGTTTTAGCTTCTTTGCCTTGAATTTTTCTTTAAAGATATGAATTTTTACCCTTCTTCTAATATATTTGACTAACTTCGAGTGTCTGATATTGACAAATGTATCCTGAGTTTAAACTTCAGATCTTTTCCCTTGTGGCTCTGGTAAGTCTTTCCTTTTTTAGTTGTTTTCACAATTTCTAGCTGCATTGAGCACTTTAAGCTGGCTCGGTATTTTATTGCCATCAGTTATACAGTCTGTTTAACTGCTAGCTGTTGCATTCACAGAAGCTGACTGGTTTTGTGAGATTTTGAGCTACTAAATATTTAAAGAAGAACTCAGTGTTCTGAATGGACTCATTTTCCTTCTTTCTTCTCCTCAGATGTTTGTTGCTTTTATAGATCTGGAGAATTCTTCAAAGGATCACCACTGCTAGCATATTATACAATACAGTGGAGCCTACCTGATGTTATTATAGCAAAATTGTGACAAAATTAACGCTTCAGTCAACCACCAATGGTTCTGTGGAATGTATAGCTAAATCCACCCTTTCCCAGCATGGTATATAGACTCAGAGTATCAGAGTACAGAAAGAGGCCATTTGGCCCATCATTTCATGGTCAATATTTTATCCTATATAAGTTTCCATATGTTGTGATTGTGTCCCAAGCCGCCATCTGAAACGTCTTGGATCGACTTACTGACATCAATTCTACTTTTTGGTATTAGTCTAAGTTACTGATAACCAGTGGGGAAGAATACCCACAAGAAAGTCTTTTGCAGAAGATAATCTCGAAATTGATAAACAGGAAAAGTTTATTTCATAATAATTAATAGAATTAGAATCAGAATTAGGATTAGCTTTATTGTCACATGTACTCATGTGTACAGTGAAAAGTTTACAATTCACCACTTACAGTGCCATCTTAGGTAAAAATGTACCTAGGTACATAGTTAAATTATATCTAAGGTAGATGATAGCCTCTTATGAGACTTTGTGTTCAATTTAAGAGTAAGTGCATGTTACGGTGAATGTACATGCACTTCGCGCAAGAACATGAATTAAGGGAGGTCCTGCAGAATATACTGGTTAGTGCTCCGCAGGATATCTTGATTATCAGATTTTATTTTCTGGTGTCAATTAGTCCTTTCAGGTAATAACTGCTTTATAAAACATCAACAATCCGCAGAATTACAGGGTTCTGAGAAAGGGTCACTTGACTTGAAACATTAACTTTAATTTCTCTCCACAGATGCTGCCAGACATGCCAGGCTTTACCAGCAATTTCTGTTTTTCTGTCTCAGAATTATGGAATTACTTTTGTGTCCAAGGACACCATTTGGCCCATCATGGCTGCACTGACCCTCTGAAGAGCATTCTGACTTAGCATCATTTGCCACCTCTCTTCCTTTGCACATTGGACTGTATTTGACCAGAAATTGTCTAAGTGACTTTGGTGAATTTCATGGAAGGCTTCTTCCTGTGAGTCTTGGTACATTATTTTTCATGCTATTCTCCGCAGTCTGCCTCATTCACCATGCAACATAAGCCTTTCACGCTCTACTCGAACTTTCTTCGGTCTCACCAGCAATGGAAGTATGTGTCACTGCCAAGACATTCTGTGATTCTCAGCAACAGTGCCATTTCTAAAGCCCAGATAGGCACCAAATCAGGCGCTGCCAGTCAGGAGTTCCATTCAAAGTTCTCACTGGTTACTATTCCCCTCTTTATCTCCACGCACAAGCTATATCTCACATATACTGTCTTGCTTCAAAGGCAGGGGTGCAAGTTGAACATCCTTCAGCATGATCTTCATGAACTCCAAAATTGAGAGGTATCTCAATCATCAGGAAGAGGTTAGTGGCACAAATCAATAAGTTTTATGGGCATTACTTACAAAGGTGAAACTCAACAATCTAATTTCTTGTCAAATATTTGCAGATTACATTTTTCTTCACTATAGCTGAGCCTTTGAGCTATTCAGACATCGCTGGTACCCTGTGTGGCAATGTCTTTGGCTAATTTTGCAATTGTGGATGGTGACAACCTTTTCTCTCCTGATTCACGCTCAAAACCACCCAGCACTTCACCCATCCCTGCCTGTCTGATAGCTCCAAACTTATCTGGGAACAAGAACCCACTGCTAAACATTTCCAGAGAGAAATGACACTGTAGTTGAAAGAAGTTAACCTTCGTGGAGTGTAGTTAATCTGAAGTTGATAGATCGCAATGAACTGATCGGTTCCCAGAAAATCCATGCTGGATGTGTTAAGTCTGAAGGCAAGTAAAAGTCAAGTCAAAAAGCCCTCATCCACTTGCAATTATCACCTTTAATGAAATCTGAATTGTTCATCCACCTGAGCTCATGATCACATGCACTCAGTTTTCAGTCAAATATAACTCCGCACATCCTGAAAGGATGAAGCAGTTCTCTTTTCTGTGAATAACACTCAATGCCAATCCACCAACTCTCACAAGCAAAGTTACCCCAAAGTCTTCATCGCTTACTTCACATTCTAAGAATCTACATGGAGATGAAATCAGGCATATGAAAGGTAATGTTTAAACAAGTTACATCAGTGACTTGCACTCTTTCTTTCTTCGGCATTTTTGGCAGGGTGACAGTGAACTAAGGCTTGTAAGCATGTGTGGCGGCAGTGGCAACAGAGACAGCTCCTCCCGACGTCGGCGGTAGCAAGACTCCTGGGAGAGGAGAGCAAGACCAGCGAAGAGGGGAATGTGTGCCCAGCGTAGGGGAGCGAGCATGCCCAGCATGAAGGGGAGTGGGCCCTGAGGCGGTGTCAGTGAGGTAGCGCAGTGCTGAAAGATGGTGCCTGAGGATCGGCGACTTCATTGTTGGCTCGCTCCAGCGCTGGTAGCGGTGAGAGGGCACCATGACAATATCGACCACGGCGATAGTCTCCGATGTTAGTGTGCCCGCGCAGGGGGTGGCAAAGGTGAATTCGCCCAGCAGTGAAAGATAGTGCCTGAGGATTGTTAGTTGGGTCTGGCAAGACAGCGGTGGTTCTGAACGGGCTCAGAACATGGACAAAGATAGACTTCTCTCTCAGCCAAATCTTTTCATTTTCTCTCATTCTTAAACTATCAAAATGGTGCCAGGTTATGGTGACAAATGCAAGCTTTTCACTATATTTTACTGTATTTCACTGTAAAATACACCTGACAATAAACCATTTATTCAATTATGAAGAACTAATCTCCAGATGTCAGCATGTCTTAATGAAATTAGCTTGGGCAGAAATTGAAGCATTGTAATATTAGAATTTGTATTGTTTGTTGTAAAACCCATTTTTAAAGGATTTGTTTTTGACAGATCTCTCACTGCCCTAACAAAGGTTTTTTTTATAATAATGGAGTTGCTCATCCCTGGTGGAGGATTGCATCAGGAACACTAATTGACAGCAACTGCTTCAGACTCTTTTCCCCCACAGAATAGTATGCAGTAGCTCTTGGCTTCAAAGCTCACAGTAATGGCTAAAATATCATGTCAAGACCACCTTTTTGAGCGAGGTTGCCAATATCCAACAATATGTATTTAATACAATCAATTATGTTATTGTAAAATACATATTTTTTAATCTTTCTGGAAGTCTTTTGATAGTGTTCTTAAAACTAAAACAAAGAGCTAAATTTCAAACGATGATCGTAGCTACGAAAATATTTTATTAATTCAACAAATTGTAATGGTGGAAGTTGACATTTTTTAAATTATGAGTTATAGATGTATGACCTCTCCATGATACAATGTTGATACAAAATTTTCCCATTGTTACATGTTATGGAGTCACACCGTCAAAGAGATTTACTGCGTGGAAATAGACCCTTTGGTCCTTCCCATCCATGCTGGTCAGATATCCTCAATCAATCTAGTCCCATTTGTGAGCATTGGCCCATATCCCTTTAAACCCTTCCTATTCATATACCCATCCAGATGCCTTTTATATGTTGTAATCGTACCAGCTTCCCCCACTTCCTCTAGCAGCTCGTTCCATACACGCACCACCATGTGCATGAAAAGGTTGCCCTTAGGTGCCTTTTATATCTTTCCCCTCTCACCTTAAATGTATGCCCTCAAGTTTTGGACTCCTCTACCCTGGGGAAAAGATCTTGACTGTTTACTCTGTGTTGACTGATAGTCTTCACATGTTTACTGATGATGCAAATTGTAACCCAGGTAATGAGCTTAATGTGTACAGGAAGTACAACATTTTTATAGATAAATAAATATTTATTTTCTAAAAGTTAAAATGATTAAATATGGTGTCATGCTTGAAACTTCCTGCTTTAGTGTACAATTACACTCTTTAATTATTGTGATTTACAAATAAAAGTGAAATTAGTTCTGTTAAACAATGATCGATGTTTTAATATACATAACAAATGAAAACTGAAATCAAAGAGCACAAACTAAAATAATTCCAGTGTTCGCAAGACAGAATCAAATTAGAAAATGGAGAAAAATTAGTTGACTGATGAAAAGTGAAAGTTGGTGTGAAAGTTTATCTTATTCTATTACATTGAACATCCATGAGGATGTGAATGAGCTGAAATGCTAGCTTATTTGTCCACTCCATCAAGGCTCAGCTAAATATCGCATTAAATGCTGTGCAAATGCATCTGAGAAATCATCAAGTCAATGCTATGTATTAAGCACAGTTTCAATGTACACAGCAACATGCTTGCCAGGAAGCTTTATAATCTTCTGATATATGGGCACTTCAACAAGTTTCAGTTTCAAGTGAAGCGAATAAACATAGACACAAACACAGCTCTGTTAATCAGCAGGCAAATTTAGATTGGATAAATGCAGGCTCTCTCTACTAACACGGTGCGAAATTGTCAAGGTAAAAAGCAACTCTACAGAACTACTGCTGATATATGCAAGCATTTGATGGCCAACTTCGATGGACAGGGCAATGTGGCTGAATCGGCAAAAAGCATCTTCTCCTCCAGGTCCTCTTTTCTCAACTTTCAAATGAGCAGCATCTAAGGGGATGCCAAAGGAAGTACATTAAAGACACCTGAAACCCCCCTTGAAATAGCATTGAACTTAACGGCTGAAAGGAGCTTGCTATCACTCATTCACAACGGTAACACTTGTCCATCAAACTGGATCATATTTTGAATCCATTTTAATGGTGAGACCGAGAAGGCAAGAAAAAGAATCAAATCCTGCAGTCCTGATCTCACTACCTTGTGGGACGTCCTACCCATCTGTTAGTTAAGAGTTAGTATATACAGCCACATGAAGAACATGGCACAGACTCACTACACTGAGTAGATAACCTTCTTGAATCAAAGGATAGCTGATGCAATGATGATGACAATGTTATAAGACCATAAGATATGGGAGCAGAATTAGGTCATGTGGCCCATCGATTCTGCTCCATCATTCCATCATGACTGATATGTTTCTTAACCCTATTCTCCTGCTTTCTCCCTATAATTTTTAATCCCCTTACTAATCAAGAACCTATCCATCTCGGACTTAAAAATATTAAATGACTTGGCTTCCAGTGCCTTTTACGGTAAAGAGATCCACAGATTCTTCCACCCTCTGGCTGAAGAAATGCCTCCTCATCTCAGTTTGAAAGGGTTATCCCTTCACTCTGAAGTAATGCCCTCCAGTCCGAGTCTCTCCTACTAGTAAAAATATTACTGTCCAAAACAGTATGTGAAGAAAGGTAAATGAGTTTGTAGTGCAGACTGAAACTAAAGGGTACAATGTTGTGGGTATCACAAAGACGTAGCTGCAAGTGAATCAGAGCTGGAACTAGATACCCAAGGATCCAAGTCCCATTGAAAGCACAGGCAGATGGACAGAGTTGCGGCATTACCTTGTTAGTAAGAAATGAAATTAAATTGATAGCAAGAAGTGATTTAGTGTCTGAAGACATAGAATCTGAGTAGGTAGAATTCAGGAATTGCAAAGAAAAATAGACCCTGATGGGACTTGTGTACAGGCCTTGTTGGAGTAGTCAGAATGCGGTGAAGAAAATAAATCAGGAGATAAAAGAGGCATGTAAGAAAGGCACCATTACAGTATTCATGGAGGATTTCAATATGCAGGTGGACTGGGAAAACTAGGTTGGTAGTAGGTCCCAAGAAAAGGAAATTGTGGACTGTTTACAAGATATTTTTGAAGCAGCTTGTGGTAGAGCCCACTAGGGAACAGGTAATTCTGCATTTGGTGATATGTATTGAGGCAGACTTGATTATGGTGAAAGGACCCATGGAGGCAGTAACCATAATATGACAGGGTTCACCCTGCAGTTTGAGAGGGAGAAGCTGGAATCAGATGTAATGGTATTACAATTGAGCAAAAGTAACTACAAAGACATGAGAGCGAGCTGGCCAGAGTTGATTGGAAGGGGAGCCGAGCAGGGAAGATGGTGGAGCAGCAATGGCAGGAGTTTCTGGGGGTAATTTGGGAGGCACAGCAGAAATTTATCCTAAGGAAGAAGAAACATGCTGAGGGGAGGACAAGGCAACAAGGGAAGTCAGGGACAGCATAAAAGCAAAAGGAAAAGCATGCAATTTGGTGAAGATTAATGGGAATCCAGAGAATCAGGAAGCCTTTAAAAACCAGCAGAGAACAACTAAAAAACTAATAAGTGTGACGGGGGGAGGGTGGGTGGAAGGAGAAGATGTAATATGAGAGGCAGCTAGCTAGCAATATGAAAGAAGATTGCAAGAATTTTTTTAGATATATAAAAGGTAAGAAAGAGGCAAGAGTGGGCATCAGTCTGCTGGAAGACGAGGCGAGAGAAGTAGTAATGGGGAACTAGGCGAGAGAAATCGTAATCGGGAACAAAGAAATAGTGGAAGAACTGAATAGATACTTTACGTCAGTCTTCATGGTGAAAGACTCCAGCATGCGTTCCATAACTTCAAGAGAGGTAGGGAGCAGAGGTGGATGTTGTGGCCATCGCTAAGGAGAAGCTGCTGAAGAAGCTGAAAGGTCTAAAAGTGGATAAATCACCCAGACTGGATGACAGTACCACAGAATTCTGAAGGATATTGTGAAGGGAGAAGTGGTGATCTTCCAGGAATCACTGGAGAGGACTGGGACTGGAAAATGGCTAATGCAACACCTCTGTTTCCACTTCTTCTTAAAATGCATACAAAGCATTGGACACAATATTCCAGTTGAGGTCAAGTCAATGTTTTATATAAATTTATCAACACTTCCCTGTTGCTATTGTGTCTGCCCCTATTTATAAAGCCCAGGATCCCTTTGTGCTTTATTAGCTGTTTTCTGAACCAGCCCTGCTATATTCATTGATCTGTGAACATCACCCCACACTCCAACCTCCAAGTCCCTCTATTGTTATATGTGACTGATATTCAAACCCTGGGGTGATCAACAAAGGTTCTTCCACAGCAATACGGTATGATGACTAAATACGTCAGTTCCACTGCACTAGGTTTGGGCCTTTAGTTATAAACCACTGAGTTAGTTAGATGATGAGCTTGTATTTCAAACAAAGATGACAACTCTTGATCAGCATGTGCAATGATAAATTTGCAGTGCTCTATTGTAGCTAACAGCTTGATTTGCAACTATCTCTGTGCTTGACATCAATAAAATGCATCCACTTCCAATCTAATTCGATTGAACACCACACAGCAGAGTACTTCAGAAGAAGAGGGTAGCTGAAATGTTTTTATAATCAATTTTCTTCTTCCCTCTTATCTTGAATGCTTTAATTGTTGCTGTAATTGTTTCATGAGTGCTGTCTGATGTATCATCAAAGTGGTCAGTACTTCACACTTGAGTCTAGACAACTGAGTATTAACAGAGCACTTGATAGACTGAAACCCAATCCTATCTTCTTCTGGGTTTGAAACACGTTGAGGTTCCTGACTTGGGCTGTAAGAATCTGTATCAGGAAAGAGCAGCCTAACACTGTCCTGAAATTCTTTGTGGTGACTTGACAGTTCCTGTCTAACCTGTACATGAAGCAGATCACAAGAGTAGATCATCTTGCACTGAAATGTACAAATTATTGGCACAGAGTTGATTTCAGGGAGTTACACAGAGGGTTTCTCTGTGAAACCTAATAGGTTCACTTATGCCATTTTATATTGCTCACCTCATTATGAATGCTACAGGCCTCTATGGCATATGCTATCATCATCATATGTTTGCAAGTGGCAGATGTATTCACTACTGCCAGGACCTTCCGTAATTAAACCTCGGCTGTACACTAGATCGATTGCTGTCAGCTAGGAGCTGCCTTCACACTGGCAATGTGGGAAGAATTGGCCCAGAGATGACCAACAGAGGCACTTTGGTACCCGAATGCTGACAGGAACCAAAGGCCCTGGTGCATGGGGTGGTGGAGGAGGAAAATAAATTCTATTATGCTTCTGGAAGAGAGGTTTTGGGAGCACATTTATATTAGTCGATGAGGCAAGCAAATTGAGTGGATCTGTCAGTAGCGTAGAGTTGTGAAAACATACTTGCTCCTTGTCGGTTCACAGAAAATGAAAACAAAAGTGTAGATTTAAAACTTGGGCCTGCATTTTCTCCAAAATACTGCACCCAACTCAGACAAAAGGCTCCCACTGCCACTTTATTCACTGCGTGTGGCTGAGTGTAAGATAGAGTTGGTCTCACAGAGAATAGGTGATCAAACACTGAGGTGAGCTGGTCAGACCTTGCCACAGTCTTGTTAGAAGATCTAAGGCTTTCTAGGCCTTATTTGTCACACACGTTGCCTCCTATCCACAACAGCCATGACTCTTTATATCCTATACTTACGCATGAAATATCATATCCAACCAGCTACATGCAATGGCCCTCTGTGCCACCATGAGGCTTCATTACAACTTATGTCAAACTACTCAGCATACAACTTGGGCAGACTTCAGGAACCATGTGAAGATGAAATAAAATTGAGTTCCAAAAATCTATTCAAAGCCTATTCAAACATTTTTCAACAAAATCTTGAGTTTAATCTCTTATAAGAACAAATTGCTATTCATACACCACATCAAAGGCCGCTACTCCTTCAACAGCCTCTTTAAGATGTCAATCAGACTATGAGCTCTCAATGACAGATTCAGTTTTAAAGGACTGCTGGGTGACATAACTTCACATCATGACAACTATGCAGATTTAATCCACACTTAGAGCATTTATATCTCATCTACAAATTCATGATCCTCACACTATTCATTAAGGCACTTCAGCAAAACTGCAGTTGTCTGAACTCAACATGATGCTTAAACGACCCTGCTGAGCATCACCCACCCCTTTCTCCAACCATAAAAGATTGGTTTTGTTGAATACAGGAGTGGGATTTCTGCATCGTCCTGCCCGCTATTTTGGAAGCTTTGCAGAGTCTCTTGTGATTCTCTGATTTTGCGCTGCATTCCTGATATTGATCTTCAATGTTTTCTGCTCCCAAATGCTCCTAACCGCATGTCTGGAGGTCGTGCATCCTTGCTGATGCAGGACAAACGTGACACCTTTCACCACCTCCACAAGCACCTCGAAACCAACATCTGAAAATTGCTGTGCTTGATCCGTCTCCCATATTCAGCCTTTCTTCTCACCAGATTCAGCTCACAGCCTATTCTCAGCACCAGCTCCAGCTAAAATGTACCTCCCAAATGAGAGAAAAATGCTTGCTTCAAGCAGTGCCAATTAATTCTAAATAGCAACGGCAAATAACAATTATGGCCCTCTGCAGCCAATCAGCAGTGCAGTTATGACTGACATCATACAGAGATTGTAACAATAAGCAAGAAACCTGAGGATGCTGCGCTGATTGCGTTGCATCAAGTGGGTGTAGAGTCATTGGGAACCTAGACTCCCAAAGCTATTTTCGTGAATTATCTAATTTAGCCCATGTTTTTACAGCTGTGGACAGCAAACTCATTGATGTAACAGATTTCCCAGACTGGTAGTTGAATGATTCTCTTTTTGTAGAAATATCAATGTTGCCTGGAGATCTGCCTGGAGCAGTTGGCATTGTTCAGTGATAACCTCTTCTGTGAAACAAAGCTGGCAAAGAGAGGTCTCATGTAATTGACCCAAGTAGACGTGTTGGGCCCTGAATGACATTTGAGGGTATTGTTGCTCAAGTATTATTGCACATCATGATATCATTTTTGTCATCTAAATTGTGTAGTGTTACAGGAGTACTCAAAGCAATTCTCATCCTCCACACTTTACTAGTGTAAGTTCAATTGCGGCTACAAACAAAAGATATTGGCAAAAAAAAAACCTCCTCTGTGAAAAAAGCACTTGTGGAAGAACATGAGAAGTCTTGTTACAACAACGATTACATTTCAAAGGTATATCATTGGCTGTGATGCTCTTAGGGATGTTCAGTGAAAAATGATATTCAAAAGTAAGCCTTGATTTGGTAGCAAAATTTCAAAGTCAAATTTATTATTAAGGATAATTTAGGTATTGAGGTTTCTACTTTCTTCTGACCACCATTTGCCAGGTTGTTTTCTCTGTCACACAATAGGAGGTGCCAAAAATGAAGGCTGACCTGAACCTTAGTGAGTCAGCACTGCCAATACAGCCTCTCAACATTGGTGGCATCATTTTCAACAGTGATTACAGCACAAATAAATATTAATGAAAGAAATGAAGATGAAGAGTGAGATCCTATTCTTATCCTAAGTAATCTTGTACATGGCGCTTAATACTGAACAGTTGAAGATACCCATGTGTATGCACCAAATTGACACAGTAACCTTTAATTTCATAATTCATAACTCAGAAAATATTGACTGAATAAAAACAGCTGAATTTGCTTCGGTCTATAGGTATAAATCATTGTCTAGAAATCAGCAATTACATTCAATCCACATGAAAGATAAATACAGAATTTTATGAAATCTTGATCCTGATGCAAATCTTCATGAATGGGTGAAAAACCCTGCAAGATTTGCTTATCTCTGCAGCATCTAAATCCAGATACATGATCCCAGTTGGTGAACCTGCGTGCCAGGAGCACTAATTTGTAAAATAGATCCTCTGCTTCAATGTGAATTGTTGCACTAAGGTGAGGTTATAAGTTATCCACATTCTGTTAAAAAAAAAGAACAGATACATTTTTTGACTTTTTCTCAAATGTTAGCAGTATCAAAAATAAAATAACTGAAGAACCTTACCAAATTTGCTTTAACTTATCTTGGTTAGTACATTTACTTCATAATTAGATGTTATCAAGTTTAGTTTTGCAGTTATGGGTATATACTCTGAACGAGTTGAAGGTTGAAATCAACACATCTTAAACAGATAAAACTTTGGTTTCATTTAGTCACGTAGAGCACTTCCAGTTGTAAATGCATTCATTTGGGATAAAAGGCATAAATATTTGGCCACATTTAAGTGGGAGCAATATAATATGCTTGTTTTGTTTTATCCTGGCACAACTTCAAATCTTAGGTTTTGCCCTTTTTGTGTGACATATCTTACAAAATTCAAGCTTCCTGCGCCAACATTGAAAAAAATGTTAAATGTTTCACGTCATTTAGGTGAAAGTTGAGTGAATATTCAGAGTTGAATTCCCAAATAGATGCTGAATTAATCATATTTATCTAAGAATAGTATTAACACTGATGTTTTCAACTTTACCCTGACTTCTTTATTCATTTTAAGTTCCATATTTCTTTAAAATGAATGTTGTCTTCTGCCCTAAAGATTACTTCTATTATGACTCCATTACATACTCAATTTCAGTCAGGGATGCAAATATTAAATAAAAGTACGGAAAAGTCATTTGGTTTGATTAACAGTGGATTCCCAGTTGCTGTCAGTTCTTTCTCACATGTTGTTAAAAAGGAAAATGTCTTTGCTGAACATGAAAACTCAAATGTATAAAATTAGTACAATATCCATTAAGACAGTGATCTTTTGGGTGCCAATAGTAACGATGACAAATGAAATACCTTTTTTTTTTGGTAATTCACTGAACTGCAGCTAAAACAGAACGTTATCTCATTACCAACAAGTTAAGCCCACTAGTTAAAAGTCAGTGATGATGACCACAGTTTAGTGCTGTCAACAGCAAGAAAGAAAGAATGTAGAGTTACTAATAAAAGAGTTCAAGAGAAATTTATTGCATCAGTGAGTGGTTAGAATATGAAAATTGCTACCATATGGAGGAGTGATTAAGGTGAATAGTACATACGTATTTATTGGGAAGGCTAAACAAAGAAAGAATACGCATATATGGCAGATGAATTAAGTGGGAGGAGGCTCAGATGTCGCATAAACACTGGCATCGACCAAGAGGGCCAAATGCCTGTTTCTGTGCTGTAAACTCTAACATAATTCACTGTGAATAAGCCTCCTAGCCCCATAAGCCACAATGCAGATAATAACTGAGATGTGCCACTTAGAAAGTTCTAACCTGAAATGCCAGAAGTATGGAATATCTGGCGATGGTATTTGTTTCTGAAAAGCCATGAGAGAGGAGGGTTACAATTTTCAGCACTCAATCACATCTTCTTCTATCCTTTGATAAGGGAGAAAACCCTGTGAACAAATAACAAGACAGATACACTCCCCGTCACTTGGCAAAAGGTTTAAATAAGGCTATGTAGTTTTAGGGTCATAAATATTGCCTGTTCAATGACTGAATAGAAGTTCAAAGCAACATCAAATAAAAATGTTCAGAGTCAGAAAAATGGAATCTACTTGCAAAATACAATAGTTCTTAACACTATATAAAGTATTAATTTTCAATAAACCCCACTAGAAATGCAGGTTTAAACCAGCAAACAATGTATTTAGAACTGGATGAACACAGCAGGTCAAGCAGCATCATAGGAGCAGGAAAACTTGACGTTTCGGGCCTAAACCCTTCATCAGAAAGGATTTCTGATGAAGGGTTTAGGCCC
>JAHRHZ010000133.1:25300419-25322518 GCA_024137785.1 Ginglymostoma cirratum | reverse complement strand
TTTCTGATGAAGGGTTTAGGCCCGAAACGTCAAGTTTTCCTGCTCCTATGATGCTGCTTGACCTGCTGTGTTCATCCAGCCCCCTGCTTGTTATCTCGGATTCTCCAGCATCTGCAGTACCTTTTATCTCTAATGTATTTAGAACTGATTACTTAACAACAGTATGCTTGCATATAGTCAGCATTTATCAGTTTTGTTCATTTTAATATATTTGAATGAAACGGCATCTGATGAAGGGTCTAGGCCCAAAACGTCAAGCTTTTCTGCTCCTATGATGCTGCTTGGCCTGCTGTGTTCATCCAGCTCCATACCTTGTTATCTCGGATTCTCCAGCATCTGCAGTACCTATCATCTCTGATAAAAATTAAGCATCCTATTTCACTTGCAAAATCAACTGTTAAAATGTACCAAAAGAATGTTTTTGGAAGGGAAATCTCTCTTTCTGTAATGAATGATTGGTTGAGAGGTCAAAGGTAGTTGAGCTATTGGGTAAATCCAACGACCAGCCTTGAACCCGAGATGCTCGAAGGGAATGTGTAGATTAAAATATTGCAATTTGTTCACCAACTATTCAATCCATCTACCTTTTAAATCAAGCAGACTGTGAAGAAATGAGATGATTAAACTTTCAATGAGTTGTGTGCTTTAGCAATGTCACTGAACGGAGTGGAGGTAAGGATTTTTAAGTACTGAGTCAAATTTGTCTGAGAGTTTCACAAATATATCTCTGAGACATGGCCTTTTATTTGAAACACATTTAGTTGTTTGCTGCATAAGCTGTTGTGGTGACCCTCAGGTTAAATTCACCACCAGTCATCTCTCTCTAATGAGGGAGCAACCCATGGTTCTTTGGGACTGGAGCGACTTTATCTTAATATACATGAGGCATTGATGTAGCACAGTTCTGTACAATAAAATTCCTGACCCTTGACTGATCACCATTGGTGACCATAATAAACTAAAAAGCAAGTCAAGACTTAAGTGTGGTTAGGTAGTAAATTCTGAATGAAGTGGCAAAATGCAAAAAGTCAAGGCAGGGCAGAGATGATGTGATCATCAAAGTAGATGCAAAGTGAGTGAACGCTAAGACAGCAAGCTAAGGGTACTGAAATGCATCATACTACAATCCATGATCAGAGCAGTGTGCTGACCCTGCATGCAAAGTGGCCTGGTAGCAGCATTACAATGAAAGACGTCAGTGTGCTGCAAAGTGCAATAGAGCAGGCAACTGCATGCAAAGTGGGTGAGAGGTGTGTCATGATGATATAGTGATGATGCCAACTCTGTGAAAAAAGGACACAGGTGATCACTGACCAAGAAGCATGCCAGAAGATGTTAGAAACTGCTTCCAAGTTGGGGGTCTGGAGGAGCAAGTGGTGAGCTGAATCTGCCAGGTACATGCTCTGGCTTTCATGGCACAAACTGTTGCCATATAGTTTCTCTGCACCACATAGGAGAATAGCACATGCATATACATAGGTAACAGGTATTGCAGAGTAGGTAATAAAGCGGTGTTAATGCATGAAAATAAGCATCTCTCTGCTCCCTAGTGAGATGCTTATTTTCTCATTTCAGGTGGAAAATTAGACTTTTTTTCCTCAATGTCATTTTGTTTCACAACATTTACCCCTTTAACATCACCACCACTCCACAAACACCTCTCCCATGTTACAAATCCATTTCTAACTATCAATGCTGTTCATTGCAGCGCTCAACTTCTAATTGTATGATGATGCATTCACTTGATGTGCTACCTTGTCTAGAATCTTGCGGAGCACAGAATCAGTTGAGTGTCTATCGATGAAAATTCTGATATTCCAGGAGAGTTTAAGTTTTTATGCTGCAGTGATATTTCCATGTCCTAACCTCATTAGCCCATTCAGTGTGATGAAGAATTCATGCATATGGGATGGGACCCAGCATAGGCAGGCCAAATCATCCCCCTTCTCCAATTCCCTAATAACAGCTAATGATTTAATTTGCATTCTGTAGCCTCTTCTGCTGGTAGATGGTGGACAAGGCCAGAATCCAAAGGCTTGTTCTTTTCACTTCCTCTACCCCTCCCCCAAACCCGATTGACTTTGATAGTCTTAATAGCAGCATCTGTAATTATTCAAGACTGTGCGTTATTAATGTTGAGGAATTTAAATTGTTAATTTAGTCTGAGCTAGGTAGGTAACTTTTAGATTTTTAATGTGTTCACGTGAGTAGCTGAGATGTGTGCCTTGAGTTAATGAATGCACATTCAAACATCTCAATGTATTTCCATCTCATTTTCTGAAAGCAGCTTTGTTTTACAAAAGCAGGTTCTTCAGAGGTGAACCATAAACCAGCCCTCATCTATATAATCAGTACATTTCCTGAAACTATCTTTCATTTAATCTCATCTATCTTTTAATATGAAGATAGATACAGATGTCAAAATTGTTGTACATGATCATTCTGATGTTGAAACAAAATTTTCATCTCTGGAGGAAATCAGATCAGGCAAAAGGAGTTATTGATGTTAATGTGATCTGCAGCCTTGTCACAAAATACTGCAATTAGAATACTCAATAAGAAATATTGCCCTGACTAAATAAACATTCAATTGTAGAAAACAACAAACATAAAAAATTAGACATGTAAGCACCTTGATGAGATTGTTATACCTATGTTTCGTACAAACAGAATAACTGGTAGAAGTCAAGAATCAATGGACAGAATTTCCCACTCCTGGATCAGGGTTGGTAATGGAAAGAAATTTGGGAAAATATAGTAAAAGGGGTATAATCAGATTCTTGATGTTGAGAAAGAAAGTTCAGATTTTCCTCTTTGGGCTCAAATTGTGAGTTCTGAACCTAGTTAATGAATGGCAACTGCCTTATTTCTATGTACTTGCTTATTATTTGATAACACCTCTTCATTTCTATGCAGCCTCCACATCTCCTTTGGTTCCCCTGTTCCATTTCCTAACATGAAGGTTAGCCTAGTTACTGGTCACAACAGCTCGCTGCTTGCTTCTTCAGGCCTTCAGCCGACTTTACCTTCACTACCCTTTCTGTGCATGCTCAATGAACTCTGTCATCTTCCACCATTCATGCACACAAGTGAACATTGCCAAACCTGCATCCTCAGCACATATCATGACTGCTTTAAGACCAACTCGCATGCATGCTTCTCCAGGTCACTTTATGCTCAGGGACACAAGTGCATCGCATGTATCTATACCAGATGTAACATAGCAGTCAGCTCGGTTACTCGGAGGCTGCCAACCCTTCTGGGTTTGCATTGTTTTTTGGCACAGAAGGAGGGGCAGGCAGTTTGTCACAGCCCAAAGCACTGAACAAGGGGGTGGATGTGTTTATGTATGGGACTATGCTAATGTCAATTTTAAATCCACAGCATGTGCCAACAGCTTATGCAACAAACAAAGTGAATCGCTTCAATCAACTGGCTATGTCCAAAAGTCAAAGGAATCCAGTTCTTAGTGGGCTCAAGGAAGACTATCGTCAAGCAGGGAGTCAAAGGGCTCATCCAATTTGGGTCCAAGGTGTGATCTGACCACACTAATCTCATTTTCCAGCTTTTGATCCATAGCTCTGCAGGCTACGGCAACACAAGTGAACATCTAAATACTGCTTAAATGTTACGCAAGTTTTTGACGCAACAGCCCTTCTTCCAGGCAGTGGGTTTCAGAGTCCCACCAACCGCTGGGTGAAAGAAATCATCCTCAACTCTCCTCTTAGCCTTCTACTTCTTACTTTAAATCTATGTTTCCTGGTTATTGGTCATTCTATTAATGGAATAAGTTTGCTTCTATCCATTCTATCTATGCTCCTTATAATCTTTTAAACTTCTATTACTCAATTCCTTGGCTAATAACGGCAAGTATCCCATATGACTTCTTAGCCATCTTATCTACCTGCCCTGCTATCTTCAGGAATCTATAGATATGCACACCAAGGTCCCTCTGATCTTTGGCCATTTCCAGGGTCCTATCATTCATTGTGGGACCCTGTCTTGTTGGATCTCCTTAAGTTACCTCACACTTTTGCAGGTTAAATTCCATTTATGACTGCTATGCTGACCTGACCAGTCTGTTCATATTCTCCTGCAGTTTAAGGCCATGTGCATCATTATTTCCCACCTTACCAATTTTCATGTCATCTGTTTCTTGATCATACTCTGATGTCCAAATTGTCAGTGTGCATCACAGACAGCAAGGACACCTGCACAGCTCCTGTGGAGCCCATTGGAAACAAATCAACAGTCACAGAAACATCATGCCTCTGCAGTCACCCTCTGCTTCTTACCTCTCATGCACATTGGGATCCAATATGCCACGGACTCTTACTTTCTTGACAAATCTGTTACAATGCAATTTATCAAAGCCTTTCTAAAATCGATGCAGACAACATTGAATTCATTACCCTCATCAACATTCCTGGTTACCGCTTCAAGAAATTTGAATAAAGTTGTCAAACATGACCTTCCCTCAATAAATCCAGGCTGACTACCCCTGATTATTCTGTGTCTTTCCAAGTGCAGATTTATTCTGTTCCTTAGGTTCTTTCTAATATTCTGCTCACCACTGAGGTTAGACTGATTGGCCTTTGATTTCCTGCTCTGTTCTCTCTTTCTTTTAATAATGGGACAATGTTACCTGTCCTCTAGTCCTCTAGCATCTCACCTGTGGCAAGGGAGGATTTAAAAATTACTGCTTGGGCCCCTTGCGTCCCTTGCCTGAGGTCTGTCTCATTTGGTCTGCAGATTTCTCCACTTTTAAGACTGCTTAAGGCTAGACACTCCCATCTTGCCATGTTAACTTCTTTTAACATTTCAATCTTCTACCCTGCGACGACTGACAAAAAATATTCATTGAAGATTGTGCTGACATCTTCTGGGTCCAGACACAAATCATTTCTATGGTCACGAATGGGTCCTACTGTTTCCCTAGTTATTCTCTTGGTCTTTATACATTTTTAGAAAAACCTTTGGATTTTCCTTTATTTACCAGCCAATGCTTTCTCAGGCTTTCTCTTAGCTTTCCAAATTTCCTTTTTTAAGATCTCTCCTGCAATTTTTGTAGTCCACTAGGGACTCTGCTGTATTGAGACCTCAGTATCTACCATAAGGTTTTCTTTTCCCTAACCTTTACGTCCCTTGTTATCCAGGCTTCTCTAGACTTGGTCCTACCCTTTGTCTTTCTGGGAACATAATTGTTCTTTATTCTCACTATTAGTCATAGCTATAGCATCATACTTCAATGTGCCAATTTGTGCCCTCAGCTCAACTGCTTTATTCCTCAGGCTCCTGAAAATATATTTCATTTCATCTTGCTCAATGCACTTCTTATCTAGCCTATGTTTCCTCTGCCTTCCGGATTCATTCATTATTGTCTTAACTTCTCATTCCATGTCAGCATATTTGCCTCTGAACTACATGCCAGGATCCCATTCCCCCCTGCGAATCTACGTTAAATCCATCCTAGCAGCATTAGCAAACCTCCCCACGAGGATGTTCTTGTTCAGATGTAACCCATCCAACTTGAACAGGTCCCATCTTCCCAACATCAGTATCAATGCATCAAGAATCTAAAACCCTCCAGACTTCAATTCTGGAAAAGAGTCATATTGTACTCAAAACTTAACTGTTTCCCTCTTCACAGATGCTGCCAGATCTGCTGAGTTTTCCAGCATTCTCCGTGTTTATTTTTCAGATTTCCAACATCCACAGATTTTTGCTTTGGACAGGAGAGGAGATAAGACGCTCCAGTGAATGAATGGGATACGTAGAGGGCAGGATGGGTTAGTAGTTTGGAAGAGAGCTATTGAGTGGACATCATGCATTCAACAATGAAAGCTGTAGTCCACAAGCCTCGGTGAGGGTCATATGCCGTGGCAGAGCTAGAATAAATGATGACACTTTGAGTGTGAGGTGGCAGAGAGAAAATGGTGGCACTTATCCTTTCAGAGTGATGAACTTCATGAACCTTCCTTGCTAAGTGTTACATTTTCATTCAAAACACTGCACTGACCCAGGCTGGCTGTTTCTGGTGGTGTGACCTCCTTTGCTGGTCCGCAGGATAAACCACTGCCTCTTTTCCACCAACCCATTCACCAGCACCTCCAAACTCAAGGAAAAGGACTTTTATGGCCTATTTCCTTGGGGATAGTGATGTACCAGCAAATTGGAAAGGGCAGATAGTGGCTTGCAATACATAAAGTGTTGTTCAAATATGCTGCCATAACCATCAATGTCACATAATGATGATGGTCACAGAAAACACTTCCAACTTTGATGATGTATAATTTGATGAGATGGGCATCAGAGAGGCAATTGGATAATTAATAAGCTGAAAAGCAGAAGATCGCATGAGAAATGTTCACATGGGAAATGGCGGACTGGGTACCATGAATCACACTTGGTAGAATGGTTTTGCGGAAAATAGGACAATTCAGTTCATGAAACTTACAGTTTTACAGCAAATGCTTAACAGGCAGGCTTTTTGTAAAATTCACCTTAAGAGGCACTAAAATGTTATTTAGAAGAAGGGGGATGAAAATTGTAAACTAGGGTGTTTGTAAGTTGTAAACTAAGCAAAAAGAATGAAAATGGAAAAACAACTATAACATGTAAGAAGTTTGTTATAAAAATGGAAAATTTAGGATTACTTAGCAAATACTGCAGTAGCCGAAAAGCAGAACTGACATGCAAAATACCAAAAATGGGGGACGTTGTTAAAACCCAAAAGTGTTAAAAGGTTTAAGTACTACAAGGAGAAAGAATGTTTTGTTCTGATGAAGAATCTTTACCTGAATGTTATCTTGTCCTGTATTGTACAGTTTTATTTAATGACATAAGACTGTGGGAGTTTCAAAGTGCTTTGCTCTTCGAAAGATCAAAGGTCTGCTGAATTCTGAGTAAATGATCTCAGAGCTTTGCAATTATAGAAGACAAATTAGAGACTCATTCCTTTCTCAGCTAATTCAACATAGGCCCAGGCTTAGACTTCGGACTTGTTTATAACGCACAGCAACATATTTATACTGAAAACGAAAGCATTTGTTAGCTAGCCTTGAGTTCAGAAATCATCTTATTAGCAAGCATCTCATACCAAAGTTTTTTAAACACACAAAGCAAAGATTTTCTTAATTAAGGTACTACGGCAGGGTAGATGGTTTGGGGTTTTGTCGTAACAAGGTTGTGAAAACTGTTAGCAAACATACAAATGAGGATAGAATAATGAATAGACATTTTTAATCTAATATAAATCTAACTGAACACAAGTACATTTTGTTGGTTTTTAGTCAAGTCTGAATGTTTCCTGCTCCTATAGGAGTTCTGAGCTGAATGGCTTTTTGTCAGTAGGGGGTGGGCAATGCATTGCGGGAATGGTGTGTAAAACAAAGCTGGGATTTGGGTTTTAAGTCAGGAAGTAAACTGATGACTGCCCTTCAGAAGTCACAAGGAAAGATGGGAGCTCACACAAATCTACTTAATGGCCTGTTATAAATTCCTGACTCCATGGGACATGGTTACACCCCCTTTATTCCACTTCCCATTCCATCACACTCCCTGCCACAAAGTTTGAATGCATTGGACGTTAATTTGTTAGGACAATGCATTTAATTACAAAGGAGCTGAAACAAAAATGCAAGAAAACCTCCTAAAATAAACTGCATTGATAGATACCACAAGGTAAAAAGCAACTTAACCATTTTCATATTGAAAAGTATTTTTAAGAAATGTAATTCTAATATTTGTGAAATTCAATTTTATGTATGTTACTTTGGAAAAGAAACTAATAAACTGTAGAATTAATAATAGATGTTTATTCATAAAAATGTGGATTACGCAATGCAAGAAAGGATCAATGATAGTATAATTAACACAAAATCTCTAAAACATGTGCCAGTGCGATGATTTAATGTGCTTGTTGTACTGTGATTATCTGCTGACATAGCTGCAAAAGCTCAGTACAAACATCATAACGCAGAGCAGTCAAGCATTGCTTTGATTTTGCTGAGCCAACTCCGCCTTCACCTACTGATGTGCTGTGTTGAATTTTTCTCATATCAGGTTATTGGGTTGAGACTGACTTCACTGAATCCAACATCAGGAAGACTCAAATCAGCCAGGAATGAATATGTCACTGTGTGCTGTGGGTCACCCAAAATGGGCCATCATGAAATTTAGAACATTGTTATCCATTCATAAACTTGTTCCTGTAATGCTGCTCAAGACATATAAGACAGTAGACTGAATAACACATCAGTTGGTTACCTTGTTTTGGTATAAATTAGAGGACAAGATTTTGCCCTCTAGGTTTCCGCCTAAACATTGGGGTCAAATAGGTGTGTGGAGCAAGCACTAGACAGTGATTTTCCCTGAATTGGCCAATCTGTGGGAAGAAGGGAGTCTTGCCAATCAATTGGACAAGCTCCTGAAACTGTAGGGCCAATAAGACACCATTGACATTGCAGCAACCGCAGGCTGCCAATTTCAAGGAAGGCAGAAAGAGAAAGGGAGAGAGGGACGGGGAAAGAGAAAGGGAGAGAGGGACAGGGAAAGAGAGAGGGAGAGAGGGACAGGGAGTCTTCACTTTAAAAGTTCCATCTCTTCAACATAAAACTTCTAATGAGGTAATCATGTTAAAAAGTTTAAATGTATTAAAATTATTTAAACCCCTCAACACCTGGGTCTCCATAATAGAGAGGATCCCCTCCACATATTGGGATATAGCTGGAGCAGAAGTGCAGATCCTCAAAGCCTGCTTAGAGTATTGGACCCTGGTCTGCATCTAGGCAGTTGACCAAGCACCAATTGATTTTTGATTTCTAAGAAGAGTTATGTTGGCATTGAAAGGTTAACTCTATTTCCCTCTCCACAGATACTGCTAAACCTGCTGAGCTTGTCCAGCATTTTCTGCTTTTACTGCGGGTAGTTCTTCCTATGTATCCTATGCAGTATGTGTTGATACAGGGGAATTTGGTGGGGGTAGTACAGCAGAAAAGGGGTACATTTGGCATAAATTAACTGATATTATATTTTTAATATCATTACAGCGCACTATTGATGGTTGGTTGCTGAAGAGGTCTTTGTTAACCTGATCCTATATCCCCGTCTTTGGTTAATCTCAACACTCTGATAGTCCTTCTTAATTTTCAATTAGCTAAATCTGTCTAGGTACTTTATCTCTTTAATTACTTTTGAGATGTAGTTGTTGTAGCATTGTCAACATTCACTGTCCATTCGAAATCACCCTTGAGAGGCTGATGATGACGTTGTATTGCCTACAGTAGCATATGGACATAAATGGTGCGATTGAATCCCAAGCATTGTCTGGCATTGCCCAAAAATTACTTAACTCAGGTCTCCACCAGTGAGATAGGCCCGCTGAAATGAGTTACTACACAAGAGAGCTGCTTTTGCAGACCAACAAGTCTGATAGGTTATACACATCATTTTTATGAGGCCTCATGCTAGAGTTTGGAATGGCTTCACATCAGGCCTCCTTAGATTGGCTGAATGCTGCCTTTGCACCATCAATCCTATGCCTGTAAAAGGGTCAGACGTGGTTCTACCGTAGGCACAGCTTCAAATCCATGGAGATCATAAATGACTTCAAAGTGAGTTGTTATTTCTATGTCTACCACTGCCATTCTCATGATTTTCAATCACAGAACAAACGCGATCTGGTGAAGGTTCAGACACAGCACTTGACTTTTCATTGCCATCACTGACTTACCAAAAGCTAATTGCCAAGATGCTTCCAAAAGATAAAGGTACGTTTACACTTTTAGAAATACATGCATGTGCACATTCACAATAGCCTCCTTAGAGGCAGTTATCTGTCTTAATTGTATTTGCCTTAAATCAGTCATTAATGACCATTGACTGAAAGAACTGAGAGCATCCAGAGGTTGTGCTTAAGCCTCTTGAAGATTCGCCATGAAAACAAGGAAAGACAAATCAGTTTTTTTGCATCTCTTTTGTTTACAAAAAGAATGGGTCAAACAATTTAACGAGAGGATTACTCATGCTTCAGTTCCATTGAAGAAGATTAATTGATATTTTCCTGCAAGGGATTTAACCAGGTGGATCCAGTCTACCAGTCTTTATATTTACAGAAATTGTGATCAGTGGAGCAGGCTTGGACATGTTTCCCCAGAAAGTTATTTAATTTCTGTGGTGTGACATATATATTGTCTAAATACTTTCTTGTGGTTTCTATAAATTTAGTGAGGGAACTAGCTGAATCCTATCTAGCTTCATCAGAACAAGCATTTATTATACACTTTTTGGAAAACTCAATGCAAACAACGAAAGCTTATTTTCTGAGACCATGTCGGAGAGGTTGGGTAGGAGAATAATTATAAAACAGGTGATGCGGCCTAAATGATATACAAAACCAGAGCTATCCAATCTGGAAACATACGATCACTCAACAGCCCACAGTGCCCAACAAATCTGTATTCAAATGCCAAATAATTCATTTATGTTTCATTGCATTTCTCATTCACTGATTTCCCTGACCTCCCACTGTTCCCATTTAAGATGCTCCTTAAAACTTACATTTTTCACCAAATTTCTGTTCATCTGTTCTAATTTTTGCTGCTTTGGATCGCTGTCAATTTCTACCTGATTTCTGTCTCTTTGTGAAGTACCTTGCAATGATTCACTACACCGAAGTTGCAGTATTATTGGGGCCAGACCCTAGATAATGTTCCCCAATTTATTATAGTTCTGGATAGGATAACCTGAATTGCAAAAATATCCCAAAGCTCCCAGGTGAGGAGGAATGATCCCTTCTTCATATGTCCACCCCCCTTGGTTGGTTGCAACAAGGCTGATTTACAAAGGATCCCCTCCATAGAATTTCAAAGAATTCCTACAGTGTGGAAACAGGCCCTTTGGCCCAACAAGTCCACACCGAACCTCGGAGCATCCCACCCAGACCCACCCCCCCCTCAACAACCCACCTAACCCACACCTCCCTGAACACTACGGACAATTTAGCATGGCCAATCCACCTAACCTGCACATCTTTGGACTGTGGGAGGAAACCAGAGCCCCGGAGGAAACCCACGCAGACACGGGGAGATACCCTTGTGGATACCTTCCTCACGGACCAAATAAATTTAAGTTTTAAAATCAGCCAACTTAACCAGGCTTTCTTGCGTGAATAAAAGCGAGTTGATTAGTTACTGAACGAGAGAAGAAATAAGAACACAACACAGACTAGAAATGAGAAGTGAGCGCAAAGAAAAGATATATCAGACATATATAAAGTTTCTGAGTCACTTGTGAAGAGTAGAAAGGGGAATGTTGATAGTCAAGCTATTGCTTTTGAGATTCTTGACTTTGCAAGTCGAATTAAATGGTTTTTTTGGTCTTGACTTCCTGCCTGTGACTTGCTGGACACACTCAGAGTGAGGTAGTTATTATCTTCTCTTGGTTCCTTTTTTTCTGGCTCGCTGGCCAGCAGGCTTCTGTTATTCAGAGCTTGATAGTAATGTTACCTTCAATGCAGGGGTGATCAGTAGTTCATAGTGGATAGATAAATGCAGTTCCAGCAACATTGAAGAAGCTTGACATGATTCAGGACAAAACAAAGCTTTGTGCTTGTTGCACCAGCTGTTTTGTGGCAGGAGAGAATGAAATAAATTCATCGCTGTTGGAACAAGGATTGTAAAAGGAATTTGTGCATGGAGCCTAAAGAGATTGGAGAGGTCCTTAATGAATATTTTTCTTCGGTATTCTCAACTGAGAGGGACCTGGTTGTAGAGGAGGACAGTGTGAAACAGGCCGGTAGGCAAGAGGAGGTCAATGTTAGTAAGGGATATGTGCTAGGAATTTTGAAGAACTTGAAGATATATAAGTCCCTTGGGCCTGATAGGATTTATCCAAGGATTCTATGGGAAGCGACAGAAGAGATCGCAGGGCCTTTGGCGATGATCTTTTTGTCCTCACTGTCCATGGGTATAGTGCCAGAAGATTGGAGAGAGTCATTCCCTTGCTCAAAAAGGGAATAGGGATAACCCCAGAAATTACAAGCCAGTTAGTCTTACGTCAGTGGTGGGCAAATTATTGGAAATGGCTCTGAGAGATAGGATTTATAATCACGTGGAAAGGCACAGTTTGATTCATGATAGTCAGTATGGATTTTTGAGGGGTAGATCATGCCTCACAAACCTTACTGAATTCTTTGAAGAGGTGACCAAATGAAGGTGGAGCAGTGGATGTGGTATACATGGATTTAAGTAGGGCATTTGATAAGGTTCCACATGATAGGCTCATGCAGAAGGTAAGGAGGCATGGGATGAGCAAAATGTGGCAGATTGCATTCAGAATTGGCTGACTCTTAAAAGACAAAGGGTGGTAGTGGACGGAAAATATTCAACATGGTGCTCAGTTACGAGTGGTGTACCACAAGGATCTGTTCTGGGTCCTCTTCTATTTGTGATTTTTGTAAATGATTTGGATGAAGGAGTGGAAGGGTGGATTAGTAAGTTCGCAGATGATATGAAGGTGGGTTGAGTTGTGGATAGTGTGGAGGGCTGTTTTAGATTACAAAGGGACATTGATGGGATGCAGAGCTGGGCCGAGAAGTGGCAGATGGAGTTTAACCCTGAAAAGTGTGAGGTGATTCATTTTGGAAGGACAAACTTGAAAGCAGAATATAGGGTTAATGGAAAGATACTTGGCAGTGTGGAGGAGCAGAGGGATCTTGGGGTTCATGTCCACAGTTCCCTGAAAGCTGCGACCTAGGTGGATACAGTTATTAAGAAGGTGTATGGTGTGTCAGCTTTCATTAAGAGAGGGATTGAGTTC
Source organism: Ginglymostoma cirratum (assembly GCA_024137785.1). Lineage (NCBI taxonomy): Eukaryota > Metazoa > Chordata > Chondrichthyes > Orectolobiformes > Ginglymostomatidae > Ginglymostoma > Ginglymostoma cirratum. The sequence continues at coordinate 25,309,699 of JAHRHZ010000133.1, read as the reverse complement.
AAGAGCCATGAAGTTATGTTCCAACTATGTAAAAGCCTGGTTCGGCCACATCTGGAATATTGTGTCCAGTTCTGGTTGCCTCATTAGAGGAAAGATGCAGAAGTGTTGGAAAAGGTGCAGAGGAGATTTACCAGGATGTTGCCTGGAATGGAGGGAAGGTGTTACGAGGAAAGGTTGAGAGAGCTAGGACTTTTCTCTTTAGAACGACGAAGGATGAGAGGTGACTTGATGGAGGTGTACAAAATGATCAGAGGTATAGATAGAGTGGACAGCCAGAGACTTTTTCCTAGGGTGGAGGTAGCTATTACGAGGGGGCATAGTTTTAAAGCGAGTGGAGGTAGATATAGGGGAGACGTCAGAGGTAGGTTCTTTACTCAGAGAGTGGTCGGGGCGCGGAATGCGTTGCCGGAGAGGGCAGTGGAGTTAGCCTCATTAGAGGCATTTAAGTGTCTATTAGATAGGCGTATGGATGATAGTATAAGGTAGGGGTGGGGGTTACATAGATCTTAGGATTAGGGTAAAAGTTTGGCACAACATCGTGGGCTGAAGGGCCTGTACTGTGCTGTACTGTTCTACGTTCTATATTCTATGTTCTAAACTGCTATGAAGAGGCACAGAAAATAATCCAAAGGACAAATGAAATGCTGGTTGATACATCTAGACTACGAAAATGGGAGTAGGAGACTGCAGAATATATGCTTCACTGTATAAATCCTTGCTCAAACCATACACCTGGATTTATTATGAATAGTTGGGGGTGTGTATCGGGAGTGCAGTATTATTTTACTTGAATGATATGCACTCCAAAGATTAAGCTACACGGGAGAGATTAACAAAGCCGAATTGTATTTCCAGGAATTTAGTAGGTTAAAGGGTTACTTGATTGAAGCTTTCAAGATTAAGGGCAGCGAATAAAACAGATTGGAAAAAATAATCTGCTACTTGGCAGTTCAGAAGTAGCAGGCACACTGAAGAAATTAGAGTAGAACTTTCAGGAATGAAAATGGGACACACTCCTAATAAAAAAAAATGGTTGAAGTCTTGAACTTTTTTCCACAAAAAGCAATTGATGTTTGATCAATTATTAATTTTAAAACTGAGATTGATATTTGTCATACAGGGCAATGGTGGGTGTAGTTATTCTACAGATAAATCATGATCTCATTGATTAGTGGAAAACGCTCAAGGGATTAAGTGTGCTACTCCCGTTCCTACCCCTTCTGAGGCCTCTGATTTTGTCCTCAGGTCTTCAAACACCCCTAATCCCATGAAACTCCAACTTCCCATCCGCCAGGCCTTCAACCTGCTCTCTTATATCTTATCTTCCCTTCTCAGGTCACCAATCCAAATTCAGGCTCCCATCTGCATTCTCAATTCTCCGCTTTCCTCCCCTGAGGCTCCAGGATTCCAATCCTCCCTCCCACCCAGGTCTTTAATTCCCCATTCCCTTTCCTGAAGCCCGCATCCTCTCCAGAACACTGAAATTAATGCCCCTCAAGAGCGACAGCTTGCCACCAGCGTGCCCCATTCCTTAGATCAATCCCAATACCCCAAAAAGTTCTGAGGAAGGGTCACTGGACCCAAAATATTAACTCTGATCTTTTTCGTCACAGATGCTGCCAGAGCTGCAGAGCTTTTCCAACAACTTTGTTTTCGTTCCTGATTCACAACATCCGCATTTCTTTCAGTTTTTATCCCCCAAAGCCACTGCTCCAGCACCTCATCCCATATGGAGGAGGTAAGGCTGCTGTCCCCACAACCATCACCACCCCATCCACTGTGTTGGCGTACCCTAACTTCCAGGCTCCCAGTGCTCCATCGACACTCCTTGGTCTCAATTGGTCAATTTTGTTAAACTCCAGTCCTCATCTTATTGCATGGAGAAATGCATGTTTGCTTGCCCTGTTCACAGGTCACAGATCCTCTGTAGAAGATAGCACACTGGGTCAGACAGATGACACTTCCAAATCGCTGCCTTAATGCTCATGACGAGTCTCTGAGCACCTATCACAGTAGTGAATGATTAGCACTGTTCTTTTCCATTACGAAATTCTGGCCTAATGTTTCTTCAAGAAGTGCTTATACAACATGTTGAAGGAGAAATTTTTTTTTGCTATAAGCAGCCCATTGTCACAAATCTAGTCGTTCAAATATTTAACTCAAATGCTTATTGAATAATAATAGCTTTGGTTGCACATTAAAATGAATAATATCTCAGTTTCGTTGTTGTTAATGTAGGATTATTTTTCAATTTCAGTTCATTTTACATTTCATGTACATCTCTGTACATTCACTGTAGTTATCGTTTTCACATGTCCTGAATTAACACTTGTGCAAAATGGACACAAATTATGCTGAACACAGAAAAATTAGAATACAGGTATAAATACACTTGATTCAACTTAAAGCCAAGTGAGTTTGTTATTTCCATTTATGAATTAATATCACTCTGTAAAATAGCATTGTCCTTTCATCATCAACACTCATTAACTAAATCCATCTTCAAATACACCTCCATGAGATCATTAGAATATAGAAGATGCATCCCAAAGCAATAATGTTAGACTGCACTTGGCTGTACATTGGTTCTTTCCAATAAACATAAAAATGAAATTCAACTGACAAGATTAATCTTTTATTTGCAATGGCATTTTCTATGGTGGGCATCATGATGGCAAGATTCACTTGGAAACAAAAACTAATATTGAAGTGAGGTCTGGTATTGAACAAGTACACATTTTATTGACCTGAATGCTGGCAAATGCAGTTAACCTTATTGATTTAGATAAGCACATTAAAATAGCTTAGTGAGGAATGTTTTACCACAAGCCGCTATAGTATGACCACTGTGTCAGCTATTCCGGGCTTCAAAACCTGAACACCCTGACTAAGACTGAATGTATTGATCCACTTAAAAAGCCCATCTTTGATAAATACTACATTATCACTACAAGTCTCTGCAGTCATGTTAGGTGAGCTGGGAGGGCAAGTGTAATCAGAGCAAGTCATTCGAAAGTTGATCTCAGTTTATTCACCGCCTGTGAGACTTGCAGATGTAGAAAAATACATGTGACACAGCAATAATCACTGTTACTCTGAGCAAATGCGCAATGTAAAATCTAGCCAAAAAACGAACTGTTTAATATTCAAGGGAGCAAAAAGAGAAAAGACAGGAGTCTAGAAATTATTCTGCAAAAAAAAGCATCCAGTGATGTTTTATATTAACAGCAATAAAACAATAAAATCAACAACAAAACCCTAACCCGATTTTTGACCTATAAGCTTCACAATTGACAATGGCCACTTCCAAATAATAAATTGATCTGAACTACAATATTAAACAAAGTGAATAATTCTGTGTGCCCATGTTTCCTATAATTAGCTTTATCTAATAGGAGTGCATGTTGGAAATTTAGGGGCATATATTGCCCATATTGTTATGACTATGAAAATGAATCATGTAAAGGTTATGCCACTGTATCTCTGATTTTTGGCTATAGCATTCACTTATAGAGTTATAGAGTCGTACAGTATGGAAAGAGACCCTTTGGTACAACTGGACCATGCTGAGCAGATATCCTAAAAAAAAAATCCCATTTGCCAGCATTTGATCCATATCCCTCTAAACTCTTCTTATTCACATACCCATCTAGATGCCTTTTAAATGTTATAATTGTACAGCCTCTATCACTTCCTCTGGCAGCTGATTCCATACACCCTCTGCGTGAAACATTGCCCCTTAAATCCCTTTTAAATCTTTTTCCTCTCACCTTAAAGCTCTGCCCTCTAGTTTTGGACTCCCCTATCCTGGGAAAAAGACCTTGACTATCCAACCTATCCTCATGATTTTATCCAGGGAAAATAACCCCAGCCTAATCAGCCTCTTCCTCTAGCTCAAACCATCCAACACTAGCAACATCCTTGTAAACATCCTTGTATTTTTGAACTAAACTTATAGGATTAATTGTTTGGAATTTACTTCAGATGAATTCGCCATCATCTTAATAAGTCATGAAGAAAAGCCAGTTAGGGAGTTTAGAATTAGAGTTTAGTCTTTTTATTGTGTGTTTTGTTTCACCAATAACATGCACAGTGGCAAAATACCATTGTCTAGGCTTTTGTTTAAGGATAATCTAACAACAGGATCACATAGCACAGACGGAAAGATTTCCTACCATCTATTCTAATGGAAAATATATCCATTGGGTTCTGTTGTCAGTGCTGAATTCAATAAGAATTCCATCTACGATTATTGTAGATAGGTGAAGGATTATTCTCCTTTTCTGGGTTTGAATTTAGCACAATAATTATAGACATTTTCCCTTCCCAAATTCAGCTATCATCTCTCGTGTACTTGGTGTGGGTTTGATGGGGCAGAATGGAAGGGTTGGATGATGTAGATTTCCAGATGAAGGCCTATAACTCCTTGGAACTTCATCAGAGCAGGTTATATACAAGCTGAAATATATGTGTATATACTTGATCTTTGATCTGAAAGCAATACAGTAAGGAAAAATTATGATTTAGGTATATGGACTCTATCATCATTTTTGAAGAATGTTTGAAGGGAAAGTTTAAGACTTTGCATCAATTCTAAAGGGACCAATAGAAATTTCTTTGCTTAAAAGAAATACTGAGCCATGTGACCTGGTGACACTTGACCTGGACACACTATCAACAGGAAGAAGGTTAAGAAAGAAGCCACATGGTTGAGACCAACAAATGAGAACTGTAGACTTAAAGGAGTGTTAACCCTAACCCCATTGCAGGAGCTGGATGGTGAAGTCAATCAGCTAACTGTTGCAGACACAAAATAAAGTCAAGCGGGATAAAAAATAGAACTAAAAGAGATTTCTTCTGAAGAGTTGAAGCAAATCTCTCAGAAGAAGGTGTAAGTTTTTCTATTTATCAAAAAGGAGACAGGAGTTATTGAGTGCAAGCTAAAAACTTGGAAAACTGTGAGAGTATCTCAAACCCATTAAAGAGTAAGGTGTTTTACTAAAAGTGGACAGACTTTGAACCAAGGTGTCATAGGTTGATCAACTGAAAAGGAACTCTGGAAAGCTATACCATGAAGATTGTCATGATCTGAATAAGAGATGGTTCATACATGTATGTTGCTAATGATAATCATACTCAACAGTCTGGTAGTCCTGTGGATGCAAGAGGTCCAATCATTCCCATGGACGACTAGAAGGCTTTTTAAAAAATAATTTACTTTCTGTAAACATTCATTGCTTGTTGCTGGCAGCTAGTTAGGCCTCAACAACCATGAAATTCTGAATCTGATGGCTCCAGGCTTTCCACTGCTCATTTCAGGCAACTATTGGTGAACAATGTATATGAAGAACCCAAACATTGTTTTAAACTGTTTCAAAAATGGCCCATGATCAACTAGGTCAGGAGCCCTGGAGCAAGATATTGGCCATCATAAAAACACAAACAATGAGTATGAATTTCTACCCATTATTCTGAAGCCCTCCATTTCAATTCACAAGCTATCAGTAACCATCCTGGTTTAGTTTTAATACACATTAAAAAAAATCATTTTGAAGTGTTATGATATGTCCTTATCAAATTGAAAACTGGATCATGGCAGTTATTTGTGAATTGTTATGGAATTTCAAATATATTAAATTGAATACAATAGCAAAATGACTCAATAAGTGTACAGAAGTTGTTTTAATCAATGAAAATTGGACAGATTCTGATTATTTCTGTGTCTTTGTAGACTTATTTCCACAGGCCCGCCTTCATTTCACTTGACAATAACAGACAAATGCACAGAACAAACTGAATGCTACACAATTAATGGTGTGAAACATCTTCAGATTGTTTCTGTGCTATTTATGAGTTATAGGTCATGATTTTTTTCCACTTACAAAAGAACACCTGGAACAAATCATCACTTACATGACACCTAATATATAGCTATTATTGTTTAGTTTAATTCTGCAAAAAAATACTTTGAGTCTTACTCCATAAATTGACATTTTGTCTCTTTTGAGTGGGATCTAGTCTAGTGGGACAAAATGTCCTTAAAATGAGCCATTAAAAGATGACACTCAAATGGTTAGAAGCACTAAGCTAAAACACAGCAGAGAACAGCTGTCCAGAAATGATCAATTGCCAAACCACATGGCTGGCTATTAAATTTTAATGTGCCTTTTAAGCAAAGATTTTGCTTATCAGGGAGAAAGATTCTCAGGGAAAATATTGATATTGATTCCATTATTTTAGATGTAACTGATCCTTTAAGTAATTTTTCTTGGTTTCAGTGTCAGTTTTTAAGTGTCTGCGTGGACTGAGTAAATCATTAAAGGGCTTGTTCATTTAAAATTCTGAGCCTAATGCGTGAAGGATTCTTTAGTGCACTCATCGCAACATCTGTTGCAAGCAAACTCATTCATTCCACTGAAGTAAAAGCAAAACACTATCTACACAGGGAACTAAATTATGAAAATTAAACCTTCCTTCAAGTGCTTTTAGAAGGTGCCTTAATTGATTATTCTGTGGTGGAGTTTAATTCAAATATTGATTACTTTTAACTTGTTAAGCCAATATTGGACAGGAATCAGGAATGATAGATATCAAGAGACAAACTGACAGTTTAATCTTGGTATATTCCTTCAAATCCATCTAAAGCTTGACTTGAAATTTATCAATATGTTTTCACATTAGGGTCATCATGAAGTATGTCATTGTTTGCAGAATTTCCTGTCAGCTACCTGTGAATGTCATCTGCATCAAAGAGCAGAATTTAGGAAAGCTCAATATTCTCTAGATGTGGTTTGTCTTATTGTAAACCCTAAAATATACATTTCCAAGCAGTGGAGGTTAAAGGAAATGCATTGTACAACGATTAAAGTATCACTTAGCATTTCCATGTATATTTTACAAAGATTTAAGGCCTGGCTCTTTGTAGGCCACGATAAAATACCATTATTGCTGCAGAAGAAATACATTCTGGATTTGTCTCAAGAGACTGACAGATTGTAGTTCAGACATCTTCCAAGTAGTATATGCTCAGTAAGGCACCACAAATGATGAAGCACAAAAATACAATGGCCACGAAAATCATGTCTGCAGAGCTCTGGTGCCAGAGCTATAAAATTGTTGGTCAATTACTTCCAGTTCCTTTCATGTGGCCTGTGCACTGTGTTCTGAATGTGGCATGTGCAGGTCTGAAACATGCAGAGTTAGAAGGTTGAAATTGACAGACCACCATGGGCACAGAAAGGGTGGACCCTTAAATTAGGGGGCAGTGTCATCATTGCCAGACCTCCTCCATACCATCATTTTGGTAGTGTTGGGTAAGCATCAAGTGGATTGTTCATCCATGACGTTACAGCTCTTAACTGGCAATTAGTGACCAAACAAAGGCTTCACCATCCTGATGCTTTGACTTAAAGGGTGGTGGGAGAGGTCTGCACCGATAGTGTAGTCCTGTAGGTTTGGGCTACTGGTCAGTGAAAAAAAGGTTTTCCACCTTCCTGGTTCCCCTGTGCCAATTGCAAGCCCCCTGAGATCTTTGCCTTCCCACATCCATCCTTTCTCTGTCATTTCCAACATGTCCCATAACTCCCTCACCGCAGCTTGGCAGTCCAGTGAGACTTTGTTGTTTTTGGGGGCAACCACTCATGTTTCCACTTTCTCCTGGACCTCCTGCAAGACCAGCAGTGGCCAGCAGGGCAGCAGACGGGCAGAGCTGCTGGCCTCTAATTTGTCAGCTCAGTGAGGTGGGTCTTCTCGCTGGAAATGTCCTGTCTCATAATAGTTAAAGGCTGTCACCCAAAAACTAAAATGAGGTTAACTGGCCAAGTGGAGGCAGGAATGCACAACCTAACTCCCATTCTCCCATCCCCACCAACAACCTTGAAACTGGGGTGTGAGGAGCCCACTGTATAACCCAGTGAAGAAAGAGGTTATGCTTATGATTGAATTTATGCAGACCTCTGTTAATTAAATGATCAGTCACATTAGCTTCACTTATTATTACCTTGTTATTACAACATTACCTTGTTGCACTGCTAGCTTGTTTCACTCAACAACCGATCCAAGATCCATTTGAAATCATTCATTGTTTCCATTTTCACCACCTATGTAAGCAACATGCTCCAAGACCTTAACACAAATATTTCCTTCAACTTCCACTGCATTTCTTGCAAAAAGTTGCATATATTATTGTGCCAAGTCTTTGTACAACCTACTAATAGGAACATATCTTCCTTTTCTATCTTATGCGAATCGATCATGAATTTGTACACCTCTATCAAATCTCACTTCAGTCTCCTTTGCTTCAAGATCTGGTCAATCTCCTCTCCATCCTCTCAAGGACCTTCACGTCATTTCTAAAGTCTGGTGACCACAACTGGATGTAATACTTTAGTGGGGGGGCCTATCCAGAGCTTTATAAAAGTCACTTTAACTTCTTGCTTTTGTACTTTACTAACCATTCAGTAATTCTTAGGGGAGTAAATAATTAATATGGGGTACAAATAGGAACGTAGTAATAATAGGGAACAGTATAATGAGGAGGATAGATACTTTTCTCTGAAACCATGAATGTCAATCAAGGAGCCATGATATGGAGGTGCCAGTGTTGGACTGGGGTGGACAAGGTCAGAAATCACACGACACCAGGTTATAGTCCAACGGGTTTATTTGAAAACACCAGCTTTTGGAGTCTTACTCCTTCTTCAGGTGTTGGTGAGAGAAGAAGTGTCAGACACAGAATTTATAAATAAAAGATCAAAGAGTCACACAACTGATGAGGATGTACTAAACAAACCTAAGATACTGTTAAATTTTTTATCAGTTAGAAGGTTTTAATTGATTAATGCGTACATGTAAATCTCCAAATTCCTTTGAAGTCCCTGTCTTGAGAGAACTAAAGATTTTATCTGTTTTGAAAAGAGGTGACATTTTAGGTCAGACAATGCATGTTATGTGTGAGGCCTTGTTTAGAATCTATGTGTGTTTAGGCTTGGAGTCAGACTGATTTTATTTCTTTAAAGTAGAAATTTATAAAGCACCACATTAACTGACTGTCTCTAAATTGCACGCTTTTTGAACAAAATAGAATGTATCAGCAAATACAAATCCACCCCATAGATTTACATGTGCGTGTACAAGTGTGTATGTGTGTGTGTGTGTTTGTGTGTGTGTTTTTGTGAGGGAGAGTGAGAGAGTGTGTGTGTGTGGGTGGGTGGATGGGGAGGTAATAACTGTGTGTGTGTGTGTGTGTGTGTGTGTGTGTGTGTGTGTGTGTGTGTGTGTG
>JAHRHZ010000133.1:25276562-25300409 GCA_024137785.1 Ginglymostoma cirratum | reverse complement strand
GTGTGTGTGTGTGTGTGTGTGTGTGTGTGTGTGTGTGTGTGTGTGTGCGCGCGCGTGAGAAGAAGGCTGTGTAGTCTGCACAATGGCCAGGGTTAAGTACATCTCCTCACTGGGCTTCAGAGAAACTTGAAGTGGGAGGGGAGGAATCCAGTTGTTCTCATCTATGCTGGTACTAAGAACATTAAAAGGAGGTTCTACTGAATGATTTTGAAAGTTGGCAGTAAAAGCAGAACCTCCAAGATAATCAACTCTGGTTTCTGCCCTGAGCTATGAGCAAATGAATCAAGGTAAATAAAGTTAAGGAATTAAATATGTGACTTAAAGATTGGTGTGGGAGGAATGGGTTTTAGTACAAGGGGCACTGGCACCTGTAAAGGGGTAAAAGAGAACTGTTCCAGTTGAATAAGCTTCACTTGAACCATGCTGGGACCAGTGCCCTGGAAAAATTGAATAACTAGGGCTATACAGAAGGCTTTAAACTGTTTAATTAGAAGATAGAGGGCTCAAGAGCAGGAATTAAGTAAGCATACAAAACAATGAACATAGCTATGTTACATCATTTTGATTATTATTAATAACTGACCATGATTAACTAGTGAAGTTAAGGATTGTATCAAATTGAAAGAAAAACTATAAATCATACAATTTGACAAAGATTAGTAATAAACCAAAGGACTGGGAAAGTTTTAAAAGCCAACAAAATATGATCAAAAAGCATGAAAGAGGTAGAAAATAAACTATGAGGGCAAGCTGGTGTGGAATATAAAAATGGACAGTAAGAGGTTCTTTAAATATATAAAAAGGAAAAGAGAAGCCAAAGTGAACTTTGGCCCCTTGGACAACGAGTCTGGCGAAATAATAATGGGGAATCATAAAAAGACAGAAGAGTTAAATAAGTAATTTGAATCAGTTTTCATGGTTGAGGACATTAATAGAATTCCAAAAATATGAAATAACATAGAGGGGCCCAAGGGAGGAAATAAGACTATAACTGTCACTCAAGAAAATGTACCAGGGAAAACTAATGAAGCTAAAGGCTGATAAGCCAGGTGGACCTGGGGGGTCCCATCTTAGGATTTTAAAAGAAATAGCTACAGAGGTAAAGGATGCACTGGTCGTAATTGTCGGGGAGGCAATGCCTAGTGGTATTATCACTGGAGTATTAATCCAGAGACCTAGGTAATGGGTTTTGGGGACCCAGTTCACATCCCAGGAATTAAAAGTCTAATGATGACCATGGATCCATTGCAATTGTCAGAAAAAGCCATCTGGCCCTTTAGGGAAGGAAACTGCCATCCTTACTGGTCTGGCATCCATGTGACTCCAGACCCACAGCAATGTGGTTGATTCTTAACTGTGTTCTGGGCAATTAGGGATGGGCAATAAAGGTGGCCTAGCCAGAGACGCCCTCATCTCATGAACGAGTAAAAGAAAACTTCTAAAAATTCCAGAGGACTGTAAAACGTATTCAAAAAGAGACGGAGACAAAATCAGATAACTATAGGTCAGATAGTTTAACGTTTGTCATTGGAAAAACGTTAGAGTATATTACGAAGGATGCAACAGCCAAACATTTAGAAATACATAATACAGTCAAGTAGAGTTAGCTTGAATCAATGAAGGGGAAATCATGTCTCACAGATTTGCAGGAGAAATAGAAAAGCCGAATATTATTTAAGCAGGGAAAGACTGCAGAAAGCTGCAGCAGAGAGGAATTTGTGGGTTCCAGTGCATGAATCACAAAAACTAGCGTCTAGGTTCATTATGTAATAGGGAAAGAAAATTGAATGTTGGCCTTATTTCTAAGGGAATAGAGTATGAAGATGAAAGGTCTTACTAAAACTATACCAGTCATTAGTCATAGATAACAAGCATGGGGCTGGATGAACTCAGCAGATCAAGCAGCATCATAGGAGCAGGAAAGCTTGACGTTTCGGGCCTAGACCCTTCATCCGAAATGGGGGAGGGGAAGAGGGTTCTGAAATAAATAGGGAGAGAGGGGTGGCAGACAGAAGATGGATAGAGGAGAGGATAGGTGGAGAGGAGACAGACAAGTCAAAGAGGCGGGGATGGAGCCAGTAAAGGTGAGTGTAGGTGGGGAGGTAGGGAGGAGATAGGTCAGTCCAGGGAGGACGGACAGGTCAAGGGGGCGGGATGAGGTTAGTAGATAGGAGATGGGGGTGCGGCTTGAGGTGGGAGGATGGGATAGGTGAGAGGAAGAACAGGTTAGGGAGGCGGGGACGAGCTGGGCTGGTTTTGGGATGCGGTTGGGGGAGGGGAGATTTTGAAGCTTGTGAAATCCACATTGATACCATTGGGCTGCAGGGTTCCCAGGCTGAATATGAGTTGCTGTTCCTGCAGCCTTCAGGTGGCATCGTTGTGGCACTGCAGGAGGCCCAGGATGGACAAGCCATCTGAGGAATGGGAGGGGGGATTGAAATGGTTCGCGACTGGGAGGTGCAATTGTTTGTTGCGAACCGAGCACAGGTGTTCTGCAAAGCGGTCCCCAAGCTTCCGTTTGGTTTCCCTGATGTAGAGGAAGCCAGAACGGGTACAGCGGATGCAGTGTACCACATTGGCAGATGTGCAGGTGAACATCTGCTTGATGTGGAACGTCTTCTTGGGGCCTGGGATTGGGGTGAGGGAGGAGGTGTGGGGGCAGGTGTAGCACTTCCTGCGGTTGCAAGGAAAAGTGCCTGGTGTGGTGGGGCTGGAGGGGAGTGTGGAGCGGACAAGGGAGTCATGGAGTGAGTGGTCCCTCCGGAAAGCAGACAAGGGTCGGGAGGGAAAAATGTCTTTGGTGGTGGGGTCGGATTGCAGATGGCGGAAGTGTCGGAGGATGATGTGTTGGATCCAGAGGTTGGTGGGGTGGTACGTGAGGACGAGGGGGATTCTTTTTTGGTTGTTATTGTGGGTTGGGTGTGTGAGGGATGAGTTGTAGTAAATGCGGGAGACACGTTCTCGACCACTGCGGGGGGGGGGCGGAAGTTGCGGTCCTTGAAGAATGAGGACATCTGAGATGTACAGGAGTGGAATGCCTCATCCTGGGAGCAGATGCAGTGGAGGCGAAGGAATTGGGAATAGGGGATGGCATTTTTGCAGGAAGGTGGGTGGGAGGAAGTGTATTCTAGGTAGCCGTGGGAGTCAGTGGACTCGAAATGGATATCGGTTTCTAGGTGGTTACCCAAGATGGAGACAGAGAGGTCCAGGAAGGAGAGAGAGGTGTTAGAGATAGTCCAGGTGAACTTAAGATTGGGGTGGAAGGTGTTGGTGAAGTGAATGAACTGTTCGAGCTCCTCATGGGAGCACGAGGCGGCACCGATACAGTCATCAATGTAACGGAGGAAAAGGTGGGGTTTAGGGCCAGTGTAGGTACGGAAGAGGGATTGTTCCACGTAACCTACAAAGAGGCAGGCATAGCTTGGGCCCATAGTTCCCCATATGGGAGAGCCTAGGACCGGAGCGCTTAGTCTCAGAATAAGGATTACCCCATTTAAGACAGAGATGAGGAGAACCTTTTTCTTTCAGTGATTAGTCAATTTGATGAATTCCTGGTAGCAGAGGACTGTAAAAGCACGGCTGGTTTGCACATTGAGACTGAGATAGATTTTTAATCAGAAAGGGAATCAAGGATTATGGGGATAAAGCAGGAAGTGGAGTTGAGGATAATCAGATCAACCACAATTTCATTGAATGATAGAGCATTCTGCTCCTACATCTTATGGTAAAACATACTCCACCTCCACCAATCTATCTACATAAACATTCACATTCTTCTGTTCCTGCACACTTTAAAAATGTCCTGTTAATCCTATATTGCCTATTCTTGTCCCTCCTAGCATAATGTTTCACCTCACACTTCTTATTAATTTTAAACTGGCACTTGTTTTCCATTCTGCTCCAAGATTTGTCAAATTAGCACATTTTTCGGTTTTGCTTTTAATTCCAATATTCAAACCATACACACACACACACACACACTATACCATATATATACAATTTAAATACATATACAAACATAAATAAAAATATTTGATATGTTATACATCCCTATGAATGAACCTTGGGGATCATCACTATCACCACTTGTATGAAAACTGCCATCAACTGTGATATGCCTTATTTTGTCTTAAATCTAATTTTTTTCATCCAAGCTGACACTAATTTTTTTTTATGTTAGCTTCAGTTTTGTTTGCAAACATTTTATTTGATATTTTGCTGATTTTAAAAACTAGTCCATTTAGACCGCATACATGTCATCGTCGACCTCTGTGTTACTTCATGCAAAAGATTCAATTAGGTTGTTCAAATACAATCTGCCTTTTACAAAAGCAATAACATCTCTGAACAGGATGATTAAAAAAATGAACTAAATTTTTAAAAAACGTGATGGAAACACTCAGTAGGTTTAGCAGCATCTGTAGAGAGAAACAGAGTTAATGGTCAAATTTTTGTGCTGCTCTTCAAGAGGGAGAAGCAAATCAAGTGAAGGAACTTAACTGTGTGTGAGGCCAAAAGTCAGGTCCCTGACAACAGCATGAAATTCCCAGAAATTTGTAGGTGGATTGAGCTTCCTAACAGCATGTGCCTTAAAGCCTTTGCATGCCATATATGCTCACTCAGAGACCAGCTCACCAGAATGGAGTTGCCATATCCAGTTGATTAAGTTCTCCAAGATCAGACAATGTGTGTTTTATGATTCCAAGGAGTGTAGGGGCCCCTTGTTGCATTGTGGTCCTGTCCCTGCCTCTGAGCTGGGAGTCCCACATTCATGTCCCACTAGCTCCAGAAGTGAAAGTGCAGTACCATCCCTGAACACGTTGGTGAGATAGCATCTATAAAGGAAGTGGAGCAAGAGAGGTATTGTACCTGTTGGACTTTTGGGGTGTGTAATTGCTGCTTTTTTCTCTTTGGGGAGCAGTCGCCTATGTCATGCTGTGATTCAGATCAGATGGCAGTAATTTAAGTATGGGGTACAAAAAATTAGCAAGGGTTCAGTGCAGTGGGCACAGACTATGGAGGATGGCGAAGGTCAGATGTCTATCTGGCCAAGGGAAGTAAGATCACTGTGAAAGTGTGAATGAGTGAAAAAGTTCAGCAGCACAGCCCACTCCAAGAGTTAGAGAGATGCTCCTGATTAGCAGAGAATTAGATTTCTGTAGGAGTGTCCTTTACGCATGGTGGCAACCTCTTTAACCCTTTCAAGGTAATGGTGGGGACATTGGCTTGCTACCCGTCCCTGTCACAGGGTTCACCATGCTGCTCATGCATGCATACATAATGAGTTCAAAACCTGTGTAACTGTGTGGGAAAAGCCAACTCACTCCTGAATTATAGTGACACGTATTTCTACACTCACTGCTGAACCTCTATTTTCCACCGAAGATTCTGTACAATATTTCAGGTCTGAGATTTCCTTCTCCTGACTTTTATGTCTAATGCCTTACCCACTACACTGATGTTAAAATGGCCCAGCCAGTAGTTACTGGAACTGTCCTTGCACATATTCTTAAGTGATGGTGGCACCTTTGTCATGCTCCAATCCTCTGGCATTTTCCCAGTATCTAGGGAAGTTTGGAAGATAATGGAAAGCTGTTCTATTATCTCCACCCTCAATTCCTTCAAGCCATCCAAGCCAGGCGGCTTATTGACTCTCAAGATGGCCAACATTTCCAGAGCCTCCTATATATCAATTTTCACCCTATCCGTTATCTCCAGCATCTCTGTTTCAACTGATATTTTGTAAGCATTCTTTCCCTTGGTAAACACAGGTGCTAAAAACTCATTAAGTATTCTAGCCATGTTTTGCATTTCTAAGCCTTTTGTCTGTAATAGGATACATGCCACTTCTTAATACATACTCGTATTTACATGCTGGTTGTAGACTTTTTGGCTCCCTTTTATGTTGGCTGCCGTTCTGTTCTCATATTCTCTCTTTCCCAATCTTATTTTCCTCTTCACTTTCCCTCTCAATTTGTATCTGATCTGATCCTTGCTGAAGAATTTACCTGACACACATCCTACGCTTACATCCGACATCATTTCTCCTTGAATTACCTTGAATTAGCCCCAAATTGTTTCACCCTTCTTGAACCCTAACCTATCCTGTACCCAAAATATCTCCTCCTTAAAGATTAGCTGTGGCCTAGTTGCAGCTTTTCCTTCAAGTCTGTGGGGTTTCATTATACCCTGGCTAAGCCCTTTCTTATTCTTACCTGCAGCCATAATAACAGTTGTCTGAGCCTGTATTGCAACAAGCAAATATCTCAGTATGAGCCTTCACTGTGGGACTCAATAACTTCTGCCAATGCTACAGTGGAATCTGAGACATTACTTGCCATGTGCTGCATCTTGCAGGGGTCCACAACTGCTCTCATGGAGCTAGTACCATATCCAACTTAAAGGCTCCAACCTCTGCATTAAGTCCTCTGCCACTTTGAAGCCAGACTGCATGCTGCTTGACAGCAACAACTGAGCTTTCTGGCAGGCCAGCCAATGTAGCAAGCAACTCAATGTGTGCATGTCCACCTGTGTTCTCCTGTTTGTCATCTCTTTGATGTTCTCCTCTGAATTCTCTGCAGTAGAAAGTAACTGCACCCTCTAATATGTGTTAATCTCAAATCTCATGACAGTCCCTCTCCAGCTGGAGTGCGGTGTTGCTCTCTCTCTTCAAGGAAAGGTGAGCTGGCTGGCCACGCATACAGAGTTGGGGAGGGAAGGTAGGTGGAGTGGAACTGGGCTGTTGGTCACACCTTTTGCAGATTGCACTTCCTGGTCTGCATGTGCTCCCAATACTTACCAGGCCACTTTATTCTGTGAAAGAGGGACAAGGATGTTAACTGTTCTTCAACTACCAGCACTGGCAAGTGTGTAAAGGTCAGCTGGAAATCTGTGGGCTGAATTTCCTCTAACCAATGTGGGAAATGATGAACCAGTTGTGAAATATGGAGAGAACAAACAAATCAGGTTCTTGATGTTGTGATAAAAAGTCTGATTTTCCACTCAAGATTTCAATGGCAGACAGGAAAGTTTTGCTTATGAGCAGTGAGAGGCTTACTTGCATGTATTAGTATCTCATCATTACTTAATCTTGCCTCAGTTATTTGCAGTTTGCCATTTTTCCAGGAGCTAGAGAGAAACTGGTTCCTGAAATGCAAGCTCGTGTGGGTAACTGGTGACTGCAGCTCGCTAGTGGCTTGTCCAGCCCTCCATCTTGTTTGGCATTTCCCAACACCACAGGGCACACTCTGTGCAGCAGCTGCTCACACCCTCTATCACAGAGGCTGTCATTGGCAAAAGCAGCGGCCTCTCCACATCCTCAGGGTACATCTAGAACTCACTTATGATGCAGTTCTGCACTTAGTACTGCATTTCAGAGATCACTGGCATCTTACACTGCAATGCAGTTGTGAGGCTGTTTTGCACACAGGTAAAGGTGCCCATCTAATGCATTGGAACATCTCAGGTCTCTTAGCTGGCTTTCTGAGTCGAACTCACTTTGCGCCTACTTGAATGCTCACAGCATCTCCGTCTTGCCTGTAGCACAGATAGACAGCTGAAGGAATGATATAATTGCCTTTGAGGGAACGCAGCAGAGGTTCAAACAGATTGATTCTTTGGAAAGTGGGACTCTCCTATGAGGGGAGATTAGGAAGACTGTGAAACTCCTTCTTCAGGAATGCAATATATGGAGGCTGTGGTTCACGACTGAATGTGTCACTGCTTTTCTTCTTCATACCTAACCTCCCCTTCTTTCACTCCAGTATTGGCACAAATCTTTAACTGTGCAATGCTCTGAAGTTCCATCACTGAAAATATTTGCTTTCCATAAATATTCTCTCTAAGCTGTAAAGTAAAGATACCAGAGCCCCAGAGGACCATTGGGCTGCTCTCTTATTAAAGATTGATGACTGGTGGTGAGTTAAACCATTGGGTGAGAGTCAAGCACAGCTTCTTCCCTGCTGTTATCAGGCTTATGAATAGACGTCTCATATAGTAGAGTTGATCTTTCTCTGCACCTTCTCTGTAGCTGTAATACCGTATTCTGCATTCTGTTCTATTACCCGATTATACTTGTGCAAAGTTTGGTTTATCTGGTTAGCACACAAAATAATACTTTTCACTGTATCTCAGTACATGTGACAAATATAAATCAAATCAAATCAAGGTTGAGAAGGCAGAACCTCCATGGCTGTTCAGATAACTTGAAAGGTCTCTTAAATACTCTGCCCAAGGTAGCATTTTTAGGTTATCCTGTAAGCGCAACTACACAAAAATAAGCTTTTGGACACTTAAACAAGTTACATGTGCATTAAAAAATAGATTATATGTTTCTCTCCATCTTCATTTCCTCCTTTAGAATCGTCCTCAAAATTAACCACTGAACCAAATGTTTGCTCAATCGTCCCTAAATTTTATTCTTTGCTCAATGTGCTTTTGCAAAGAATGTTAAGGATGTTAAGCATAAATGCAGCACTTGTTTCTGATTTAATTTATTGGGAATCAGAAATCTGAATTTCAGAAATTCACCAAAGATCATCAGACAGCACCTACAAAACACATGACCATTTCCATCTAGAAGGACAAGGGCAGCAGACATATGGGAACACCTCCACCTCCATTTCCCATTCCAAGCCATTCACCATCCTGACTTTGAAAATATATCGCCATTCCTCCACTGTTGCTGCGTCAAAATCCTGGAATTCCCTCCCTAATGGCATTGTGGGTCAACCTACAGCTGGCGGATTGCAGCAGTTTAAGAAGGTAGCTCACTACCACCTTCTCAAGGGCAACTAGGCAATAGCAAGAAATACTGGCCAGCCAGCGACACCCACATTCCACAAATGAATAGAAAAAAATTTGTTAAATATCACTAATAAGTTAAAAGGTAACAGATAGACATCAAAAAGATTATATTATAATATGCTCTATTTGCCAATAGAATGGATGCACCTTTAGTCCTCAATATGCTGCTTTTTGTTCACAATCAAGGAAGAATAAAGGTAAGAACATTCTCTAATTTTCACAGTTTTATCTGCACTTTAATTAAATAAAAGCAGATAAATTAATTTAGCATATCTTTGTATTTCAATACATGAAAAAACTTCACACTGTTTAAAATTTGTTGGAGCAAGATCTGCTTCATTGCATACATTACACTACAGATTTAAAAAAAACAAATAGAACTATGCCGAGTGCCAGTTTTATTGTAAATTTAGAAATATATTAAATCTATGACTGCAACAGTCATCTTTGGCTGGGCATGTTACTTATACTGATTCACTAACGCATCTTGCATTTTGATAGGCCTATTACACTATATTAGATTGAAAGAAGTGTGAAAAGAAAAAAATGCTCATGCATTTCATTTCCTTTAACTTATGTTTAATGCAGACAATTTTAAACTAAATATAAAATGTTTGAAAATGAGAGATTTAACTGGAATATTTTTCATATTTTAAATGTTGATGGTTTTATGTTAAATGACTGACACATATTGAAAGTTGTATTACAGTAAAATTAAGCTTTGTATTCACATTAAGCCTGTTGTGTTTAACATACATTTCTGCTCACAAAGCAGCAATGGGATCCAATAAATCTGTCAATTCAACATGTTTAGTCATTAGGCAGAGTATGTTGTGATAATATATTGAAAAATGAAGTCTAAACTCTGAAGATTCCTAATAAACCAAATAACATTAGACTCTAAAAATTGTGGACTGTTTAAAGAATCACTAAGGTTTGGTTACATTTATTTGAAGGTCAGTTAAGATTCTATATCAATGAACAGTGGTTTTAGTGCACATTTGTCGATCACAATTAAATCACAACTTTTCAGACACTAAATTACAAACCTCCAACAGTTATTTGATATAAATGCATTACATAGTGAGTACATTAAAGAGACACATTAAAGAATTTATGGTAAGGAAGCCAAAGTCAAAAAAGAATACAAGCTCATATTTCAACACAGCAATAAGTGTGAATAAATTTATAATGCAACTTTCGTTGTCTTAAATTTCTTCCAACTGCACTTTGAATGGGTACTTGTTTTCCCATTACTAGCCACTTTAATGCATTTATATTCTAGTTGTCTCATTTAAAGATCACTTTATAGTATTAGATGTTCAGCATCTAAGGTATTTGTTCCACTCCTGCATGATGAAATAACACAACAGTTTACATTTTTCTGAACTTGATCTGAAAACTGATTTAAAAATCCATACAGGCAATCAAATTTCCCTGAAAATATATACACACAAGTCTGCTTTGAGGTGGCTAAAATGAAGTAAAATTAGTTTCAGGAGACAGGAAGAAAGCCAAGATAGGGGAGCAAAGATCCTGCAGTAAATGGGTCCTGGTAGTGACCAGGACCGAAAAACATCCCTCCCTTGAGAGATTTGGAGCTGGGCAAGTAAAGGAAAGCAATAGAAAAGTAGACTGTGCTTTTCTTCCTTGCAGATTACATTAAATATTCAGCTAAAGGGAGGGATCAATTTACATTTCTCTTCTTGTTTCTTGTGTCTCGACTGACAGGTGCTATAAACATACATAGACAAACATAGTCCATAGCTTGCATTGCCACAATAAATTGTAGCAGAAATGTTTCACTCAATACCTAACTTAGGACCAGACAGTTTTACTTAGCCTTCAATTGATACATTTAAAACCCATATGTCATAATTAGACCTCTATCTCACATAAAAATAGGCTGACATAAAGACTGCGGGCAACTTTATGGTTAATACACAACACTATACTCTCAACACCAAACAAAATAGGTCTAAAACTACTTTTATTTTTGAATTTGTAATTTACCAGTGTAACGAAACCACTAACTTTCAAAGTATAGGACTACCAAAAATTACTGTCCTTGCCTTAGAGCAGGAACCCTTTTTAACATTACCTCAATCATATTTTGTGAGATGTCATGCCACATTCAATGCTACAGAAGGCAGTGGAGGCCAGGCCATTGAGTATATTAAAGACTGAGATAGATAGATTCTTGATTGTCAAGGGGATAAAGGGTTACGGGGAGAAAGCTGGAGAATGGGCTTGAGAAACCTATCAGCCACGAATGAATGGCAGAGCAGACTTGATGGGCTGAATAGCCTAATATCTGCTCCTATGTCTTATGGTCTTATGGTCTTATAAATAAACTATGACTGTTTTCACCAGATACATAAGCATCCCCTTTTTCATATTAAGGAAATATTTACACATCAAAAAGAGAAACTATTCTTATGAATCTCTTCTGCCTTTAAAATGGCATTGTCAAAAATGCATAAACCTGTTATTAGTTGCAACAATTTTGGATTCTTCTTCTAATGATAGCTAACCTAATAATAGGAATAAATTCTTATTCCTTGATGCTGTTCCTATGGTGAAATAATACTTCATTGCTACAGACATTTTTTTTGTACAAAAGGTGTCTGATATCTTTTATTTTATGCTCATTGTAAATTTTATGACCAAGGTAACAGTTGTTGCAAGGATTATAATTTTAACCAAAACTTATGTCCAAAACTTGCATCTTTCTGCCCAGCACTTTTCATGATCTCAATGTTGCAAAGCATTTTGCAGTCGATGAAGTATATTTTTGAAGTGTAGTCACCTGTTTTAATGTGGAATAAAGACAACAAATTTATAAACAAGAAACTCTCACAGACATCAGTGTCATAAATGACCTTATAATCTGTTCTGGTGATGTTCCCTGTGAGATGTATATTTGTCAGAACACCTGGACTAGCTTCCTTGCTCCTCTTCAAAATAATGTTGTGAGACTTCTAAGCACATGTGAAAAAGTAGAAGGTTAGCATCCATGACAATGGAATAGACAATAGATGCAGGAGTAGGCCATTCGGCCCTTCGAGCCAGCACCACCATTCATTATGATCATGGCTGTTCATCCACAATCAGTATCCTGTTCCTGCCTTATCCCCATAACCCTTGATTCCATTATCTATAAGAGCTCTATCCATCTCTTTCTTGAAAGTATCCAGAGACTTGGCCTCCACTGCCTTCTGGGGCAGAGCATTCCATATATCCACCACTCTCTGGGTGAAGAAGTTTTTCCTCAACTCTGTTCTAAATGGCCTACCCCTTATTTTTAAACTGTGTCCTCTGGTTCTGGATTCACCCATCAGCGGAAACATGCTCCCTGCCTCCAGAGTGTCCAATCCCTTAATAATCTTATATGTCTCAATCAGATCCCCTCTCATCCTTCCAAACTCAAGTATATACAAGCCCAGTCGCTCCAATCTTTCAACATATGATAGTCCTGCCATTCTGGGAATTAACCTCGTGAACCTACGCTGCACTCCCTCAATAGCAAGAATGTCCTTCCTCAAATTTGGAGACCAAAACTGCGCACAATACTCCACGTGCGGTCTCATCAGGGCCCTGTACAGCTGCAGATGGACCTCTTTGCTCCTACACTCAATTCCTCTTGTTATGAAGGCCAGCATGCCATTAGCTTTCTTCACTGCCTGCTGTACCTGCATGCTTGCTTTCATTGACTGATGTACAAGAACACCTAGATCTCGTTGTACTTCCCCTTTACCTAAATTGACTCCATTTAGATAGTAATCTGCCTTCCTGTTCTTGCCACCAAAGTGGATAACCTCACATTTGTTCACATTAAACTGCATCTGCCATGCATCCGTCCACTCACCTAACCTGTCCAAGTCACCCTGTATTCTCATAACATCCTCCTCACATATCACACTGCCACCCAGCTTTGTGTCATCAGCAATTTTGCTAATATTACTTTTAATGCTTTCATCTATATCATTAATGTATATTGTAAACAGCTGTGGTCCCAGCACCAAACCTTGCGGTACCCCACTGGTCACCGCCTGCCATTCCAAAAGGGACCCGTTTATCACGACTCTTTGCTTCCTGTCAGCCAGCCAATTTTCAATCCAAGTCAGTATTTTGCCCCCAGTACCATGTGCCCTTATTTTGCTCACTAATCTCCTATGTGGGACTTTATCAAAGGCTTGCTGAAAGTCCAGGTACACTACATCCACTGGCTCTCCCTTGTCCATCTTCATAGTTACATCCTCAAAAAATTCCAGAAGATTAGTCAAGCACGATTTCCCCTTCGTAAATCCATGCTGACTCTGACCTATCCTGTTACTGCTATCCAAATGAGTTGTAATTTCATCTTTTATAATTGACTCCAGCATCTTTCCCACCACTGACGTCAGGCTGACCGGTCTATAGTTCCCTGTTTTCTCTCTCCCTCCTTTCTTGAAAAGTGGGACAACGTTAGCCACCCTCCAATCCGCAGGAACTGATCCTGAATCTATAGAACATTGGAAAATGATTACCAATGCGTCCACGATTTCTAGAGCCACCTCCTTAAGTACCCTGGGATATAGACAATCAGGTCCCGGGGACTTATCAGCCTTCAGACCTAACAGTCTGTTCAACACCATTTCCTGCCTAATATAAATTCCCTTCAGTTCATCCATTACCCTAGGTCCTTCAGCCACTATTACATCTGGGAGATTGTTTGTGTCTTCCTTAGTGAAGACAGATCCAAAGTACCTATTCAACTCTTCTGCCATTTCCTTGTTCCCCATAATAAATTCACCCGTTTCTGTCTTCAAGGGCCCAATTTTAGTCTTAACCATTTTATTTCTTTTCACATACCTAAAAAAGCTTTTACTATCCTCCTTTATATTTTTGGCTAGTTTGCCTTCGTACCTCATTTTTTCTCCGCGTATTGCCTTTTTAGTTATCTTCTGTTGCTCTTCAAAAGTTTCCCAGTCCTCCGGCTTCCCGCTCATCTTTGCTATGTTATACTTCTTCTCTTTTATCTTTATACAGTCCTTAACTTCCCTCAACAGCCACAGCCGCCCCTTCCTCCCCTTAGGATCTTTCTTCCTCTTTGGAATGAACTGATCCTGCACCTTCTGCGTTATATCCAGAAATACCTGCCATTGTTTTTCCACTGCCATCCCTGCTAGGGTATTGCACCATTGAACTTTAGCCAGCTCCTCCCTCATAGCTCCATCGTTCCCTTTGTTCAACTGCAATACTGACACTTCCGATTCTCCCTTCTCCCTCTCAAATTGTAGATTAAAACTTATCATATTATGGTCACTACCTCCTAATGGCTCCTTTACTTCGAGGTCCCTGATCAAATTTGGTTCGTTGCACAACACCAGATCCAGAATTGCCTTCTCCCTGGTAGGCTCCAGTACAAGCTGTTCTAAGAATCCATCTCGGAGACATTCCACAAACTCTATATCTTGGGGTCCAGTACCATCCTGATTCTCCCAGTCTACCTGCATGTTTAAATCCCCCATAACAACTGTAGTAATACCTTTGCGACATGCCAATTTCAACTCCTGATTCAACTTCCATCCTACATCCAGACTACTGTTTGGGGCCTGTAGATAACTCCCATTAGGGTTTTTCTACCCTTAGAATTTCTCAGCTCTATCCAGACAGACCCTACATCTCCTGATTCTATGTGCCCCCTCGCAAGGGACTGAATATCATTCCTCACCAACAGGGCCACCCCACCCCCTCTGCCCGTCAGTCTGTCCTTTCGATAGCACGTATAGCCTTGAATATTCATTTCCCAGGTCCTGTCCACTTGAAGCTACGTCTCAGTTATCCCCACAACATCGTACCTGCCAATTTCCAACTGAGCCTCAAGATCATCCACCTTATTTCTTACGCTTCGTGCATTCATATATAATACTTTTAATTCGTTACTCCCCTCACCCTTCCTATCAATCCTTATTTCACTTGGCCATACTGTACGATCCCTTCTTGAGTTTTCTGCTCCGTTGATTCTGTTGTCTTTCTTAACTTCTCTTATTCTCACTTTCCCTTTAACTTCATTCTTAAATTTCCAGTTTGTCCCCTCCCCCCCACTACTTAGTTTGAACACACCTGTGTTGCAGTGGCAAACCTGCCTGCCAGAATGCTGGTCCCCCACCTATTAAGGTGCAACCCGTCCCTCTTGTACAATTTATCCTTACCCCAAAACATACCCCAGTGATCTAAGAATGTAAATCCTTGCTTCCTGCACCAGTTTCTCAGCCACACATTCAAGTCCATTATCTCCCTATTCCCGCCCTCTCCAGCCCGAGGAACTGGAAGCAAACCGGAGATAACCACCCTGGAAGTCCTGCTTTTCAGCCTTTTTCCAAGTTCTCTGAAGTCCCGCTGTAGAATGTCCCTCCTCTTCTTCCCGACGTCATTTGTGCTGACATGCACCACCACCTCTGGCTCTTCACCTTCACCCTTGAAGATTCCCTGCAATCTGTCGGTGACGTCCTGGATCCTAGCACCAGGAAGGCAACACACCATCCTCAAATCTCGCCTGTTGCCGCAGAAACCCCTTTCAGTCCCTCTCACTATGGAGTCCCCTATTACCACGGCTCTGCATGATGTCTGACTCCTCGGCTCTGCCTCTACGCCAATTTTTGACTCGCAGACCTGTCTGCCTCTCGGACTGGCAGTGTCGTCTGTCTCGACAGGTTCCAAGAGAGTCAACCTGTTTACGAGAGGTACTTCCCCCGGGGTCTCTCGTACTTCAAGCATCTCTTCCTTCCTCATCGTCATCCCCCTTCTCTCTTCTGGTATCCTTGGTGTAATGACCTCGCTGAAGGTCCTGTCCAGAAAATTCTCGTTTTCTCGGATGAGCCTGAGGTCATCTAGTTCTTTCTTCAGTGCTGCAACATGCTCCTTCAGAAGCTGAATGTGGACACACTTTCCACAGCTATAGGCACCATCAGTGTCCCTGACCTCCCACATCCCACAATTGCTTCCTTCATATTTGGACGGTCATGCTAAAATTTTGTGCTCAACTGTCTGGAGTGGGATTTGAATGCTCAAACTTCTGTTTAGGTAGTGAGAATGACAATCTAGCTGCAAAGTAAAGTTGGTGCCCAAATTATGGACCTATCATGGACATTTAGTAAGTACGCTTTTTGCTGAAAAATGTATGGCATTTGACCAAAACATGCAACTTATTAAGACACAAATCAACTAGCAACTTATGTTCGGGAAGAGATAGGTACAAATTGTGACTCACCATCACGATGCTGGCTGATTTGTGTTGTTCTGCTGATAGGTTTACCAAAACAGAGCTTCTTCTTCAGAGCTGCTGTAACTGCATGTTAATTGCCCATTAAATGCACTAAGAAAACTAAGGTCAGTATATCAGTCTAGGTGTACTTTTAGTTACATGTATTTGTAAACAACTAAAGTTCATTAGTTTCCACCCATAAAGTAAACAATTTTGTGCCTAGGTACCTTTGTACCAAAGATGGTGCTATCTGCCGATGTGACATTATACATTTTTCTCTGTACTCCTGTACTCCTGTACTTGAGTGCACATGACAATAAAGCTCAAAACAAATCAATTCTAAGACTGAGATCTCATTCTTCCAGATAGTGAATTGGCTTAGATTTTAGATGTGTAAAATTTTAAAATAGTTCTTATCTTTTATTTTTGTTGCGTATTTTCGCTCTATTAAGCTAATATTTCTTTTGTTCTCTTTAATTATGTTTCTCTACCTGATTTGGCACTGAATTCACTGGCACTAACTCATCCGCTACACCTGAATTAATCTATTCATTGTTCATTTCTCAGCTCTTTAATGTCATTGATTTAAAGTTACAATATTTGGCCCATTGTTCATCCAGATCCCAGATGCTCAATTAGCAATTAGGCACTTTTATATTTTACACTTTCCGAAATTTTGTGGGCGAAAGCAAATTAGAATATAAACATGCACAACAAGTCTAACAGGACATCTGGAAAAATACCCTGTTTCAGGAAAATCTCAACGACGGAGGTTAAAAATGTAAAGGAGGTCATAGGGTACAGGACAAGAAAAGTTACAAATGATCTGAAATGGGCATTTTTTTATGTATGTACACATCCCATTAACATTTGAGATTCAAATCCAACAACAAAAGTAAATGCAGAACTTCTTCAAAAATTGATTTCAATCCTAACTAAATTCCATCCAAAGGATCTAATTATCATACATCAGATCACAAATTAATTACTGAAATACTCTAAACCACATTTCTTTTGAATTTCAAGTAAGGACATTTTAATTTACATGCTATCATTAATTGGCATTTTTGCGAAAATAGAAACACACAGCTCTCATATATTGTTTTGATTTTGGTTAGTCTATATTTGGTTATTGCTTGCTTGTAATTTCTTGTTCAGCTGCCTAAGGCTGAGTCTAATTTCATTTTTGCATAGAGAAGAAGTGCTTTTTGGCAAACATTGTTTTGAGAATAACTTTACATTCCAGAAGATTACATCACGCAATATTCTTTTGCTTGTTCATGGGCTGTAGGTGTTGCTAGCTAGGCCAAAATCTATTGCCTATCTCTAATTGTCCAGAGGGCAATCAAGAGCCAACCATATTGCTGGGGTCTGGAATCGAGTATAGGCCAGGCCAGGTAAGGATGGCAGATTTCCTTCCTTGAAGGACATTAGTGAACTTGCCTGGTTCATTTGTGTTATTAGGCTAGCTTTTAATTGCTTTTTAAAAATCTAGTAGACAATTTCTTAATATAATAGATCTAGATCTACCATGATGGGATCCAAACGCATGAGCCAGGAGCGTTAGCCTGGGTTTTGGATTACTAGTTTAATGAAATTACTGTTACACAATCACCTCCCCATGGTTAATAGGCCTTTAACATGTTGAATTGTATCTGCATGCTACTTGAGGTACATAGCCCTACCATCCTACTTCGTCCAAGGACAGGACAGTGCCAGGAAACCTTAAGCCAGCCAGTGACATGAGTTTATTCACACACCCACCTCCGTGGTTGCCTCTCACTCTCTCATTAGAACTAAAACTCCTGAAAGTAGAAGTTTTAAAAGTCTGAAAAAGCAGAAGATAACTGGATTTATTGGGGTGGCACGGTGACACAGTGGTTAGCACTGCTGCCTCACAGCACCAGGGACCTGAGTTTGATTCCAGCCTCAGGTGACTGTCTGTGTGGGGTTTGCACATTCTCCCTGTGTCTGCATGGGTCTGCTCCAGTTTCCTCCCACAGTCCAAAGATGTACAGGTTAGGCAGATTGGCCATGCTAAATTGCCCAGAGTGTTCAGGGAGGTAGAGGGTGTATATTAGGGTCACAGGGGGATGGGTTTGGGTGGGATGCTCTGAGGTTCAGTGTGGACTTGTTGGGCTGAAGGGCCTGTTTCCACACTGTAGGGATTCTATGATTTACCATTACTTGCTGAACCAAAACTTCTAGAGTTTTCTTTAAGTTATATGAAATTTGTTATTTGGCAATTCACAATGAAATATTAAAACTCAAAATTCCAACAACCACAAAGATCAAATTTGACATTTTGTCCATTGTGTTGCATTCTACTGTTACAACATTTAACTGGCAAAACAAAGATACTGATCAGTGACGTTTATCTGTTGTGTTCCTTTCTCCTTCACTTTCTTTTCTGAATTGGTGAGGCGATGTCAATTTAACCAAACATTTTCTATCAGTCAGGACATCCTGATAAGCATCAAGTCCTCAATACCAATTAAGAAAATTTTTTGTCTACAAACTTGAAGCCATATTGTTTTTGATGTGTATAATTAAAGTATGGTGACTCAAAATCTCACCACAAAATTGATTCGGAGAGGGGAAGTAAGGTCTTGGTTGTGGTTCCTTTAAATTGTATAGGCTCTCAAGTGACTAGATGTTAGACATGATTTTTTATTAAACATAACTTGATGAAAGTAAAACTCCCACAACACGAGGTTGTTTTTTCAGACAAGGAATGGTATTACATTTCAAATTGTTACTTGGCGTTTGTTACGTTTTTGAATGGTGCATGCTGGATTGAAAAATAGACTGTTAAGGCTTGTGTTGGATTGTGTGGTAAATAGCTTTGAGAAAAAGGAGTTGGCGGGAGGTGAGTACAATGGCAGAGATAGAGTGAATGGAAGGTATTGGAGGGAAAATGTTGACACTGACTTTTGGATGTTTTGTAAAACAATGGTGCTGAGTGAGTTAATGTTGAGTTGTACTGAGCTCCACTCTATTGGATTATGTCAAACAGTTTTTTGGGTGGAGAAACAGTCTTGCTCAAGGTTCTGATGAAGATAAACATGATGTACCACATTCCTGATAGTTGTAATTGTGCCTAACTAGTCAATCATAGTTGTAGCTATTACTGTTCTCCAACAAACTACAAATTGGGCAAAATCTTCTCAGTGCTGAATGATGCGGAAAATGGCAAGACAGTTGGGAAAATATGTGAAATATGAAAATGTCAGTAAAATCAGATTTACAACAAAGGACTCCCATTTTTCCAACCAAGGTTTTAGCAGCAAGATGAGAAGCACTCCAGCGAGCGGTGATCCACCCAGCATAGAGAAAGTAGGTGGTAACAATTCCGGACATGGTAGTCCACTGGCTTCTGCCCCTCTGCATATTGGGACAGTCGGGCATCCCATGTTAGTCATAGGATCATTACAGTGTGGAAACAGGCCATTTGGTCCAAAATGTCATACTGACCCTTTGGAGAGCATCCCACCCAGACCCATCCTTCTCCTATAACCCTGCATTTCCTATGACTAATCCACCTATCATACACATCACTGGACACTATGGGCAATTTAGCATAGCCAATCCACCTAACCTATACATCTTTGGACTGCGGGAAGAAACCAGAGCATCTAGCAGAAACCCATGCAGACATGGGGAGAGTGTGCAAACTCCATACAGACAGCCGCCCACACATGGGACTGAACCCAGGTCTCTGGTGCTGTGAGGCAGCAGGGCTAACCACTGAGCCACTGCTCTGCATGTATTGGGACAGGCTACATGTCAGGGCTTTCAACTTACTCTCTTAGCACTCAATCACTTTACACCCACTTGAATGCTCACTGCATTTCTACTTCGCCAGGCCTTTTTGTGCATTGCTACCTGATTGGAAACTTACAGCCCCGCTGTACTTTTGGCTTGCTTTGTCTTTTAGTAAAAATACAAAGCCAGACAGTTGTCATGGTTGCCAGCAATGATCAGTCATGTGATTGCATAGTTCCATGCTACTTCCATCTCAAACTTACAGTGTGTGCCAGAAGCTCATGTAGCAAACACACTGAAAGGACTTCAGTTGAAAAGCCATGTCTCAGACATTATTGGTGTAGTTAAGCTGTGGGCTCATGCTCAGTGCATGATGTGAGATGAAGTTAGGGTGAAGGGAAAAGCTGGCAGGTTTGGGGATCCCTGGTTGTGGGAGGCTAGGCAAGAAATTGCAGAGGCCCCTTGCAGAGATGTTCGCTTCATCTTTCGCCACTGGTGAAGTTCTGAAAGACTGGAAGGTGGCTAATGTTGTTCCATTGTTTAAGAAAAGTAGCAAAGACAAGCCAGGGAACTACAGGCCAGTAAGCCTGACATCAGTGGTAGGCAAGTTTTTGGAAACTGTACTGAGGGACAGGGTCAACCAACATTTGGATAGTCAAGGTCTGATTAGGGATAGTCAGCATAGATTTGTGCGTGGGAAGTCATGTCTGACAAATCTTTTAGAGTTTTTCGAAGAGGTAACCAAGAGAAGGATGAGGGTAGGGCAGTGGATGTTATCTATATGGATTTTAGTAAGGCCTTTGACAAGGTCTCGCATGGCAGGCTAGTCATGAACGTTAGGCCACAAGGGATCCAGGGAAAGCTCGTTAATCGGATTCAATATTGGCTCAATGGTAGGAAGCAGAGGATGATGGTTGAAGGTTGTTTCTCAGACTGGAGGCCTGTGACTAGTGGTTTGCCACAAGATGCTGGGACCTTTATTGCTTTTTATTTGCATAAATTATCTGGATGTGAATGATTAGTTAGTTTGCGATGATACAAAATTAGGAGGTAACATTGATAGTGAAGAAGGTAATGAAAAATTATTGAGGGATCTTGATCAGACAGGGAAGTGGGCTGAGGATTGACAAAAGCAATTCAATACAGATAAGTGTGAGGTGTTGCACTTTGGAAAGTCAAAGTTAGGACTTATACAGTGAATGGTAAGGTCCTGAGGAGTGTTGTGGAACAGAGTACAAGTACATAGTTCATTGAAAGTTGTTTCACAGGTGGACAGGGTGGTGAAGAAAGCATTTAGCATGCTGGCCTTCATTGGTCGAAGCATTGAGGAGTTGGGATGTTATGTTACAGTTGTATAAGTCGTTGGTGAGGCCGCACTTGGAGTATTGTGTCCAGTTTTGGTCACCTTGTTCTAGGAAAGACATAGTTAAACTGGAAAGTGTGCAAAGAAGATTTATGCGGATGTTACCAGGACGAGTAGGCCTGAGTTATAGGGAGAGGTTAACCAGGATAGGACTTTATTCCTTGGGATGTAGGAGAATAAGGGGTGACCTTATTGAGGTGTATAAAATCATGAGGGGCATAGATAGGATGAATGCATATTGTCTTTTTCCCAGGGATGGGGAATTGTAAGCTAGAGGGCATATGTCTAAGGTGAGAGGGGATAGATTTTTGAAGGACATGAGGGGCAACTTCTTCACGCAGAGAGTGGTGCATGTATAGAATGGATTTCTAGAGAAAGTAGTTGAGGCAGGTACAATTGCAACAATTAAAAAACATTTGGATAGGTACATGGTTGAAAAGGGTTTGGAGCGATATGGACCAAATGCGGGCAATTGGAACTACCTGAGTGGGCACCATGGTCAGCATGGACCAGATTAGGCCAAAGGGCCTGTTTCCATGCTGTATTACTCTGTGACTGTTATGACTTGATTGTAGGTCAATAAAAATGGGAATGGGACAGCTCGAAATTGATGGGGGTCAACATGGAGTACAGAGTCATCTCTTTGAAGCGGAAAGTAATCACATGTGATCTTAGAAGTGTCATCTGTGGGTCACAATTTACAAAGATAACCTAAAATCTCAAAGGCTGCATGAGAACAAGGAACTGACGTCCCCTCACATTGAACTGTAGTTATCTGATAACACGTTCCTATGAGAAGCTGTATGGGGGAGGCTGGAGACAAGATTTCAGTGATCCTACTGCACTTACAATCCTACAGTGTTTGCATGACATGGTTTATACTGCATTGATCAGAATAAGGCCCACTATGAGGTTGTTGACTTGTTCACCTAGCTGGCTTGTTTGTGTTCAGACGTTTCGTCACCACGCTAGGTGACATCATCTGTGGAGCCTCCTATGAAGTGTTGTTATTCTACTCTGCTTGAAATTTAAACTGTCCGTTCTGTTATGGTGAGTGGTGTCATTTCTGGTTTTGATCAGTATGTGTTTGTATTTGGGTCCAACTCTATGTGTTTGTTGATTGCATTACGGGTGGAGGACCATGCCTCTAGGAAATCCCATGCGTGTGTAGTAACCATAGTAGCCCAAGCCAAACATAGACACGCATGGGAATCCCTCGAGGGATGGTTCTCCACACATAATGCAATCAACAAACATATAGAATTGGACCCCATATAGAAACCCATACAGATCAAAACCGGAAATGGCACCACTCACCATAACGGACCGGACAGTATAAATTCCAAGCGGAGTAGAATAACATTGCTTCATCGGAGGTTCCACTGATGATGTCACTAGCATGGTGACGAAATATCTGATAGAGAACAAGCCAGCTCGGCGAACAAGTCACCAACCTCATCCACAATCCGAGCTACAGATCTTGGCCAAAACTTTAAGGTCCACTATGTCAACATCACAGGCATTTGATGACCCTCCTTGTTCAAGTCCTCCATGTCCCATTGTATTGAGGATTATGCTAAACAGCCATTTGTGTGTGATGTGAGTACTGACTGCTCACATTACTAAGCATCTGTTCTGCTTCTGATATTCCCCACATGGGGCCATTAGAACAATGACCGACGGATCCAGCCACAGCAGGGGTCATCATCCCTTAGGCTGTGGTGCAACCACTGACTGAGGCTGAGTGTAGATACAATGTAGACTATTCTTTAACCAGGGCCATGGTGAAGCAAATGATAGGCCTACTGAAGGCAAGGTTCTGATGCTTGGATCAGTCCATGTGGGATCTTGCAGTTCACTCCAGATAGAGCCTGCACAGTCCTTGAATGTTGTGTCCTGGACAAGTGGAACAGGCAAAGAAAAGCTGAGAGAGAGGCAACAGTCTTTCAAGGAGGAAATGAGGGCATTAAGCAGGAGGAACATTACCCTCAGCATGATCGAGCAGTGTGCTATCGGACACAACAAGCCAGATAGGAGGTAACTGACATCCAGTTCCAATAGATCTGAATTAGATAAACTCATTATTCATTGATTGTAAAATTGTCGTTGTTCAAAAGACAAGAAGCTTCTGTTTGTTCCCAAAAGGTCAGAGATCACATGACACCAGGTTATAGTCCAACAGGTTTATTTGAAAACACAAGCTTTCGGAGCCTCAGTCCTTCTTCAGGTGTAAGTGAGAGAGGTAGTATCAGACCCAGAATTTATAAGTAAAAGATCAAAGGATTACACTACTGATGAGGATGTATTAAACAAACTTAAGATGCTGCTAAATATTTAATCAGTTAGAAGGTTTTAATTGATTTATATGTGTATGTAAATCTCTTAATTCCTTTGAAGTCACAGTCCTGAGAGAACTAAAGGTTTTATCCGTGTAAAGAAGGGGTGACATTTTAGGTCAGACAATGCATGTTAGACGTGAGCCTTGTTTAGAATCTGTTTGCGTTCTACTTAGGAGTCAGACTTGTTTTATTTCTAAAGTACGAATTTATGAAATGCCACATTGACTGACTGTCTCTAAATTGTGTGTTTTTTGAACAAAATAGAATGTATCTGCAAATACAAATTCACCCCATAGATTCGTGTGTGTGTGTGTGTGTGTGTGTGT
>JAHRHZ010000133.1:25208971-25276552 GCA_024137785.1 Ginglymostoma cirratum | reverse complement strand
TGTGTGTGTGTGTGTGTGTGTGTGTGTGTGTGTGTGTGAGAACATTTTCTGTTCACCTTCACTTTTTCTGTTGCCCAAGAAAAATTAATGTTTTCAACTGACTGAATGCTTTCCAGGATGTGATGTTCCCACATTGAACCACAGCAAGATGCTACGTAATCTGAGTGTTAGGGACAGGCTGCCTGTGCAGTGTGATTCTTATAGCTGCAGTTAAAATGACAGTTGATCAGACAGGTGATGGTGTAAAGTAGCAATACATTTACAAATGTGAGTTTCTCATTTCAAAGAATTGCCAGTGTGCATACAGGTGCACTCAGGATTCTTTCTTTTTAATTCTCTCATGCTTTGTGCAGTGTGAATGTTTACCCCTAGCTGGCTGCATTTGATCTGGTGCACGGTTGGATTATAAATATGGTGTCTGCGTCAGGAATCTGGGAAGGTCCCAGCAGCAGAAGGTACTTCCATCATTGTTAAGCATACTATTAGGATGTGCAACATACATAATGAGATGAGAAGCAGAGAGACCTTGCTCACTGTGATAACTTGCTAGAGCTCACAAAGTGAAACCTTCTATGAAACTCTCAAAATTGACACACCCAACTTTTGGTGAGTTTCAGTCCTCATTGTGTAAAGCAGATATGCCTTCTTGCACAAAATCTGTAGTCTCGATCCTTTACAACTGGTAGTTAGTTAAGCCCTTAGTGTCATCATGGAAAGGAGGTTAGTGGCAGTGAAGTACATCAGTCCCAAGTCTTCAGTGGTTGGTAACCAGAAAATACAACCTGCCAACAATACTGGGAGCTGACAATTCCACATGGTGAGCAGCAGTGTGGATTTGAATTCCATATGAGCTGGAAGACAAAACTCTTGGAAAACAAGTGAATTTTTCACTTTAAAATCATAACTACTTTAAGAAGATATGGTCAGTCACCAACTAAAATTTGAGAATCGAAAGCCAACAGCAGTGGTGGGAAAAGCAGGGTGAAAACAACGCACTAGAAGATGCTTTTCATCTCAGAACTGGCAAGAGGATCAGGGAAAACAGTGTGAAATCCAGCCACACTGGGGGTCCAGGCCTTAGACAGGGAGGTTATTTGGGAGCAATTGAAGGGTCCAGAGTTTGAGATTTCTGATGGAAAGTGGGGAACATAAAGACTAGGGAAAGAAGGAAATATACGTCTGTGTGCGTGCACGCGCGTGTGTGAGAGAGAGGGAGAGAGAGAAACAGACAGAGTTCTCATCTCTCAAAATGGGCATCGCCATCAATGCAAATGGGATCTAGGAAGGGCACAACAACTGCAAATTACAGAGTTAGGGCAAGAAAAAATAATTCATACAGGGCTGCAACATTGAAAAGGCTACTCAAGGTCATAAGAGGCAAAATTTATAAGATTTTAAGGAAGAGTCCAATAGAAAAAGAAAAATACTTGAACATTTTTTAAAAGATCAGGACACTTAGGATTTAAATTCTGATTTTGGCAGGGAAATTAAGGCTGCAGACAAAGACTTTATTTTAAAAGCAATGCAAGGTAATGTGTTTTGTGTTTGAGAACATGAGAGGCCGGGTATCTTACCAGGCAACGCAGCAGAAAGCCTTCATTTTGGCTATAAAAAAATTGGAAGCCTTTGCCCTCTTCCTCACCACCCAGCCCCACACCCATCCCACCCCCTCCCAACCACCACCAGAAGGAACCACCATTCTTATTTTTAAAAAGGTGTGAAAAACTCAAATAAGCAGCATAGAAATACAGTATTGGTATTTAGCTGAATTTGAAAGTTGAAATAAATAACACATTAATTTCTCATCAATTAATGTTAAAACTTCATTTGAAGAATTTCATATAATATTGCCAGACAACAGAAGTTTAAAAGTTCAAAGAAGCTTTAAAAGATCAGAATTTAAACACCATTTATTTAGTACAAGAATAAAATCTTAAAGGCACTAGATTACAAACAAGTTTGTGATGCTACAAATTTGAAACAGCTTTACAGGACAAACATAGCTGAACAGGTTAAAAAGAAATGGAAGGAGAAATAATGTTCCTAATTAGGTTTATTGCAAAAAAAAAGTTAAATAGAACACAGCACAGGAAATATTGGAGAAGATTATTCTTAAGATACAGAACTTCTTCAAAATTAGACACCAATTTTGAGGCTGAACAAATTAATACATCATTGGGTCCTTTGGCAGATGGCATTATAAATCACCAAAATATCAAAGAAAGTACTATACTTTTGAGAAAGTTTGAAAAGCCTTTTAATGATTATTTTGAGAACAAAATAAGTTATTGGATGAGAAAAATGTAATAGAAGAGTTCAGCTTCAAATGGATCCATAGATACTTTTGTGATCAACCATTTAGAAAGCAGAAAACTAACATCATAGATATTTGAAATCAGAATTCATATGAAACAGAATTGTTGTTGGAATAATTGAGGAGTCTTTGTCAGATTCCTTATAGTCAAAGGAAGACGTGATAGTGCAGAATGCAATATAAATTGTGCTGGAAGCAGAAGCGAGAAGGACTTTGAGTCAGATCATCAGAGAAAAACCCTACCTCAGGAAATCAACATAATTTATTCATAGAGGTACAGATACAGATACTCTAAAGAGGCACATGACTAGCTAAAACAGAGAGCAAGCCAGACAGCATATATGAAAGCAAAAATAGAGATTGTTGGAAAAGTTCAGCAGGTCTGGCAGCATCTACAAAGAAAAATCAGAGTTAACATTTTGGGTCCGATGACCCTTCCTCAGAGAAAGGGTCAGAAGACCCGGAACGTTAAATCTGATTTCTCTTCTCAGATGCTGTCAGACCTGCTGAGCTTTTCCAGCAATCTCTATTTTTGTTTCTGATTTACAGCATCTGCAGCTCTTTCAGTTTTTATTTACCATGTACAAAATGTTGTTTTAGAACCATAGAGCAATAAAGCTTCACAGGCCCAGTTATGGCAAAAAAAAATCCTACATCTAACAGATTGTAGATCACTTCCAGAAGATGTGCAGTATTTGGACACAATCTCAGAGCAGGAAAAAGCCAATGTTTACTCTTACAAAAGGGTTAATGTGGTTGTCCACCTCTGTTGGGAAAAGGTACCTGCATTAGTCAATATATCTCCATTAGAAAGGATGCAAAGGCATTCCTAGAATAAACATAAGTAGTGATTTGACTGGCTATAGTTTCACAATTAGATCAGATACCACAGCTGAGGAAACCGAGGTTACAGCCTGCAGAGATTAAATTATATGGCCCAGGTGGAATGACTACATATATTGAAGATCTGCTACAAGTAACAGTGCAACTCAAATAGCATACGAGAATAGAATATGTGCATGTGGTTCGCAATCAATACTCCTCACTTTTGAGTCTATACTTTTGTCTTGGCCCCAGTATCATTGTGGCAGCAGAAAAACTGAGACAAAACTGGATCAGAGCAAATATTTGGTGACTTACCTGTCAAGATTCAACTGATGGAAGATTTTATTGGTTTTCCTCAACTCATGGGGCAAAGTATTGATTGAGATTATCTACGTTGGCATAAGAGGATTGTTTAATACGTTAACAGGAAGGAAATCACAGGTTTGCAGGATGGAGCGAAATGTTTTCCATTCCTATCCTCAGTTAAGAACACTGTGATTTGTTGATACTTCTGCATTAAGAGATCATGGCAGGGACAAAAATGGTGACAAGCGATGCAAAATTCTTTGGTAACATGTCTGAGGATTTGAAAAAGACTAATCACCCGAAATGCAACCTAATTAACAAGCTGAAGTAAAGATCTGATACACCATAACCTAGATGTATCCGCAGATTGAGATTTGCTTAAACAACATGGAGCTGAGCTGTGTGCAACTCCAAGCAAGTCAGAACAATGTTCACATATTCAGGAGACGTGCAGAAACAAGAAATTCCCTGGTTTGAAGATACAGAATAGTACAAAAAAAGAGAACTGCTGTTCAAAACAAAAACAATTTCCTGGTGTAGAAATCCAAGATACAGCAAGGAAGAAAGCATTTGCTTCAACAGAACAGCCATCTTCCATGGTGGGCATTCATGAGATTAAAAGCTCCACAAATTAAATTATAGAGTTGCTACCTGAGTTACCATGGAAGAGTTCACCTGTGAAGGAAACTCAAAGTCGAAAATCCTCCAAATTAAATTTGTGGACCAACTATCACATTCGCCAGAAACAAGATCCTCCACAAAGGGCATCAGAGATCCTTTGGTTGAGAAATGCTTTGCAAGCAATCAGAACCATGGTTTTAAAACAAAGACCTACCAACCTTCGAAGTCAGAAGAATATACGTTCTGGAAAAACTTTACAACCTCCAGATCACCTATTTCTGAGATTTCAGCAGAGGTAGGGTAGTGGTAAATATAAAAGTTACCACATGTGCTTGAATGTATAATTTATGTACTTGAATGTATGATGTTAACTGAGAGGAAAATATTTTAGGTGGAGATACTGATTAAGGAATTGGTTCAGCAAGAATTAATGTTGAGCTGTAGTGAGCTCCATCCAATCTGATGCTGTTACATGGTCTTTCAGTGCAGAAGTAATTAGCCCTGCATAAGGTCCTAATTGAGACCGATATAACATATCTGGCTCATGATAGTTGTAATTCTGCCTAACCAGTTAATGCTAACTGTCCCTATCACTAACATGCAATAAAGTAGACCTCATTATGTAAGACAAGCGGCCCTTTGTGTTATACTATCCACTGCTCTGTCTTCCACCCCCGCTAACAGATAGACCCTTTGATGCAATGTGTAAAGGAAGATGCTCTGTTATAAGCTTCTGTTGACCTTTTGATTTTTTGTTAAATTACCCCACCAGGAAATGCCTTCCTGTTTTTTGTTCATTTTAACTCAGTAGAATGGAGGGTTGGTTGTGGTGAATTACTCTAGTCACAAGTCACCAGTTGTACACAATCAGAATGCACAACTTGCTGACAGTACTGATTCTCAGAATACAGTTTAAGGAATTAGAAAACATAGACCCCCATATAGCAAGAGGCATGGCTATTTATCATTGGGATGAAACAAAAGGAGCAATGTACAAAAGGCTAGAGTCAGAGAAACAGACAGTTCTGGGAGCGGGAGATAGCAAGAACTGCAGATGCTGGAAGTCAGAGTTGATACAGTGTGGAGCTGGAGGAAATACAGCAGGGCAGGCAGCATCAGAGGAGAAGGAAAGTCAACGTTTTGGGTCAGCACCCTTCATCAGGATTGGGGAGGGGGAAAGGAGCTCAGAAATTAATGGGGGGGGTAGGGCTGGGCAAAGGTAGGTGGGGTGGTGATAAGTGGATGCAGGCTGTGGAGATTGGTCAATAGGAAGGATAGGGGGGATTGGTGAGAAGGAAGTTGGACAGTTGCATCAGGTCAATAGGCGGGGTTGATAGGGAGGGCTGGACATAGGATATTTTGAAGCTAGTGAATTCTATGTTGAGGCCATTGGGCTGTAAGCTCCTGAGGTGGAATATAAGGTGTTGTTCCTCCAATTTTCGTGCGGACTCACTGTGACATTGGAGGAAGCCCAGGATGGACATGTCACCAAGGGAGTAGGAGGGGAGTTGAAATGGCTGGCAACTGGAAGGTGGTGTTGATTGGAGCATACAGAGAGCACAGATGCTCCACGAATCAGTCACCGAGTCTCTACTTGGTGTCTCCGATGCAGAGAAGAACACATCAGGAGCAACAGATGCAGTAGGCCAGGTTGGAAGACATACAGGTGAATCCCTTCAGATATGGAAAGATTGTTTTTGGCCTTGGATGGAGATGAGAGGGGAGGTGTAGAGGCAGGTGTAGCACCTCCTACAGTTGCAGGGTAAGGAGCCGGGTGTGGTGGGGTTGGTGGGGAGTGTGGAGTAGATGAGGGAATCACGGAGAAAGCAGTCCCTATGGAAAGCAGGTAGGGTTGGGGAGGGTGATGCTTTTTTGGTGGTGGGGTCTGACTGCAGGTGGCGAATGTGGCAGAGGATGATGCATTGGATTTGGAGGTTGGTGGGATGGTATGTGAGGACTGGGGGACTCTATGCTTGTTGTTGGGGAGAGGGGGCTTGAGGGCAGAAGTGCGGGAAATGCAGGAGATGTGGGTGAGGGTTAGTATGAATTACAGAGAGGGGAAGTTATGGTCCTTGAAGTAGGAGGACATCAGGGATGTCCAGGAGTGGGACGCTTCATCCTGGGAGCAGATGCAGTGGAAGTGGAGGAGTTGCGAGTAAGGGATCACATTTTTGCAAGAGGGTGGGTGAGAGGAGGTGTACTCCAGGTAGCTCTGGGAGTTGGTGGGTTTAAAATAGATGTCGGTGCTGAGTCAGTTGCCGGAGATGGAGATGTAGATGTTCAGGAAGGGGAGGGAGGTGTTGGATATGTTCCAGGTGAACTTGAGATTGGGGTGAAAAGTGTTGGTGAAGTGGATGAGCTGTTTGAGCTCCTTATGGGAGCGTGAGGCATCGCCAATACAGTCATAGATATAGTGGAGGAAGAGGTGAGGGATGGTGCCAGTGTGACTGCAGAAGAGGGACTGATCCATGTATCCTACCAAGAGGTAGACTTAGCTCAGACCCATGTGGATGCCCATAGTCACCCCTTTGGTTTGTAGGAAGTCAGAAGAGTCAAAGGAAAAATTGTTGAGGATGAGAACAAGTTCCATCAAGTGGATGAGAGTGTTACTGAGAGGGCACATTTCGATCATTTGTTTCACTCTGGTTTGAGTAATAAATGGTGGCATTTCTTATGGGGCATACAGCTGTCGAGAGACTGAATGTCCATGGCGAAGATGAGGTGTTGGAGGCCAGGGATTTGAAAGTTTTGGAGCAAGTGGAGGGCTTGGGTAATGCCCCAAATATAGGTGGGGAGTTCCTGAACTGGGGGGAAAAGCAATGGAGTCAATGTAGGTGGAGATGAGATCAGTGGGGCAGGAGCAGGCAGAGACAATGGATCAACTGGGGCAGTTAGGTTTGTGGATTTTGGGTAGGAGATAGAAACGGACGGTGCAGGGTTGGGGAACTATCAGTTTGGAGGCTGTGGACAGGATGTCTCCTGAGGTGATGAGGTAATTGATGGTCTGGGAAATGATGATTAGGTGATCGGGGTGGGGTCATAATCAAGGGAAATGTAGGAGGAGGTATCAGAGAGTTGGCGTCTAGCCTCAGCAATGTAGAAGTCAGTATGCCCTACTACCACTGTGCCCCCCCCCCACCCCTTATCAGCAGGTTTAATGGTAAGGTTGGGGTTGGAGTGGACAAGTGGATAGGGTCATAGCACTGAAAGAGGTGTATCAAGCCAGGGAGGGCTCAAACTGAAGGAAGTGTTAAATAACATGAGATGTAGGAGTATTGGAATGAGGTGTAGACATCCGTTGAAATGAGTGATGGGCAAACAGCAAGCAGGATTTTGTTCATGATTAGATACAGCGAGCAGACATTTAGATGACCTGATGGGGGATAAAGAATAGGGGGCTGTCAGGAGAGCAATGAAGCAATTGACTCTGCGGGTGATAAAGGCCTAAGGGATTCAGTGGCAGGTGGGGTGGAGTGAAATGATATAACAGCGATAGAATTGATTATCTTTGTGATGGAGAGGATATGAGGTCAGCAACTCAACTTCAAATAAGATACAGAAGTTGAAGAAGAGTGTTAGTTTTAGCAGAATAC
Source organism: Ginglymostoma cirratum (assembly GCA_024137785.1). Lineage (NCBI taxonomy): Eukaryota > Metazoa > Chordata > Chondrichthyes > Orectolobiformes > Ginglymostomatidae > Ginglymostoma > Ginglymostoma cirratum. The sequence goes on along the minus strand of JAHRHZ010000133.1, from coordinate 25,268,893 downwards.
AAGTGACTTACTGATTTTCACTGATCTTGTTTAGCTCATTATTCACATCAGCCTTTTTGTTAAAATTGCAAAATGTCGGAAAATATTATGAGATTAAAAAACAGTTCACAGGGGAAAAATTACTAGCTGTGCATATTCATTAACCAAAATACAAATTAGGCATATTGAAAAAGGAGAAAAAATTAGTTGGATTAGTCATGTATCATAGTGCATGCTTCTTAAATGGATAACTTTAGCTTGGTTTGGGATCAAAATATTAGGTTAAAGAAATCTGAAAAGGATAGAAAAGGAAAAGCAAAAGCATAAAGGCATTTGTGCTGCATTTGTCTACATAGCTAAATTAATTAAATAGAACAGAGAAAGAATTCTTCATTGCCAAGACTGGATGTATATAATTATGAGTAAAGTGTTGATGAATTCTAATACAATTCGACTATTTTAACTGTTATTGTTGTTAAAGCCACTAGATGGGGCACTTGTTAATGTCGTGGCAATTTCGTGGAGCTTCATCAAAAAATTGAGCTTAAGAAAGATAGAAATATAGGGAATTCGTTTTGCTCTGTCACACAGGCCCACAATGTCATCCTGCCACGTGCAGCTTTTCATTCAGATTCCAGTCCCTTTCAGCCCAATACAAGTCCATCAAGGTATTTTAAGATCTTTATTACAGCACCACTGGACATTGCTTCTTGGATGCTATCAGATGAACTATAATCAGTGAAGGTGCAAGGTGCTTTTCACTAGCAATCTTTCTCAAATTTTCCTCAACAGCTGTCATCTGCTTAAGTGCAAATTACACACTAGCTCTTCGCTCAGCTACAAGAATTACATTAACACACTTGACAAACGCTGATCCTGTCCTCTGTATTGCAAAAACATTAAAACCATTAGAATAAAGTCATTGATGGAAGTTTTGAAACAAAAAATCAGTGCATATTTATATATAAATTACAAAACTGTTAATAAAGCTTGTCAACTGCCATGGTTTGGTTAAAAATAAAGGTAAGATACCTTGTGTTATAGATTTGGAACTTAATAATTGCAACTTTACAATGCGATGACTAACCTGGTGTAATAATAAAACCATCAGTCATATACATTGTTTTATCATTTCTCCCATGGTAAAGGAGATAATTTGCTTGAATTTAAAAGTTATATCGATATGTGTCGAAATTCTTTTAGCTCAAACGTTCCAATCTGTTGTCTATTTTTAACAAATTGTAATACATTCTATTACACTCTACAAATATTCTTACTTTTAATCTGCAGTTTCTTTAAAAAAAATCTTGACAGATTGACTTGCTGACTGGAATAACTGACCACTTTGAAATGTGCACACAGTTAGTTATTTGCCATTTTGTGTGTTTGCTGACATTTGTTTTACCAGATTCTTCACGTTTTATGTCTGTCCACAGCATGTTGTTTTACCATAGTAACTGTGAGTCAGTTCTCTGCCAAAATACATTGGAAACATATCTGCAGTGTTCTTCACTGACACTTAGAATGGAGGAGTGCGATGCACTGACATCTTTGAGATTATATCCTCTTTGGCTAGTAGTTGTTGATAGATGGAACAAGTCTACATTCTAAGAGTGTTGATTTGTGGAAGGAAACGTCCCATATACAAGCAGAGCAAAATATTTTTGTGGAAAGTAATTATCAAAAAGACTGATACTAGTAAATTAGTTAACATTTCAGCATGATGCTTGGGTTACCTCTGCCTGTTCTTGTTCAGGCCAATCCTTGAGTAGTGAAATCAGCAATTCTACTTGCTTATGTCATAACATTTGCCAAACTGTGGGAACTGGGGAGGACAAACAAAAAAATTTTCCTGCTGAACAAGACAACCATTCTGACACCACATGACTGAACACTCCATCTGTCTTACTAAACCTGATTTTAAGCAGTCAAAATGTTTAATCTAATTACCGAACTTTAATTTCTCATTTTTCTTTGTAAGGGAGGGCTATTGAGAAGTAATTAAATATTTAAGTATGTTTCACTCTCCGTAAACTTCGATAATTTACAAATTCTGTTAATGTGTATAGATTTTAGATTTCGCTGTTAAAATGATTGCACTAATTTTAGAATATATTGTTGTTTTTAAAAATGTCATTTATGCTCACTATCCTCCCACCCCAAGGTTAATCTTTTGTATGATGGTAGAGCCCCTCCATTTTTGCACAACAAAGAGTCCAACCCCTCCCAATTTCTAATATTTTTCAATGTGTGAATTGAAGAGAACTGAGAGACAGATGGGTCTAGATGATCAGGTTACCTGTTATAGCAGCACATCTGCCAGGGCAGTCAATCACAATGATGTCTCTGACAGGTCGATGGAGCCTGAGCAGAGAAGAGTAATGCAAAGGAAAGAAAGGTTGAAGTCGCTTTTCCTTCATGCTTGTCTCTTGGGTTTGACTAGTCTGAAAGCTGTGCTTGAGTTTACGTGGTACAAATTCTGTTAGTCTGCGGGGAAACAGGATTGCAAAAAAAAATTTAGTCATGAACGCTTTAGGAGAGAGCTTTAGGAGTGGTTAAAAGTTTAATTTAAAATTATTTATATTGCATAAATTGTATGTGAAGGCATATGTTAAGAAGTACCTACCTTTCACTACATGATTTAGAAACTAAATGAACGGCAGATCAATTTTTACAGAGGAAGTCATATGTCTTTAGAGAAAGTCAGATGTCTTTTTCCCTAGCTAAACAATGCATTTGGCAAGCATTTTCCTAAATTCTACACAAGTACTAAGGAATTATATTTTGATAATATATTTAAATACTGTGATCTTTTAATGTCTTGTCTGTAAATACCTTGGACTGATCTATTTTGATAATATATTTAAATACTGTGATCTTTTAATGTCTTGTCTGTAAATACCTTGGACTGATCTGTAGGACATTGAGAAAAGGTGTCTATTTAATTAAATGTTCTATAATTATCTACAACAGAAACTCCTTTGGCACTAACATACAGCATATACCTAGATAAATGCACCTCAAGTATACTTTGTTTTATTATAAATTGCTACTTTAAAATTATCTAAACTTTCACTTAAGTTTCAACTTTAAGTATGTTAAGGATTTAAAATTATGATACAGTTTTGTTAATCAAAATTTGTAGTTTCTATTTGAAGATGGACAGATAAGTAGTTACAATCAATTCAAAGTTGACATTGGTGAAGTCATTTTTTGAATATATTTCATAATGGATACATTGAAATCATGCCTCTTTGTGACCTTAGCACTGACCCTGTTGGCAAGCATTTGATCTGCATAGAACTGACAAGCACATCTTTGAATCCAGCCTGTCTACTTGCAACAGGGAAATTCCTCACCATTTCTGGAGACTCTAACCCTCTCTTCACCTGGGCCCTACCAGCAGGTAACACTTGTTCCTAGCTGGCATAATGTATCTGTGTCAGTAGGCTGATTCCAAGTAATAAACCGGGTCCCACTGAGCCGGAGAAGTGAAACTCCCAGAATAGGCAATCACTGGCCCTGACGTCATCTTGTCAACTCAGTGGCCAACTAAAGGAACATATGAACACGATTAGGCTACTCAGGCCCTCAAGCCTGTTCCTCTACTAAAATAGATCATGATTAATATGTATCTTAATTCCACTTTACCTTGCTTCACCCAATAAACCTTAATAACCTTGCCCAACTAAAATGATTGAATGTCGGTTTTTAAGTTTTCAATCAATTTGGCCTCAACAACCTTTGGGAGAAGAGAGTTCCGTTGTGTGTAAAAGTGCTTCCTGACATTGTATTCTAAGAGTTGGTGGAGGTTCTGACCCCTTTCAAGAAGGACAGGGATAATCTGGAATTGATTCAGTTTACACTGGACAGTCCATTTTCAGGACAAATCCAGCAAAACCCCAAGGTATTATGTTGTCTTGATTCAGTATCAGTTTTGGCATCTAAATAACAAAAAGCATTTTATCAATTTTGTGTCAGTGCTTGTAAATGTTCTTAAAATGCAAACAAACTGTATATTTTCTGTAGTATTTTATCTGGATAACAACCCTGTATCCTGTCACATAGTGCATAAAATGTTTTTGCATGTACAATTAGTTTGTTCAGTTTCAAAAACTTCATGACAGCTTCAAAAACATACATAATTTTTCTGTCTTCAAATATGCTGTCTATAACCTATTTTTCTTAAAATCCACTTTTAGTAAAATTGTTCTTCTACTGAAATCCTGTGATGTTGACACTTAATGAAACACCTTGTAGAAAGTGACATAAATCAAAAAGAAACAAATTACAGACTGAAGCCTTAAGCAACAATTCTTATAGGAAGTCTGATAGAAGTGTAACAAACACAAATTTAAATATATATGTACCTAGGGAGAGGGGTGATTCTATGAGCAAAACAGTCTTTGAATCAGCAGAATAGCAAACAATGACAGACATTTAGGGCAAGGCCTGAAACATTGAAAAACTTAGTGTCAAGCATACATGCCAAAGTGCTGATAGACCAACAGTTCATTGCTGCAATATGTCTTCTGTGCAGGGCAAGGTTATGGGAGGTCTGTCATCCTCACAGCACTGAATAAGCATGCAGTCGGATGAAAAAGCTATTAATTTACTACAACCCTTGACCTTTGACTAAAATCACTATAAAAGTTCGGCTAGCTTATTATTATTGGACTACCACAAGCAGCCCTGGTATGCTAACTGATGCAAAGTGAAATTCAACAAACATAAAATATTAGAATTTTTTCATTTAAAAACATACATAGCACAATTGTTGCTTTAAAAGCTTTCCTAGGACAAAACATTTGAAGACTTTATATCCTTTAAGAGCTATCTTTTGGCATGCTAAACACTATTGTTACACTATTTTTAAATGAAAGTATTTTCAAGACAATATTAATTCGAATGGAATACGCTTTATGTCTAAAATGTTAAAAAGTGCTAAGATTTGCAACATTTGATAACTTTTTGAATATGAAGTTTAATCACAAATTATGACCATTGCACAGACGCACAGTAAATCAGCAGAAATTGAACTGATTCTAACTGCTCTGTACAATTTTTGTCAATATTATTGTAGCATCAAGGAAGATATCATTTTATTTTCTTGTTGTCATTGCTATGAAGCAAGAAGTCCCAACCTGATACCATGGTGGTATGCTGTAACTGAGCTATTTTTAATATTCACTTACTTATAAGTGATTTGTAAGTGAATTGTGCCCAGACAGTGTCAGAACTTTCCTGTCAGCTACTTTAGCAGCACAGAGATATCCTGATGAATAATTCATAAAAAGCAATTTTCTCCTAGTCACTGAGTCATCAATCATAGTTGCCTAAAGAGCCTTGAATTGGCCAGTGCATCTCTATTTGCAGGTAGTGTGATTCAAGAATGGCAGCCATAATCAGGCTGCCAGCTCAGGTAGCAATAAGTAACAGAAGGTGTCTCATTTTCTGATTGCTAATGAGCCACTGAAACCTTTCACTGTTTCCAATCCTCCTTTTGTTTTTTACTCTGCAAAATCACACTCAAAATCGTAGCCATGGGGAAGTTTTTTGCCAAACAAAGGTGCAGTTTGATGAAAGACCAGTGTAAATATTTGCACATTTTTTTTCTGGCAGGAATCCTGCACTGAAAAGAACCTCTTCAAAAGGGAGCTGTGATTTGATACATGATTGCATGCATTTACCCATGTAATTGAAATAATGAGAGATGATTGCTTTGAGCTAATAGTCATAAGTTACTGGTCTTTTTGTTTAATCCAGGCATCAGCTGTCAAGAGCCTCACAGGAAGATCGGGAAGATGCACCAAGGATATCATTTGCATCACCTCAGACTGTAATTTGGTTGTTTTTTCAGAGCTGATACAGGCGTCAGATTCTATACAAATCTCCCTGGAGCATCAGTGCTCTTGTGTTGTTTTGATAGGAACAAGGAGAAAAAAAGGCACGTTATGTGCCTACTCCCAGTAACTTCAATGCATTTACAGTCACAAGGAAAATGAAAGGCAATATTTTTGGCAGGCTGCTTGACAATGATGGAGAAAACCAACAACTAATTTCTTATCAAAGTAAATGCAAGTCTATATAGTGCTAAAGTCACATTCAAGCACAGTTTTCCAAAAACACACATCATATATCACTGCACTTATTGTTCAAGATGACAGATACCTTTGTATAACATATCACATCCATTAATTCCCTAGACACTACCTATTGTATTAATACTAGCTGTCTATGGTTATACAAGCAGTTTTAAGAACCATGCAAAAGACAATAGTGCAGTGATGAGTCATAATTTTTATAGTCTTGCTTAATAACGAGGTGTGAAACATGTTTTCCAAATATTGTAGCTCTGCTGTTGTCTGTATGTGATTATAATATTTATGGTAGCAGTACAAAATAATATGAAAACAACCAACATTGAGGGATGCAAGCCTTGATACTTCTCGCTTTTTCGAGTATTTCTTAGGCCAAATAGGGGCAACTCAATATCCAAGCTTGTAATTTGGGACAGAAACAATTTCTTCTCAGCTCCGCCCTTCAAATCAATGCACCGAGTTTCCAATTGCCTTCTTGGTATGCTTGTATCTTGACCACTAAGTCCCAATGCAGCTTAATTAAATATATTAAAATAAGCTCCTGTGTCATTGACACATCAGAATTCCATGTCCTACTTTCACATTGCTTAAAAGAGTTGTAGCCTGGGAGGTAAACCTCCTAATTCGTATGTCCCTTTGCTCGCTGCTTAACATTGTACCTATTACCACAGCTATTGCAATACTTCTCTCTGCTGACAGCCGGCATGCTTCTCAGTACCTTTCATTCCACTTTCTTCTATACCACTCTGTTGATACAGCTCTCTTCACTATTACTTTCTTAACCTCCTCATAGCTTGGCTATCTTTCTCACTATTCCTCTGAAATGGAAATATGTTCATGGATTTTAAACCATTTTCCTATAAATCTCATTAGACGTGACAAACTTTTGCCATTTTCAGAAGCAACTCAGATATTTTTGGTTACATATGCCATTAAATTTTACCTCTTCTTCCTCTCCTCCATTTCAAGGCCAAAATCTTCAGGCAATACCAGCAGTTGAAAAAGAGGGTCACACTGTAGTGCAGCAATTTAACTGACTATTCCCTTGCAGTCATTGGCTCGGAGACTGGCACCAATTCAGAGAAGAGGCTTGAATATAGACATATTCCCAGCATTTGTGTGCAGAAGCATGTGCAGGCAAATAAAACTGCCTGAGAAAACAGCTCCTAGGAGGGAGAGCTCTCAATTCTAGGCCTGCTAAGGATAAGGATGAAATTATTGAACAGACACATGAGAGAAGAAAGTTGATGGTTTTCCACATAAGAAATGTATTGCACTAAGACAATCATATGCCCAGCCACAGGTAACTACAAATTGAAGTAACTTTACTTTCACCTCTCCAGCAGAGTGGGCTACAGAGATAGTAAGTAATAAAAATGCTTAGATCTTGTAATTTCCCTTCCTTTGCCATTTTAAAAAATAACTTGTATTTTAAGATGTACATGTGCTTAGACATCTAGAGTACAATATGGCTGAACCAAACTCAACAACATCTGAAATAAAAGCAAAGTACTGCAGATGCAGGAAATCTGAAGTAAAACAAAATGCGCTTCAGAAATTAAGCATGTTGGTTAGCATCTGTGAAGAGAGAACTAGTTAACATTTTGAAGAAGTCATATTGGAGTTAATTTGGACTTGAAAAATTCACTTGTTTCTTCTCCACAGATGCTGCTTGAGTTCCTGCAGCACTTTGTTTTTATTTCAACAATGCCTGAAAACTTATCAGGTTGGGTCACATACTTGGTTTTACTGTAAGCACAAGCAAAACATATATATGACTGATACTGTGAGTAATTCACATCTCAAAATAATGTTTTACCTTCATACCAGTAAGTGTTTAACAAAAACATCATCATTTGAAAGGAGTAATGTAATGAACAATTTCTTCTTCCTTCTCACATATCTTCAATTAATCTATCTGGTTTCTTTCTCTTCCTGTGTGGGTATTTCTATTTCCACTAACTTGTCTCTGCTCTCTTGACATTTCTGCATGTGTCAAATCTAAACTTTGGCTTTGATTACCATTTAATGCATGGGGCTAAGACATTAATTGATTTGTCTCAATCAAAGGCCGAAACTCAATTCAGCTGAATTCCATGATATTAGAAAACTTCCATTTCTTTTAGATTTTCTCTTTCTTTCTGACTTCCAGTTTGTCCTACAAGAGGAGTTTTGATCATAGGAGGTTTCTTATGCTCTTCCCTTTGTCAGGTTTCCTTTTTTAAGCAAATGATCTATACAATACTCACATATTTTTCTGGGGTCTAGGCCCGAAATGTCAGCTTTCCTGCTCCTCTGATGCTGCTTGGCCTGCTGTGTTCATCCAGCTCTACACCTTGTTATCTCGGATTCTCCAGCATCTGCAGTTCCTGCTATCTCTGAACCAATATCATACTTCTTCACGTTACCTTGGTGGCTTTGCTCCATGTCCTTCTGATCAGCGCTGAACTATAAGTTTGATGTCATGAATCATCCTCACTTTGTCTTCTTTACTTTTAATTTGCTATTTATTTCAGGCTGAAGCAAACTAGACCTTGTTCTAGAAGTATGTTTAACACGTAACTCATGACTTGAGCAACTTGTTCTATGCTGCAGTATTCAGTGAGAGAACAACATTCTCCCATTCTTCATCCTATTTTTAATCTCTTGCCCCACAAAGAACCATCATAAACTGAGGGAATAACAAGTTTTCCTGTTATTCAGCAGTTACATTTTATCCCTGCTAGAGTGCTAAGATATTAGACTGACAAGTAAATGCGTCATTGGGCAGTTTTCAGTATCTTGTGATTTAATGTAGAAGAAGCTGTGTATGTTTTGCAAATGAACTAGGTTTACAGAATGGAAGTGGTTGATGTTCATAAATATGCAAGAGGTTACACTTGGGGCATTCAATTTCAATTGGATTTAATTGTATGGAGCTGGTAGACATTAACTTCAGTTTCACTCTTGATAGGCTGAAATTATGGATTTTCATTTAGGAAATACATCTTTGTACTATCTATCTTTATTAATAACTGCACCCAAAATGTGAGAAGATTGGCTGTAGTTCTATGTTTCACTACCTGCTTTTCTGAAGTACCACCAAGGATGATTGCCTACAGATGAAAGTTGGAAACCAAGAGAAAAAAAGTAGAAAACTAATATCTTTGGGACTGTTAAGGAACATGGAAGAAAGCAAGTGCAAATTGTTGGAGTATGAATAGACGGTGAAGAAAAAATGAAGTGGATTTGTGGAAATGACTTTACCAAAGTGCAAAAAACTAATATTGTTGCTTTCTTCAAGAAGTAAAATTAGAAATATTTTGTCAGCTGGATATCTGTCAGTTCAACACTGATGAACATTTGAGTGTTCTATTAAGAGTTCTTAGGTAAAATTTACAAGAAAGATGATGTATTAAATGCCTAGAAGGTAGTACAATTAGTTCCATATTTTCTGCACATTTGAATTCTTGATATGCAGTGAGACAGGCTTTCATCAAGGCTGAGGTTTTGGAGAGAAGTCAGAGTGCAGTGACGCTTCAGACGAGAACATCAGAGCCAGAATTTAACTTGGGAGATTTGATGTATTATAACTAACTGGGTCATGAGGAATGGAAATACCCCAGTAATACAATCAGTACCTACATAACATGGCACTCATATTTTTAAGATTTTTTTTGTCATGATTAATCAAAATTCATTCCAAAATTTCTAGCCCTGGGCAGCTGATAGACATAAATGAGATACCTTCAATCTTAAATAAAAACAGAAAGTGCTGGAGAAACTCAACATTTGTGGCAATATCTGTGTTCAGAGAAACTGAGTTCATGTTTTGAGTGTAACAATCCTTCTTCAGAACTAAAGGGGTCTGGAAAATGATCGTTTTTACATGTTGGCAAAGAGGGGTAAAAGACCTAGTAAGCACTGACAATAATAAGGAGAAGATGCAGATGCAAAACAGGTGTTAATGATAGGAGTGAATAACAGGAAATAGGCCAGATTTGTTGAGAGCAAATCCATACCATCAAGACATTGGAGGGTAATGGTGCAATTAAAAAAAGAGGAGGACAGGGTTTGTACTGTCAAATTGTTAAAGTCAATCATAAGTCTTGAAAGAATGCAAAGTGCCCAAGTGGAAAATGATATGTAATTCCTTCAGCTTGCACTGGTTATGTTGGAACACTGCTGCAGGCCCAGGATAGAAATGTTAGCAATGAGGCAAGATGGTACATTGAAATTGTAAGCAACTTGAAGGTTGAGGTCATTCTTGTGGACAGAGTGGAACTGATTTGTTAAGTAGTCACCTAGTCTGTGTTTTGTTGAGCCAATGTTGTGCTGACTGGGTGACAGAGTCCAGGACCAGAGTTCATAACCCGCCATTGGTACAGACAAGCCAGACTGTTTCAGTGTCAGTCCCCAGTCTGTGTAAATGAAAGTGGTTTTTGGTAGGAAAGGCATCCAGCTGTGAAATACACCCACAAACTCAAAAAATAAAGATAGTTATTATGAGACTGATCCAACACCATGCAAAAAGTCAAAAGAGGAACCAAGTAACATCATGGAGTAGTTTGTGGATTTTTTAAAATATGCGTTGGTTTAAATATTAACCAAAGTAAGTTTGGGATAATTGTGAGTTAACAATCATGTTTACAAAGTCTTATCCAAACTCAGTTAAGTCTAATAATTCATAACAGAAAAGAAATAGATTACGTCCAAAGAAGAGGCCAATAATTAACACAGAATTATAACAGCGTACAACGCAACCATTTGGCGCATCACGTTTGTGCCACTGACTGGATGAGAGATCCACCAGGTACCATACGCCCACCTATCTCCCATAACACTAAGCACATTTCTCCTGTTCAACTAACAATCCAACTTCCTCCTGAAAGCCTCAACTGAAGCTCCACCCACAGCATTCTCAGGCAGTGCATTCTAGAGCTTAATCTTTTGTTGCATGAAGAAATTTATCCTTACGCTGCCATTGTTTCTTTTGCCAATTCCCTTAAAATCTGTACCCTATTTTTCCTGATCCTGCCACCAAAATGATCAATTTTTCACTGTCTATTCTGTCTAGATCCTTCATGATTTTAAATGCCTCCGTCAAATCTCATCTAAAACTTCACTGTTTCCCTTGGAAAAATCCTGAATTCTCTAATCTATCTATTTAACCGAATTCCCTTATCCCTGAAATAATTCTTCTGATTCTTCTTGTAGAATTCCTACATTGAGGAAGCAGGCCAGTCAGCCTATTGAGTCCACACCAATCTTCTGAACAGAATCCCACCCAGACCTACCCTCCTATACTATTCCTGTAACCTGGCATTTCCCCTGGCTAACCCATCTACCCTGCACATCCCTGGACACTATGGGCAATTTAACATGGCCAATCCACTTAACCTGCACATCTTTGGACTGTGGGAGGAAACCCACACAGACACAGGCAGAATGTGCAAACTCCACACAGACAGTTACCCAAGGGTGGAATTGACCCTGGGTCCCCATTGCTGTGAGGCAGCAGTGCCAGCCACTGTGCTACTGTGCCCCACATACACTCTCGACTTTTCTATACTTTCTCAAGTATTCTCAAGAATTAGTATTCTTCTAAAACTGGATGCAATTCTCCAGTTGAATCCAAAGCAATATTCGGTACAAGCTAACATAAATTCCTTGATTTTATATTGCCAAAAAAAGACACATGGTGCCAAAGCTTTTTATCTTGCTATCATGAGGGCAAATGCAAGAATGCTAAATTTCAAACAATTAGAGCAACTTACACTCAAGGAGAAAAAGATGCTGATTTGTGAGCAATTTGATTTTAGCTTAACAAAGCATTACTATGGAGAAAGCTGTGGAAACCATGGCCCTCCCTCTCAAGATCCCAAGTAATTCAAAACAAAGGGACAAGGCTTGTGCCTATTCCTTTTTACCTTGCGGAGAATTTGTTTTTGGCCATGAATGTGTATTACTTGTAGCAGGTGTAAATGAGCCATGTGACAAGCCTAACTGGTTATCGTAAATTGGTTGTTAGTATAGTTTTCAAGCACTCAGGATTGCTCAGCAGCTGCTGTCCCATCACAAAACCACATTTACCAGGGCACATTCTGTTTTTGGTTTTACAAGTGATTGTTAGTTGAGAGCCAATTATATTCCACTCTGTATTCTGCCTATTATGAATAACTATTCAATCAATCAAGTTCTGGGTCTACATGGCTGGCATTGCAATGGCACTGCAATTCATATACAATGTTGCTGAATTGGGAGGTAGACAGAACATATTTATAGACTGATGGCAGCATCCAGTGCATTACAGCAATTTGAAATGGCTCGTTTAATCTGTTGCACAAATTTTTGTACCCCACAAATCACCAACCAGTTCCAAATACGCTACCTCCAGACACAATCTTCTACAAATGACTGAAGTACAATCTAAAGAAGAAATGGTCTGTGTACTGAGTGAGCATGAAATCAATAGCTTTCTTGTTGATAATCAAAACAAGAAGGCACACACACACAAAATTGACAAACCATTAGGTATGAACCATTAGGCGAAAACTACTGAACAGCAACAGAGTTAGAAGAGCAAAAAATCGACAGTTGTGATGAACAAAATTGTCTATTGTTTATCTAATTAAAAAAGGGACTCTGCTCCAAATACATTACCAAATATTGCAATCAATTGCAATATGTTTGAAACAAATTTCTCTCTCCGTCTGTTGATTTATTTTTTGTGTAAAATCACACCTTCAAAATTATACAAGAATTGTTTAAATGAGAGAAAGGTGGAAGAAGTAATGATTATGATTATGGACAAAAGAATGTAACAAAACACAGTGAACTAGATATAGATCCTCTTCAATAATCAACTCTGTCAAAAATAAATGTTTCATTTTTCTGGATGTGATTCCAGCAAGAACAACAATTTAAAGACAGGAGAAACATTGTATGCCCAAATGCAAAGCAATACTTACAAGTTTGAAAGGAAAGACAAACAACAATTAGAACATGAGTAAAAACACCAGAGACATCAAGGAAAATGAAAAGGAATATCATCACGCCCCAAGACTGAATCAGTAGGGTATCAGAATACATGACAGCTTGTCATATCAAGCGACCAATTTGTTCTTGAAAATCAATGCTTCAAATATGAAAAGTATGACAGTGTAGGTTTAAGTCAAAACCCATGGGTACAGATAATGTTGCAATATTGAAAGCAATAATGGTTGACTGTGTGCAAGAGGTGTCTCCGGTTGGAGCAACTCGATGCTCCAGACTCGAAGCTTAGGCAGGAACTGGGGCATAGGCTAGGTAAGAATGAAGTGCCTTTTGCAAAGACAAATGGAATATATTTTAATGCCAAGAGCTCGAGGAATAAGATAGACAAGTTTAGGTCACAAATTAGGAGTATGATATCACAATAATGACCAAGACACGTGGAAAGAATATGAGTAGGGGATCATTTTGGCGGCAGTGACCATAAATCAATCAAATTTAGGACAGTTATGGAAAAGGATAAGGATGGTCCACCAATAAAAGTTCTAAACTGAAGAAAGGCTAATTTTACTAAGAAAAGATAGCATTAGATGCAAGTTTATCGGGAGCAGTTGCTTACAGATAAAACTGTGTCAGAGCAGTGGAAGTGATTCCAGAAGGAAACAGTGAGAGTACAGAACAAAAATGTTCCCATAAAGAGAAAGGGTAGGACTGAGAGCAGAGAATTCTGGTTGTCAAGGGGCATAGAGGTGAGGATTAAGAAATAAAAAACCTTCCGGCAGATACTGAGGGCTCAATATGGAGAGTCCTTAGAGGAATGTAAAAGGTGCAGGGGAAAAATAAAAATACTGTTTGGAAAACTAATAAAGTACACGAGAAAGTATTGGTCAGTAAAATAAACGAAAATTAAAAGGGCTTTTAAAACAATATATAAAGAGGAAGAGATTAACTAAGGAAATGGTAGGGACCATAATAGACCATGGGGTAATATGCGTATGAACCAGGAAGATGTGGGCACTGTCTTCAAGAAGTGCTTTGCATTGATCTTCACAATGGAAAAGGATGACACAGGTATAGACATTGTTAGAACCCTTGCTGATTTATCATTATTTTTATTTTATGTTATCACTTTGGTTTGGAGTTGTGAGCTGGGAACTGTGAGCTAAAGGAGACTTTTGATTGTGGGTCACAGCTTGCGTTAAAAGGAAAGCAATTTATTTGTGAGGTCCAGCCTGGAAGGTCGCAGGTTGGTTCCAGGTCAAAATGTTCTGAGATGCTTCAACACTGTGGGAGAGCATCATGTTTAAATAGATAACTGAAGTTGGCCATTAATGAAATTGGCATCTAGGAATAGGTTCCAGCAAGTCTGGAAAAGACCTTATGCTCAACCAGATGACAGATGTTGAATGGTAATTGGGACCTTGTACAGGAGATGGTTAGTCTGTCAGGGAGTGGTCAGAGAATTGGGTTTTGGGCTGTGTTTTCTGAGAAAAAGCATCTGGATGCTGATGCTATAGAATGAAGATGTGAAAGATCCATGCCTAACCTCCCATGAGCAGCTCTTGAAAGCTCAAAGATTAGTAAACTAAATTATTACTGCTTTTATGTGAATGAATTGAAATGGTCACTCTGATCAACAACTTCATGTAACCAACTAAGAAACCATTATCTATGCCTATGGAACAATGTATACTAAAAACCATTTAAGTAATCTGGCCAGTTTGTTAATTTCTTTTATTTATCGCTTAACTGTGCCTGTTTGTCTGTCTGTCTTTCATGTAATTGGGCTGAAAACAAAGCTTTTTGGGTTCATAGTATAGACCAATTAGATTGCTTTTTTGTTTAATTTTACTCTGCTAAAGTTACTGTATTGTTAATAAATTGCTAAATCTTTCGTTTAAAATATAGACCAATGTCTAGAATTCATTATTTGCTGAGTCTGCGATGGGTTATTCCAAAACAAAATCCGGCTAGGTACCACTGAGGTCAATTTTGGGGGTCTTTGAAGATTTCCATTTTACTGTGTTGTGAATACAGAGGTAGAGAGGCTGATTTTGTTTGGCTGTCTATCTCATGTCATAACAACATCAGGATAAAGGACTATGAAATATTGGAAGAAACTAATATAGAGAGAGTGATGATACTAGCAGGTTTATCAACCTTAAAAGTAGATATATCATAGACTCAGGTGAGATGTAGCTCAGACAATTGAAGGAGGCGAGAGATGAGTTATCAAGGAATATTGTATATGTGCAACTGAAAAGACATGGAATAATCAGGGACAGTCAACGTAGTTGTCAAGGGACAAGCATGATTGACAAATTTGAATTTTTGGTGGTAACCAGTAGTATTGATGCCTACTTGATGTGGATACATAGACTTTGGTAAAGCTTTGATCGAGTTCCTCATGTCAGACTGGTCCAAGAAGGTAAGGGCCCATGGGATTCAATGCAAAGTGGTACATTGGATCCAGAATTGGCTGAGAGGCAGGAAGCAGAGAGTGATGTTAAGGCAAAGTTTCTGTGACATAAGACTTGTTTCCAGTGGGGTTTTGTAAGGCTAGAGTCTTTGCTGCTTTCAGTATATACATTCATGATTTAGCCTTAATTTAGTGGGTATATCAAGTAGTTTACAGCGGACACAAAAACTGATAGGGTGTTAAACATTGAGGATGATGGTCATAAACAGCAGGAGCACATAAGAACATAAGAAACAGGAGTAGGCCATCTGGCCCATTGAGCCTGCTCTGCCATTCAATAAGATCATGGCTGATGTTTTTGTGGACTCAGCTTCACTTACCCACCTGCTACCAAAACTCTTAATTCCTTTACTGTTCAACAATCTATCTATCTGTGCCTTAAAAACATTCAAAGAAGTAGACTCAACTGTTTCACGAGCAGGGAATTCCATAGATTCACAATCCTTTGGGAGAAGACGTTCCTCCTCAACTGAATCCAAATCTGCTTCCCCTTACTTTGAGGCTATGCCCCTTAGTTGGATATCAACAAACAGGTTGGGAAGATGGAAAAGTGACACTGAAATTCAAACCAGAAAAGCGTGAGGTAAATTGGGGAGGGCCAATAAGGCAGGGATTACAAAATGAATTATAGGACCCTGGGAAGTGCTGAAGATCTGAGGATCCTTGAAGTGCAGCTCCACATATCCCTAAAAGTTGGAGGGAAAGTGGATAAGGTAGTTAAGAAGGCAAGGGCAATACTTGCCTTTATTAGACAAGGCGTAGAATATAACAGCAAGGAATCTGTAACTGTAGAAAATGCTGATTAGACCACTTCTAATCACTACATTATAGGAAGGATGTGATTCCACTAGAGACAGTGCAGAGGAAATTTACCAGGATGTCCCATGGACTGGAGGACTATGCTATGAGGAAAGATTGGACAGACTTAAATTGGCTTGCTTGAAACAGCAAAGATTGAGAGAGGACTTTATAGAGTTGTATACAATTTTGAGAAATATAGAGATGGCCTTTTTTCCCATTAGTAAAATGACAATAACCAAGGGGCACAGATTTAAAGTAAGAAATAGAAGGCTTAGAAATATAAATAAAAATAGAAAAAAAGAAAGAGCTATGGAGCAAAAACAGAAGTTTCTGGAAAAGCTCAGCAGGTCTGGCAGCATCTTGTGGAGAAAAAAATAAAATCAGTTAACGTTTTGGGTCCGAAATGTTAACTCTGATTTTTTTCTCCACAGATGCTGCCAGACCTGCAGATCTTTTCCAGCAACTTCTGTTTTTGTTCCTGATTTACAGCATCCACAGTTCTTTCGTTTTTTAAAGAGTTGAGGAGGGTTGTTTTCATTCAGAGGATGATGGGAGTCTGGAAATAATAGTTGAATCAGATATTTGCATAACATTTAAGCAGCTTGTTCACTTATATTGTTGTGGTGTGCAAGGTTATGGACCAAAAGCTGGAAAATGGGATTAGTTTAGTCAGATCTTTGTTGGCCAGTGAGGACACAATGGGCTGAATGGCCTCCTTCAGTGCTGTTAAGGTCTACTAGTTTATCAGCCTATGAATAATTATCTGTAAATTTGATAACACCCATTTATGAGTTCATAACCAGTAGAACACTAATACAGTGCACTCTACAGAGGGGTTCAAGATTGGCATGAAGTTGGTCTTTGACCTTCATCAACATTTGCTGCTGATGCCCAATTAAATTTCTGAAAGACCCCAATGATGAGGCACATGCTAGCTTCATACCACTGCTATGGTTCCCTGATGTGGACTAATTTTTCTCTTCTCTTTTTACCCCTTTAGCCCTATCAGGGAAACAAGATGTTGATCCAGTTTTTCACTGGTAATCAGCAGGCACCCTGCTCTCTTCCACTGAGAGGGGCAACCTCCAAAAATATCATCTTGTTGCTAACCCAGGGATCCAGAACATTGACTATGCTGTTCACCATGTTCCAGCCCACTGCTTATCATTGGTGGAATGGGAAACCATCAAACTTGAGTTCAAAATTACAAAGGAGCCTTTAACTATAGCATAGTTAAACAATTCTCAAATTTTAACATGTGATTCTAAAAAAGTGGCTTTTTCGGTTAATTAAATCTGGGAAATGATCTTAGGTAAAAACTTTAGGCTGGCCTGGAGACTCAAATGTTCAGAAGTCTGCACAAGGTTAGAATTTAATGACTCTGGGAGCTGACACAAACACAAACAACAATATAATTTTCTATGTAGGAGACTCATACATCCAAAAAGTCTAAAAAAAAATGGTGGTAATTCACAAAGGCCAAAAGTAATGTTCTTTTTCGGACCTTTGCATGGCTGAATTGGGTGCAATATTCAAATATATTGTACAAAATGAGATGGTAATAACTGATAGTCAACAATTGAAATAGAAATTGATAGGCATGAAAGGCTGAAATAATGCTAGACGTGTTCAGTCAGTATGCAACATCATGAGATGAATTTAACTGCTTTTGTAAAAGCCAAAGTCCCACAAATCTTTGGTTTACTTACACTGGTGCTATGCCTCAGATCTGTTGTATAGACAATTAAGACCTGAAAGTTAACAGACGTCATGAGTAAGCTCTACTCATCAAAATTTTAATGACTGTTCCTGGGCGGGGAGCTAGCCAGTCTCCAATTTTGATTGTGCTTCTGTATGTTACTAATGGTGTGTGGGAATGTTTATTTGTAGCTATGTGAATTTGCTCTTACGTTGAGCCAGATATAAAAGACTCTCACGTGCCTCAGATCTAATGTAACTAGCTACTAAGTTGTACGTAGTGAACATATTTTGTTGAACCAAGACTGATCCAAATTCAGCTTGAGGTTTCATGAAGGCATCCTTCCACACTCACATGATATCAAAAGCCTAGGCTAATGGACTGACGAGAGACACCTCGATGGCTATGTTGGCTAGACTAAGAGTCAGGAGCACCTCCTGGTGAGCACTTCACTGCCGTCACTTTGCAACTGGCCAAGAAAGAAATGTTGCAAGTCTCTGGCACTCAGAGCACTGCCGGAATCCAGGCTTCTGTGCAGCCCCAGCTGGGAGACGATCTTATGCTGTTGGCAGTGAAGGACTTCAAACTAAGGCACAAGTAGAGATAGGAACAGCAGACAGATTGTGAAGGGAACCAGGCAGCCTGAAGAAAAATGTTGTGGACCTGCAGCAATGTGTTTGCGACCCTCCTTCCTCAGGCATGCGAGTGTCTGGTTGCCTTCATGGTTGGTTTGGCATCTGCCACAGAGAGCCAGGTCAGCAGATTTGGTGACTGTTAGACATTCACACAGATCTGCACTCCATTGTCCCATTGCAAGTGAAGGGCTCCAGTGTAGGGCAGGGTCCCTCTGCCTGAGCTGCAGAACCGGGGACTGGGACATGACGGGAAGGAAGGAAAAGACCTTCTCAAGCCATAAGGTGACACGTTTGACATGTCACTACAAATTCTTTGGTAAATATGCATTCTTTTCTCACCATCCATCAGTGTGAGCAAGTCTCTGTAACCTCAACTGCAACATAGAGGAACTGAACATACCCATCCTTCTTCTTCTGTGATGCTCCATAGTCCAAGATGTGAAGACAGGAACTTCTGCACCATGTGATTACAGAACAATGGAAGCTATTGAGGTGTCTCTCATCATTCTATTTGGGTGATATTATTTCAACAGATCGCTTTTTGGAATCACCTTACCTCCAGCGATCTTCCAATGTAGTTATGTCCAACATTCTGCAAGGATTGGAGGGTGTTCTGTATGAAAGGCTGATATTTTTGTGCATGTAGAAATGCCAGCAATTCATGAACCAGGGTGGACCTACAGTGTGGAAATGACTTCCAGCAGCAGGGCTTACTGTCCATGAGAAATATGACTTCTCTAAGGAAACAGTAAGATTTCTATGGCAGATCATTGACAAAGAAGGCAAAGAGCTAGACCTCTGCGAAATGAAGGGTAGTGAAAAGATTTCCTTTTCCAAATTCAATGCATGACTTACAATAATTTTTGGAAATGGCAAACAAGTTAGAAAATATTTTACCCAAATTGGCAACCATCACTAACCATCACTTTGAGACACTTCATCAAAAAGTCTCAGGATGATATTGGGACACACATCAGGAAGAGACCTTCCAGGAGATCAAATACAAGCTGATCATCTTGTCTGATTATAATCTATCATTCCTGGCCGTTAATGCTGCAGATGCTTCTGTCGCAGATATTACAGCAATGTTTTTCCATGGACAACCAGAAAGAGAAAGAGAACCAGTATATTTGTATCAGAGATACTAGGAACTGCAGATGCTGGAGAATCTGTGATAACAAGGTGTAGAGCTGGATGAACACAGCAGACCAAGCAGCATCAGAGGAGCAGGAAAGCTGACGTTTCGGGCCTAGACCCAATGTCCATTTCAAGCCCACCGACTCCCACAGCTACCTAGAATACACCTCCTCCCACCCACCTTCCTGCAAAAATACCATCCCCTATTCCCAATTCCTTCGCCTCCGCCGCATCTGCTCCCAGGATGAGGCATTCCACTCCTGAACACCTCAGATGTCCTCGTTTTTCAAGGACCGCAACTTCCCCCCCGCCTCAGTGGTCGAGAACGCCCTCAACCATGTCTTCCGCATTTCCCGCAACTCATCCCTCACACCCCCAACCCGCAATAACAACCTAAACAGAATCCCCCTCGTCCTCACGTACCACCCTACCAACCTCCTGATCCGTCGCATCATCCTCCGACACTTCCGCCATCTGCAATCCAACACCACCACAAAATACATTTTTCCCTCCTCACCCTTATCTGCTTTCTGGAGTGATCACTCTCTGTGTGACTCCCTTGTCCGCTCCACACTTCCCTCCAGCCCCACCAAACCCGGCACTTTTCCCTGCAACTTCGGGAAGTGCTACTCCTGCCCCTACACCTGCCCCCTCACTCCCATCCCAGGCCCCAAGAAGACTTTCCACATCAAGCAGATGTTCACCTGCACATCTGCTAATGTGGTATACAGTATCCGCTATTCTCGTTGCGGCTTCCTCTACATCGGGTAACCAAGCGGAGGCTTGGGGACCATTTTGCGGAACACCTACGCTCGGTTCGCACTAAACAACTGCACCTCCCAGTCGCGAACCATTTCAACTCCCCCTCCCATTCCTCAGATGACATGTCCGTCCTGGGCCTCCTGCAGTGCCACAATGATGCCACCCGAAGGTCGCAGGAACAGCACCTCATACTTCGCTTGGGAACCCTGCAGCCCAATGGTATCAATGTGGACTTCATAAGCTTCAAAATCTCCCCTCCCCCAGCCGCATCCCAAAACCAGCCCAGCTTGTCCCTGCCTCCCTAACCTGTCCTTCCTCCCACCTCTCCCCTCCTCCCAACTCAAGCCCCACCCCCATCTCCTAACTACTAGCCTCATCCCGCCCCCTTAAAAAAACATTTCTGAAGAAGGGTCTAGGCCCGAAACGTCAGCTTTCCTGCTCCTCTGATGCTGTTTGGCCTGCTGTGTTCATCCACCTCTGTACTTTGTTATCTCAGTATATTTGTATCTTGTTCATTACCTGACAGTTATCCTGAGCAGCTGGATTCCTAGGGATTAAACACAGCTCAGATTGTTTTACTAAGAATAAAGTGCAAGATGTTGACTCTCAGAGACGATGGCAGTAGCCTCTATATTAATGGTGGATATACTGCAAGCTTGCAAATTCACAGAAAGGTGTAAAGAATATTGGGTAGTACCTTACAAGAACCTGTTTAATGTGAGCTATGATGAGAAATTTGGCAGGATCATCTGAAAAGTCCAGTGATGTCAGGAGCAAGAAGTTACATTCTCCCACAGAGTTTGAGGCATTGAAATGAGATTCTTGCTAGGAAGTGGCAAGATGTATGTTAACGGGTATTATTGTTTGTTGGTAACCTCATTAACAAGGAATCTTGAATCATTAACTTGCAGGCTCCCGTTCTACCACAGGCAAGATAGAAACAAGATGCTGAAAATTCTTAACATGAACATCAGAGTGCTTATTGGGAAATTCCAGCTTGCTGCTTGCTCCTCCAGACAGCCATCTTGGATACTAGTCACCAACATCTCAGGGCATGGTCCTAGGCAGTGGCAGATGCACCCCGTGTTCACATACGCCGGCACCCATCAAACTCCAGCCAATGGACACTGCCATAGTACATTTTTTGATCCACTTGCAGTGTACCACTGAAGTGCCATGCTGTATGTTGGGGTGCACAAAACATTTATCAGAGCAGAACTACTGCAAGGACACTCTGCAGGGACAGGCAAGCAGGTGACACTTTGGACCAGGCTAGAATACTGAGAACAATTCTAGTCTTCCTGCTATAGGAAAGATGTTGTTAAACTTGAAAGGGTTCAGAAAAGATTTACAAGGATGTTGCCGGGTTTGGAAGGTTTGAGCTATAGGGAGAGGCTGAATAGGCTGGGGCTATTTTTGCTGGAGCCTCTGAGGCTGAGGGCTGACCTTTTAGAGGTTTATACAATCATGAGAATCATGAATAGAGTGAATAGCCAAGGTCTTTTTCCCAGAGTAGGGGGAGTCCAAAACTAAGGGGCATACGTTTAAGGTGGAAGGGGCAAGATTTAAAAGGGACCTAAGGGGAAACTTTTTCATGCAGAGGGTGGTGTGTGCGCGTGGAATGAGCTGCTAGAGGAAGTGGTGGAGGTTGGTAGAATTACAAGATTTAAAAGGCATCTAGCTTAGGAGGCGTTGAGGGGATATGGGCCAAACGCTGGCAAATAGGACTAGATCAGTTTAGGATATCTGGTTGGAGTGGACGAGTTGGACCAAAGGGTCTGTTTCCATGTTGTATGATTTTATGACTCATGGCTACTTGCTTGTTCCCTTAGCACTCTCTGGAAGTAAAAACTTGCATGCACAAAGACATTTTAAAGAAACATCAGCACCAAGGATACTGTTCTATCCTGGGATATGCAGCTGTTGGTGAGTACATCTGGCTATGATGAGTGGTAGAACTGGGCTAGTATTGGACTTGACAGGCACTAGGCGACATGATGGACAGTTAATAAGATAAGTAGGGATGATCACATGTCAACATTCTGTGGAGAAATCCTTCATGAAACTTGACAAGAATGACACCTAGCCAAAAAATAGTAAGATCAGCTGTTCTTTAAATTGTTCATTTAATTCCAAGATAAAGGAGAGTTGGAGTCTCAAGGATTTCAACATATTTATCTGGATGTTAAGCTCATGTGATTCACATTGCAATGGGAATGAGCTTTGAGAGGGAAAGGTCTCTTAAGATATTCCTGAAAACTCTCAGGCAAAGTTATCTGTCCAGAGTGCAGCTGAGGTTCACTGTGCAGGAATGGGATTGACGGCTGAGACTTGCTTTGAAAGACCAAATTCACAAGGAGCTAAAATGAGGCTGTAAGATTTGCCTACCTTTATGTGAAGAGAAATTTCCAGATGCAGGAAAACTCACACCATGAAAGACAATCCTGGAGTTAAGTGTTTCGAGGCTGCATGAAGAAAAGAGCAGCAAGGAGCTAAGAATGATTTTGGATTGATTCTCAAAGAACTGAATGCATACTTAAAAGACAGTGTAATACATGCCTGATAGTGTTTTTTTTATGTTGTGTTAGTAAAGTTCTATCTGTAATTTTGAATTTCTGTAGTTGCCTACAGAAATTGTATTACTTAATATTACTGTTAATTAGATTTCCAATTTCCAGGAGAAAAGTCTTAAAATATGAATTCTTGTCAAGTAACCGTTCCAGTTATTAAATGGAATTTTGAATTTCTTTTTAAAAGTCATCAGTCTCTATAGACTTCATAATTATTTTGTACCTTGAAAAGGGGACCGGGATCTGAAAATCCGATCCACATCTTTTTCAGCACTGTCTGTTCTACTCCAATGTTAGTTTAGTTTAATCTAACTAAGGGTGATTATTTAAATTGATACAGCATAAAAACAATTATTGCTGACATTGGAAATCTAATAAAGAAACAGGAAATTTTGGAAATACTGTGGAAAGAGAAACAAAGTCGACCTTTCAACAGAAATGTCGACACTATGTCTTTTTCCACAGCTGCTGAATATTTCCAGTGTTATTTGTGGATATTTAAAATGTGGTCTGACCTTAATGATCAAAAAGTTTAATATCTATTTCTTCTGATATAACAGAAAATTCCATTGGCTCTATTGATTGCTGTTCTATCTTAGTTGGACATGTTTGTTGTTGAGTATGTTATGGCTTCTTAACCTCTTGCAGCTTCTTCATTAGATATTTTAACACATTTCCTGGGGTACCAATTTTTCCTTTCTTCATACACTGCCATAAAATCATTGGATTAAATTTCACCTGCTATTCCAACGTTCATTTACGTTTGTTCAACTCATTCACTAATTTCTGAGCCACCTTTTGCAAATTGACTGTTTTTTCCAATTTGGCATCACCTGCAACCTTAACTACCTTAGTTTCCAAATCCAGGTTGTTTATGCAAATTAGTCACTGTAGTAGTTGCAACAGAAAGCCCTGAGGCACTTCATTCAGCACTGCCTCCACTCAATATATGACATAACTTCACTAATGAGCACTCATTGTTTCCTACCCCTTCGTTCGTTTCTTAACTATTCCCACAGTTCACAATGAATCCCCAATGCTTTGAACTTAACAAATAGTCTTTCATGTGGAACTTGGTCAAATATTTTTTGCATGTCTAAGTACAGCAACCCATGGGATTACCCCAGCCCATTGGGTTGCCACTTCTTCAATGAAGTCAAGTAAATTAGTCAGACAGAATCTTCCCATTCTGAATCCATGCTGACTGTTGTTTACTCGGTTATTATTGTACAATTAACCTCCAATTTACTCCTGATGAGCAATTCCATTTTGCATGGATTGGAAGCAGGATTAATGGGTTAGTAATTGCCTGTGTCTGCTTTATTTTGCTTCTTTCGAATCTGAATACCGAGGTATCCTATTTCTTATCGACTGATACTTTCTTAGTTTCCAATCCTACATAATGACTACCAATATTACACAAGTCTTTTGCTGTTCCAAATTGTACTCATGTAAATTTTTAAAACTTAGTTCTAGGCGATGAGAGCAGAGGAAATCTGCTTTTCAGTTGTTTTAATCCAAATATAAGACTCGAGGCGTCGCAGGGGCGTGAGGTACAAATTATGATCTTACATGAACACAGTGTTTTGGAACTGTATCTTTAAATTTACCGTGAATGGAGGGAGTGACATAACAAGTTCTGAGGAAGGGTCACCGGACCCGAAACGTTAACTCTGTTTTCTCCTTCACAGACGCTGGCAGACCTGCTGAGCTTTTCCAGCAACTTTGTTTTTGTTCCTGATTTACAGCATCCGCAGTTCTTTCGGTTTTTGTTGAGTGACATGACTTATTCTGCAGTGGGCCTGACAGTAAGCCTGGGCATTTGTTCATTAAAAATCAAAAGAAAATTTGGATGATTTTACTGGGAAGGAGGTTCAAAGTAGCCTTTGAGTTCACAGTGACTAGACTCTATATAGTATTTAACACAGGTGATAGGTGTCTCAGCAGTCAATAGCAGAGCTGGTGACAGCCTCGTGTCGCATTTTTCTCGGGAAGGGCTGCTCAATAAATTCCAGTCAGGCATTTGACAAGACAGTGGTGGACCTTTCCCAGGATTAAGGATCAGGAATCGGTAGCCCCACAGAAGCATCTGAGAGGCAATGGCTAGCGCTGGTACAACTCAACAGAGCATGAGGATCAAGGAGTGTCTCAGACACAGTGGACGGATGGTGGGAGGGCTCGTGGGTGAGTGCTGCAAGGAGCAGGGAGGTAGACGGTCGACAGCAAACCAGGGAAGTTAATCTCCTTATGCCAAGTCCCACGATCAGGCACCGAGTGTCTTTGAACCAAACACACATCCACTCCAGAAGTCTAGAGGAAAACATGCTAAGGTGTGCTTGTCATGAACATAGAACATTACAGCGCAGTACAGGCCCTTTGGCCCTCGATGTTGCACCGACCTGTGAAACCAGTCTGAAGCCCATTTAACCTACACTATTCCATTATCATCCATATGTTTATCCAATGGCAATTTAAATGCCCTTAAAGTTGGCGAGTCTACTATTGTTGCAGGCAAGGCATTCCATGCCCTTACTACTCTCTGAGTAAAGATCTACCTCTGACATCTGTCCTATATCTATCACCCCTCAATTTAAAGCTATGTCCCCTCGTGCTAACCATCACCATCCGAGGAAAAAGGCTTTCACCGTCCACCCTATCTGATCCTCTGATCATCTTGTATGTCTCTATTAAGTCACCCCTTAACCTTCTTCTCTCTAACGAAAACAGCCTCAAGTCCCTCAGCCTTTCCTCATAAGACCTTCCCTCCAGACCGGGCAACATCCTGGTAAATATCTTCTGCAGCCTTTCCAATGCTTCCACATCCTTTCTATAATGCGGCAACCAGAACTGTACGCAATATTCCAAGTGCAGCCACACCAGAGTTTTGTATAGCTGCATCATGACCTCATGGCTCCGAAACCCAATCACTCTACCAATAAAACCTAACACACCGTAGGCCTTCTTAACAACCCTATCAACCTGGGTGGCAACTTTCAGGGATCTATGCACATGGACACCGAGATCGCTCTGCTCATCCACACTACCAAGAATCTTACCATTAGCCATTCCAAAGTGAATCACCTCACACTTTTCCACATTAAACTCCATTTGCCACCTCTCAGCCCAGCTCTGCAGCTTATCAATGTCCCTCTGTAACCTGCAACATTCTTCCACACTATCCACAACTCCACCGACTTTAGTGTCATCTGCAAATTTACTAACCCATCCTTCTATGCCCTCATCCAGGTCATTTATAAAAATGACAAACAGCAGTGGCCCCAAAACAGATCCTTGCGGTACACCACTAGTAACTGAACTCCAGGATGAATATTTCCCATCAACCACCACCCTCTGTCTTCTTACAGCTAGCCAATTTCTGATCCAAACCACTACATCACCCTCAATCCCATGCCTCTGAATTTTCTGCAATAGCCTACTGTGGGGAACCTTATCAAACGCTTTACTGAAATCCATATACACCACATCGACCGCTTTACCCTCATCCACCTGTTTAGTCACCTTCTCAAAGAACTCAATAAGGTTTGTGAGGCACGACCTACCCTTCACAAAACTGTGTTGACTATCCCTAATCAAATTATTCCTTTCTAGATGATTATAAATCCTACCTCTGATAATCCTTTCCAATACTTTACCCACAACGGAAGTAAGGCTCACTGGTCTATAATTACCATAGTTGTCTCTACTCCCCTTCTTGAACAAGGGGCAACATTTGCTATCCTCCAGTCTTCTGGCACTATTCCTGTAGACAATGACGACACAAAGATCAAAGCCAAAGGCTCGGCAATCTCCTCCCTAGCTTCCCAGAGAGTCCTAGGATAGATCCCATCTGGCCCAGGGGACTTATCTATTTTCACACTTTCCAGAATTGCTAACACCTCCTCCTTATGAACCTTTATCCCATCTAGCCTGTATCTCAGTATTCTCCTTGACAACATTGTCTTTTTCCTTTGTGAATACTGACGAAAAATCTTCATTTAGCGCCTCTCCTATCTCTTCGGACTCCACGCACAACTTCCCACTACTGTCCTTGACTGGCCCTAATCTTACCCTAGTCATTCTTTTATTCCTGACATACCTATAGAAAGCTTTAGGGTTTTCCTTGATCTCTGCATGGTTAACTCCCCACCCACCATTTGGTTAATACTAGCAATGATAGGCTAAAGCCTTGAGTGGGAATTAAGATGGTATTTCCCACCACAGACTTCATTTGCCTGGAAGCAGGAACCCCACCTGCTGCCGACCTGCTTGAGAAAAGTTGCCACCCTGCCAGCAAACTTGGGATAGGGAAGGGCATTAGGTTCCAAAGTCTCTCAAAGTCACAGAAAGGGTTTGAGGGTATTGTTTTATAAATCGTTGTACTGCAAACAGCATACACTCTTCTAGGATGAAAGATAGTTGGGGCCAGGAATAGTTAATCAACATTTCTATTAGTACATAAGGTTTATGTGTTTCAGCTTTAGCACACAAGGCTAAAAGCCGAGTGTCAGAAAATGAGACGAGATTACATAGGTGTTTGACAACCAGTGGTAACATGATGGGCCCAAGGGCCTCTTTCCATGCCATTAAAGTCTCTGACACTGTGGAAGTGAGAAGAGAAAGTCATTTTTGTGATCAGGTTACACACTTTCTTGCAAATCAATGAATATTACAGAGAAACAGAAGTTTTGCACAGTCAATGGTGAGAAGAGGCTGTTTGGCTTCGCAAGCTACAATAGCCAGATGCAGAAAGGGGAATAGCTCCAGTTAAAATTATATATTCTGCAGCCTTCTACAGAATCTGGGATTGTGCAGCTTCATCAAAACAGGCTTTAGTGCTGGTGGTGAGATTAAGAAATGCTCCAAAATGAGGAAAGTGTTTGAGGACGGTAACTCAAAATCACTATTCTTTACAAACCCATTGAAAGCTGGGAAGAGCATTGGACTGTTTTCCAAAGGGACTATGATTTCAAAGAGATGATAAATATAATGGGGAATGTTCTTTTCTGTAGTTTAAAATACAATTTGTCTACAGAAAGAAAATAATGTTTAACTTATAGTACTTTTATTCATTTAAATAAAAGCAAAATGCAGCAGAAACTCGATCTGAAACAAACACAGAGAATGCTAAAGAAACTCAGCAGGTCTGGCAGCATGAAGAATTTCAGTCTGAAGAAGAGTAATATGAGACTTGAAATGTTAATCTGTTTGTCTTCACTTTTAGTAATTTGTGACAGTAAAGATTTAAAAACATAAAATTTCATTGAGCCACTCTTTTAGTTGTCAACAGGACATGTATTCTTTTTAAAGTGGTAGATCTCCATGAGGATCATAGCAACTGGAACTAGAGGTAACAGAGTGTGGAGCTGGAGAGACCCAGCAAGCCAGGCAGCATCAGAGGAACAGGAAAGTTGATGTTTTGGGTCAGGACCCCAAATGTCAACTTTCCTGCTCCTCTGATGCTGCCTGGCCTGTTGTATTCCTCCAGCTCTACACTGTGTTATCTTTGACTCCAGCATCAGCAGTTCTTACTATCTTTGAGTGAGCTAGAACTAGAGGCCATAGGTTTAAGGTGAGAGGGGAAAGATTTAAAAGGGGCCTAAAGGGCAACTTTTTCACACAGAGTGTGTGCGTACAGAATGAGCTGCCAGAGGAAGTGGTGGAGGCTTCAAACATTTAAAAGGCATCTGGATGGGTATGTGTATTGGAAGGGCTTAGAGGGATATGGGCTAAATGTTGGCAAATGGGACTAGAATTATTTAGGACATATAGTCAGCATGGACAAGTTGGACCAAAGGGTTTGTTCCCATGCTGTATATCTCCATGATTCTATGACTCTAAGTAAATAAAATCAGTTAAAGAAAGAAAAAAGAAATTTTAAATGGTGGAAATTTTGAAGAAATAAATTTCTGATCGCTTGTGTGAATATCTATTTCATATGTTTAACAACGTAACTATAGTTCAGGAATTAAAGTATTAACTGTAAGATTTGTGGGCATCTTTTTAAGAAACTGATGAGTAGTCCTGAAATGAATGTAATTCAAACAAGCTTGGAATTTAAAAAGTTGGAAGCAATTTTACCTAAGAAATTAACAGCTAGAAAAGCAAATTTGCAAAACTGTAGGTAGATTTACTTAGCTAAAGAACTACAGACATGACATCTATAGTTAACCCAGTAAAAGATGTAAGTTACTCAAGTAATTTTCCAGAATTAAGGAAAACTTTGGAATTAAAAAATAATCAATTTGCGTTTTTTTAATCTGAGAACAGACCTTGTGTGTTACATATCTATGGAGCCAGGTGAAACTGAGTGAGATCATTTGCTTTGAGTTATCTCTTGTGAATTCAGTTATAGCATAGATAGCAGGCAAGACTTGTTCATATTTGGAAGAGCAGCTACGACAGCTTTGGGTCTTCTACTTTGTAGTTCCATGGAAGTTGAGAAATAAATCCAGATGTATAGCAGTTGTAGACTAAATAACTGATCCATCATTCATGATACGTCCTGAAATTGGGAACTGGTGATCAGTATAAATAATGTTGGTAAGGGGAAAAATGAGTGGATGTATTGTTTAAATGAAGGTAAAACATGAAATCTACTGTAATCTTCATTGAAAAGCAATCAACCATGTCATCTTGGTTGCAAACTTAAACCATAGCTGTGGGCCATTGGAAAATGAGAATGTTTTCTGATGTTTTAAATATCTGTGACGGAGTGGCATGGAGGGGGCCATATTTGAGGTGCGCAATCCAGAGGCGAAAGAATAAAGTAATTGGAGGGTCACTCAGACAAAAACTAGTGGAAAGGCCCCCATGACATCTTGTTCTACCTACTCAACAGGTACGGTGAAGAGAAAGCCGAGTAAATTCGAGATAGTTGTGACATGCTGTTTAGACTGGTTCTGGATAAAGCAAATGAACTTCCAACAATTCATAAGACAAGCAAACTCTTGAGGGGAAGTAAAAAGTAGAATTGTTTATACAGCATATGTTTTTTAAAGCCATATGTAAATATATTGGTATTTATTTTATCTAATTATTTTTGATAGACAACAAGGTTTGTTTGAAAACATGAAATTTTGTGGCACAGTGCATTAGTTAATTGCTGAATGTTGGGATTTCTCCTTTAAATGGTAACATTCCAACACTTCAAACGCTTGTTAAAGTGAACTAATTTTATATCTCTTGAATATACATATTTAATTCAATTTGCCAAATCGCAAAAACAAATGGAAGTCTATTATTTTATGCTCAGACCCAGCAAAGGCTTGGAAGCAATTAAAATCCCTTACAATAACATACAAATGTGATGGCAAAGATTTTAGCTCATTTTTAGATACTCATCGATTGACTTTTTCACTTCTTTGTTATCAATGTGAGAATGTATCTAAAGGCAGAGCAATCAGGTTGGTCAGTGACCGCCTTTATTTTTAAACAGCAAGAGCCCTCAGAACCCTAAAGTATTATCTGTAGTATGTATATACATTCTTTGTGCAATTCCACCTAAAGACGTTGTATTAATGCGCATTCGTATATGCAGTGAATGTCATACAGAAGTATGCACACTAGTAAACAACACATCAGTCAGTGTGGAACTCTGAGTTGAAGCTAACTGTGTCAGTTTTGAGCTCCATACTTTAGGCAACTCCCTCCCTTAACATTGCACAGTAAAACACATTTTCAGCAGCAGAAAAGGTTTTCCACCAGTGCTCCCTAAACAGATAATCAACTACTGTACATACAGCTCAGTAAATGTTTTATTTTCTTCTGGCTCTAGATAAGATCCTATATGGTCGTTTTGTGCTTTCTTTAGTTAAGTGAAAGTCGACAGGGAGTGGTGTGAAAGCTTTTGTAGGAGCTTTTACAGACTGCAACGCTTCTGCACAAACTAGTTGCTCCCAGATATGTTGCTTTGGTAAATATTCTTTGTGCAATGCAACATGACTTGGAACACAAAAAGGGATCATGCAAAATAGAATAACCTTCTGAAGAAGGAGTAGAAGAAAAAGAAGAGCTTGAGCAGTAGCCATATCTGCTGCAAATGTGGCTCACCAAACACTTTAAAGATCTCTCTCGCACTATTCCTTTAACCATTTATACCACTGGCAAACAGCAATTGATCATCTCTACTTTAACCGTACTCACATGCTGAGTGTCCACAGCTTTGAGTGGCATGAATTCAAAAGATTTAAAGCCCTCTCAGAAAAAATAACTTTTGTCAGCACAGAATGATTTATTTAAAATTATGTGATTAAATTCTAGGTTCCTTAACCAAAGGGAACCAGCTTATCTGCTCACACCCTGTCTATCCCTGTAACTATTGTGTAGATTCCAGTGAGGCCAGCTCATAGTCTTCCAAACTGTAGAAAATACAGACCCAGTTTGCCCAAACTCTCATCACTGGACAGTCTGTCATGCCAGGAACAAGTCTAATGAACCTTCGTTGAACTCCCTCTTTGACAGGGTTATCTCCACTGCGATGAGAAAGCCAAAACTGCACACAGCACTGCAAATGCAGTCTAAACAAGCTCCTACCCAACTGAAGCAAGCCTTCACTACTTTTGTGTTCAAATCTTCCTACATATATGAACTTTCATGCATCTAGTTCCTTTCATCCTGGGGCTGGAGTTGTTACAACATTTTGCAGTTTACCATCCACTGATAGTAAGGGAGATCAATGAGGCTTTCTAGTCATTGAGGAATAATCATATGCATTCGTTCTTGCCAGAAATAAGTAGACTATGGCTTGGTTTGTGTTTGTCATAACCAGAGCCCAGGGAAGGTTCCCCAGTTTTTTATGGTCCTGGATAAGATACTCCAAACTGTTAAGTTCTTGGGTGAGGAGAGATGAACTGGCTCCCTCTTTTTTATTCGCCCAATCCTCAACTGGTCACAACAAGGTTAATTTAAAAATGATCCCTTGCCCCTTGTGGAAATACTTCTCCCAGATCCAAATGAACTTCAGTTTTAAAGGAGCCAATTTAATCAGATTTTTTTGGATTAACAAAAGATTGAGTTTATTCATTACTAAATGCAAGAAGAAGTAACACAACACCTGGACACACGTTAGAAATAAGAAGTGAGACCAAAAAGATAATGTTTTAAAAGCACATATACAGATCGATCTCTGAATTGTTCTTGAAAAGCAGACAACTGAACATTGAAACTTTTCAGTAAACATTAGTGGATGAGCAGTCAGCTTCATGATCCATAGTTTTACAGTTTGAATGGTGTTGTCTGGTTCCAGTGTCTTTCAATATTGATTAAATATCAGTGTTTATGGTGAGAGAGAAAGCCCTTTGTTGTAGTCTCTTTTTTACCTGGTTTGTGGCACTCTGAGTTAGAGAGGGTCTTAACTGTTAAACTGGGGAACTAGGTGATTGTTCTTCAACTGAGACTTTTATAGCACACTACTGCTCAAGCTGGTATATAGGAGAGCATTCAGTCCCACCTGTGCACTTCAGTAGAGTTGAAGCTGATTGTTTAAATATCTGTTCTTGTATATTCCTTTAGGTAAAGCAGACATATCTTCAAGATATGATTTTCTGCAGAGAGCAGAGTGAATGTCAGCTGCCCTTATTATTTCTTGTTAATTTTCTCAGTGCTCGAAAGCTCCCTGATAATTTACACATGTGACGTTCTATTTGCTGCAAGCAGAAATATACCAATCAGTCATTGAATTTAAATCCTTAGTTTGTTTCCTATAGCAATCCTATTCTACAACACTGCACTTTTCCATTCAAAGTATAACATGTCTAAAAATTTCAGGGTACTGATCCTTCATCATGGCAGGTTGCAACATTTTCCTGCATGGGCATTGTATATCAACATTTGACTTAAACCATAACTTTACCATCCAAATGGTAATGTGGCCATAGCCATAACCATGCAAGGTCAATGCCTAACATCTTAATATCCTCATAAAGCTTCAGTCAGCCATGCCAGTTACATTTCAGTCATTACAGCAAACTACACACTCACTATTGCAAGGCAAGGGATGTTCACTGGCCACAGGCTAAAGATTCCAAGGTGCAGCACTCTCACAATTGTATATAACATGCGTGCCGAAAGCCATGCAAAGGAAGAAATGTGTCTGGTATTCACATTTCTCTGGGGAAAGCTTGAAGCCCATAGCTGAGTGGATGTCAAGACTCATGGAGTATGTTGCATGCTGCATAAGCTCGCCATCATGAGGGAACAGTCCTTATCACTTGTTATACTGTGACTATCTGAGGTGCAAGAGCATGAGGGAAAGGAAGAGGAGGAGCAAGAGGAAGTGAGCAGGCAACATAAGCACCCATTTTCTGGTCTGGGCTCTGTCCCATAATAAAAACCAGATGTCCAGGTCCCCATTCACTAACAATTCCGCAACTGACTTTCCTGCTGTCACTGACCAATACGGTATTCTTTCAGCTACAAAGCAACAAAATAATTCACTAATAACTAAAGATCCTAAATGAGATTAATGAATTAAATTGTCCCAGAATACACATAGTTAACGAATTACCATTTGAAACGTGCTTAGTCATTTCTTTTCGTTCGAAGTTACACGGCACAGGCCTGTGTGCTTCCCTTCACTTCATCTGATGAAGGAGCAGTGCTAGAAAGCTTGTGATTTCAAATAAACCTGTTGGGCTTTAACATCATGTCCTGTGATTTCTAATCTTGTCCATCCCAGTCCAATACCAGCACCTCCACATCATTTTCTTTGTTGTACCTCTGCTTGTCCTGGCGTACCTATGCAGGGCTATCCAATTTCTGCTGCATGGTTGGAAGAACCATGATTTTTCATTGCAGATCATCTTGGAGGATGACCTCAAGCAATTCTGGCTTGAAAGACCTGACAGTGGACTGCACAGCAGTCTGCAGGCTGGCTGCTAACAGACAAGCAGCAAGAGATTTGACAGATTCTCAGAGCTAGGAGGATGAATACAGGCAACAGGGACTGGCCACAAGCTCATGTTCCACTCCCACAATGACAGGCTTCAAAAATTCCTATTGATCCTTTGGAGGACATTGCTGGACTACTGTGGAAGTCTATTAGCTCTTTTTCAACCACCAGATCTAATGGAAACCGTCTGGGCCTACTCGGTAGCAATCTGGTGTTGCATGACTTAGTCTAAATTTTCACTCCCCCATTCAAATAGTTGATGGCTATTGCACATTGTACTAGAATTATAGAAGGCTGTCACAACTCTAGCCATGACTAGGTCAGAACTCCAAGTATGTTAATGAAATACCATCAAATCCATGGTAGAAAGGAAAGTTTCCAAACTCCGTTATGTTCCTTTACATGAGGCACAGGCTTTCAAATAGTACTTTCCTTGCATCAAGCATTTTGTTTTGATCATAAGTCAGTGTTCCCCTGTAAGCCACCACTTGATGTTCCCTTCTGCAGATTAACCTCAGCCTTTGGTCAGCTACCACTAATTCATTCCTGTTCCCTGACCTGACTACAGGACACTTGTGCACAATACCACAATAAGTACAGATCCTAGTCCCGACGATTTTTTAAGTGGTGTGTAGCTCCAATATCTCAGCTGGTGGCATTAAATGTAAAACCAAGTGATAGTGCCTATTCATCATCACATTCTTCCTGGCGCTCCTCCACTGTCAGGCCAAGTCAGACCTCTTGAGTTTCCAAAAGGAAACATGCCACAAGGAAAACGACTAATGGCAGCTTCAAGATTAGAAAAATTGAGGAAGTAAGTAGAAATGGGATGTGAAACGATGATTATGAATAAGGACACCGCAGTCTTTGATGGTTTCAGTGCAGCAATTAACCTTGGCCTCAGTACTGACCACCCGAATGATGGCCAGCAATCATTGAGGATTAGAGCATGAAGGCATACATATACACCTCCGATTAGCTCCTCCTCACCTTGTCTGAGAAGAGGGAGGGAAGTGTGTCAGCAAGTGCCATGCAATCTCTTTGTGCCTGTAAATTGTTGAAAGTCTGGTACTGTGTGCAAATTATGAGACATAGTGTGAGGCTTGCAGCAATGCTTAGGGTGTGAAGGTAAAGATATGAATGCGAGGTGTGAATAGTGACTGACAGATTGTTGGTAGTTGAACAATGGAAATATGCAGTGTCTGAAGCTAATGGGGCAGGGAATATGGCAATGTGTTGCTGGAATATAGCATATCATGTGGTATTTGAAGATGCATTCACCAACCTTGGCCACTCATGTAAGGTTAAAGAACTTTTTACAGCAATTGAACCAGGTTCTTGTGGTTTGACATCCACCATTTGACCACGTGCCTGGACCACGTGCTCTTTTCCCCCAGTGGGTGACAGATAGCTTTCTCTTTGTCACTTCCTCAACCAAGACAATGTCTGACATTCCTGGAGCTGACTCTCTCCACAGCTGTGCTAAACCTAATATTTTCTCAGGTCATATTCATTCAAATAACTCTCAGTGCTTACTCAGTCACAATGCAATTTCACCTTTAAGTGATGCTGGTAAACTTTAAACAGTGCAGGATAGCTTTAAATAGTGCTAACTTCATTTCTTTCTGGTCCCTTGCTGGTGCACCCAGGCAATTAGCTTAGTAGGCTGCAGCAAAGATCATTCAAACGAGCAAAAAAGCACAAAGTTGGGATGTTTCTTACATTGCAATCAACCAGAACTGGTTAACAGTGGATCATAATCCCTGTGTTGATTTTCAGTACTATCAAATGTAATCCCCAAAGGATCACATTTGTAGTTATCCTTCTAGACAAGAACAACTTGTTTGGTTAGTTTTTTTCTTCCCATTTTTGTTGTCATTACATAAACAAAAAGAATACAAGGACATTGAATTTTCGAACAGTTGCAGTCACTTAGCAATATCAGGATCATTCTAAAATTAAGACCTCATATTTCTGCAGAATAGCTAAATGTTCAAATTTTGCATGATTTATAATCTAATTACTGAGCACAGTAGCAGAATACATGAAATAGAATTTTATGCTTTCAGTTACAACTGCATACTTTTGAAATTTATGAACAATATTTTAAGTCTATATATAATTGCTGTAGTTATGAAAAATGTTGTGTGATAACAGAATAAATAGTTCTGATAATAGTACATACATTGCAGCAATACATGAGGTTTTATTTTCCCCCTGGAATAAGATAGTTACACAATCTCTTCTTTTCTTACCTGCCATCCTTAGATTAGTGGATTAACTTAGGGTACAATCATGAAAACAGCACTGGGAATCAACTTCTTGCTATCAACAATAAGATTCATTAAGCCTCGTGAATTTCAACCAGCCACAGCTAGACAGACAACGATTCATATAACTAGTCGGACAACCCATCTCTTTGTACAAAAATTATAACCCTTCCAGATTCACAACTAAATTGGCTAAGAGGCAGTGTTACCTAGCAACATGCAATGTGTTCTATGACCTTTTATCCAATCTGAACTCACAGATGTCCTCTTAGTGCTAATAAACATACATCATTCAGCTCCACCCATTTCTATTCTCCTGCCTCAGCTTGCTATACAGAAATATCTAAACAGCAGCATATGATCCATGATCTTAGAATAAAAGAAAACCTATGAACTCCCTGCAAATACAATTTGCTAATAATGTAAGTGTTACAATTTAACAAGTTTCAGAATAATTTCAGGGTTTAATATTCCTGTTTACAAATTAATTATTTCGCTATATCAATTTTTGCAGTTTTAGGTGGCAAATTTTGATCAGAAATGAAAAAAATAAAGATTTCAAGCATTATCACAGCCAAAATGATTGACTATCCACTTGCTTAGCTCAAAGAATTGCATTTTCAACTGATAAACAGGTAAATAAGAGCAAGTTAACTTTAAGCACAAACATATGATGCTTCTATCTGAATAAAACAACATTCTGCAAGAGAAATGTTTTCAAAAGCTGTTTAAATTTGTAGCAGAGATTTTGATATTTCAAGAACTGTTGTCCACTGAGGTTTCTCTATTTTCATGGTTAGTGATATTATCTAGTCACTGCAGGGTCAAATTACACATTCAAAAAGGGCATAACAGAATTCATAATGCCATTAGTGCAATTTTCCCACTCAATGAGTGTGGCAATGGGTTACATAATTAAGACAAGCCTGCAGCTGCCATTAATAAGTAGCCAGCATTGTAAAATACAACATAACCTAGGACCATCAGAGGCTGGATTTCCTACAATGTGTCACTCGCCTCCCAACTCCTGAGGGCTTCTTCACCATCTTCAAGACACAAGTCAGGAGCGTGATGGAGTACTCCATAGATACCTGGATGTGTATGGTTCCAACAGCAGTCAAGAGCTTAACACATCCAAGAAAGAGCAGCCCACCTAACTGGCACCAGAACTGACCACCTTTGATGTTCATTCCCTCCATCGCTGGTGCATAATTGTACTGAGTGTCCCATTTACAAAATGCACTGCAGCAACTCATCACAGCGCCTCCAACAGCACCATCCAAACCAGTCACTTCTGTCACCTTGAAGTTAAGGGCAGCAGATACATGGGAACCCGTGGGTTACCTTCCAAGTCACTCACCTTGACTTGGAAATATATCACTGTTCCTTAACCGCAATGGGGTCGAAATCCTGGAATACCCACCCTTACAAGATTGTGGGTGTACTTCTCTTAGGTAATTACGGATAGCCTGTAAACATTGGCTGAAAGATAAGTGATGACTACATCCCATGAATGAATTTTTAATAAGTGCCATGAATCTGGTTGCAGTTTAGAGGCTGCTTTAAACATAATATATCTCAGTAGATAGATGTTCCCAGGCTAGGGGGAAAAAAAATCTTTTCTCTCCATTTGGACCTAAAGGTAACTGCCTAGCTGCGTGAAAATGCCAATGTACCAAGAAGTTCTGATGAATCTGACAGGGTATCATAGCCTCTGGCTGAATTTCAACAAGATTTGGAATCACAAGCCAAGTAGTTATAGCCTTGTCAGAAATGATAAAATATAAATAAAATTCATTACCTATATTACATACAGTTATACAGAACTTACAGCACACAGACAGATCATTTGGCACTATGCCAATGTTTATGCTTGCTCCCACTCTATTTATTTCATCTCATCCTATCTCTATTTCATTCTCACTTGTACACATATCTAGCTTTCTCTTAAATGCATCTCTGTTCTTCATCTCATTCTAAGTGGAGTAAATATCATATCCTCTCCACTCTGAGTGAAGAAGTTCTTCCTCAATTCCTTACTGAGCTTAATAATGGTTCACTTATATTAAAGGTCCTGGATTTTGAAATCCCGTACAAGTGTAAACAGCTTTCGGCATACTCCCAAATGATTCTCCATCATAATTTTAAACCTCTTGATCCAATAACCTTGCAGTATTTTCCTTTTGAAACAAAGAGCTCCAGCCTGTTGAGAATTTTCCTGTCAGGTGTATCCTCACACACTGGTGTAATTCTTGTAAATATTTTATGCAATTTCTCCTGTCCTCTAAATATTCTTTCCAACCAGATACAGTACACAATGTTCTAAATGTGATAAAACCAAAGAGCTCAATAAGCTTGGTTTCTCTTTCTCTAGAAAAGAACTCCAGTGACATGGTTCTAATGTTTTCACTCATGTTGCTACATTCAATATTGTGTATGTGTCCGTGTGTGTGTGTGTGTGTGTGTGTTTGTGCATCAGAACCCATAGGTTCCTTTGCTCCTTTATTTCATTTAGGCTCCAATTTTATTTCCTTCATCATAGTTACAGGAGAGTTCCAAGTTTGATCTGACAATTCTGTCTGTAACAGTCTGTAATGAGTTGGTATATTAGTAGGGAGGAACTGAAGCATCTCTGCTTACTTGAAAACCAACAACAGTTTTATACCACACTTTATTAGGAATCTGAAATAAAGTCCAAACAAAATTAGAAAGACAAAATGAACTACTTTCAGTGTTAAATAATTTGAAAATTTTGATTACAGGGCCAAAGCTTGCGAATTGTTTTTTGCATGGTCTAAAAATAATTATGCATCTTTGTCTAGCGTTAGTTAATGGCTGTTTTATTTAAATCCTGTCATTTCATATAAGCAATCAGATCCATGCAATAACTGTACTTGAAATAGAAAGTGCTGGAAATGCTCAGCAGCATGTTTGGAGAGAGAAATCCAGTAAACATTTCAAATCAATGGCTTTTTGTCAGGACTGGCAGATTTTAGAGATGTAACGGGTTGTAAACAAGCATGGCCAGGGAAAGGAGGAGTTCATGTTTATGGATCTGGAATGATCAATGCCTCAAGCATCCTCCACTGTGATACCATTACATAGACTTGGTGGCAGAATGGCTAGAGTTAAGGTAGGACAGAGTCTTCTGGCCTTCCTTTTAACCTCTGTAACAATGTTTATCATATGAGTGCAACTTGTACGTGTTGCAATCATGCAATGAATTGTATATTGTTTAAACAAGAGCCTCTTCTCATACGAATACCAAGTGGTTTTCCTCTACTCTACCAATAGGCCCTGTAGATCCATGAGGAAAAGGAATTTTTTTTATTTGTTTGTTGGATGTGGGAGTTGCTCATCCCTAATTGCCCAGAGGATACTTAAGAACGTAAGATTCAACCACATTACTGAGAGTCTGGAGTCACACATAGGCCAGATCAGGTAAGGATGGCAGATTTACTTCCCTAAATGACATTAGTGAGCCTGTTGGGTTTTTATAACAATTGACAATGCTTCCATGGTGACCTTTAGGCTAATTTTTAATTCCAGAATTTTATTTAAATTACACCATTTAATAATGTGGGATTTGAACTCATGTCCTCAGAAGATTAACCTGGTGTTCTGACCTACCAATCCAATGGCATTACTGTTATGCCACCACCTCTCTGGTGGCAGCATAATAACCGGTTAACTCACACAGCACCATGAACTTTGGTAAGGATTCATCTTGCAGCAGAGGAGAGTAAAGAAAATAAACCAACAAGGACCATGATCAAGACCAAAGGAAAGATTACACAAGGTAAAAGGAGTGGGACAATTAAAGGTTTAAAAGGTCTGTGTGGAGGAGATGTAAATGAGAACAGGCAAAATAATCAGCAACAGCTGCCATTCAGAAATAAGGAAAACACAAGAAAATTATAATACAAACCATTATGGAAGCAGAGGTCATAACAGATGTGAGAAACTTCGAAAATAGAAGAGCTACAATTCTCCATTCCAGCATTTTAGAGGTGTATTCATCAAGTGAAAATTCTCTCCAATGCTATTTTGGTTGACAGGGCCTTGTTCACATTCAACCATGTCCATTCTATCTCCTATGTTTGGAAATGTACCTGTTTTTCTCACCCCTTACTCCCAGAAGGACGATTGAATCCCCTTTGTCCTCAACTTTCACTTCATCAACCTCAACATTAGTTATCATTCACCAATCCCCACACCGCAACACCACAAGCAGCTGCTATATGGTGTCACCAGCAAAGACAGTTTCTCCTCAGCACTGCAAAGGGATTATTCTCTACTGGTCTCTTTGTCCTTAGCTTTGTTCAACCCAAGGAATAGCAGTTCATCTTCCATTTGCACCCTGCCAGCTTTCCAGACTCAACAACTCAGAGTTCAACAATTATCCCATTTGTTTTCTTCTCTCTGCTTAAGTCTTACCCTTGCTTTTAAACTGAAGCTACTCATTGTTCTATCAGTCACACCTCCTCTGGGCACATCTGCGGTTTCTCTACTTATCCTATTAACATTTATCATTTAAACTCTCCTATCTGCCATCCTATCATACAGGTTACCTCTGCTTCTTTCTCCACCATTCCTCATTTCACCCAGTTAGAAGCTATTCTAATTTTAACTTTTTCCATTTCTAGTGATGGGTCATTGACCTGAAACTTTGTCTCTGGGCTGAGTTTTCCCATTTTTGGAAACTTTTCTTTTAGTGAGATGCATATCCCATTGTGACTTTTTTTCACACAACCATCTGCTCCTTGCTCATCAGTTACATAACTGACCTCAATGGCACATTTCTTGTGGAATCATGAAGGAGAGGAGGAAGTGCTCACCGCTACCAGGACTTTGTGACGTTCAGTCTTCTGGGTGCTACTTAAACCCCAGTTCCACAGCCCGGAACATTCCTTAATACTGCGCTCATACATTATATCCCCAAGGAAATGGCATGGAAAGTTGGCTCCTTACTTTGCTGTTTGGAGCCCCAAGGTATTGGTGGATACAGTCATTGACAGTAGGGCAGTGCTTTTTCTTGCTGACCAGTAAGGGAGGCCACATCTCCAGACATAGCCAGTGCCCTGAATTTAGCAGCCCAACTAATTCCCTCTCTTCTCTTATGCAGCACTGGGGGAGCCCAGCAACCCACGGCATTAAAGAAGCCTGCACCAACCATCCTGAGCCCTGCCTCCACCTCTAATGAGGAAGCCACTCAACACTCAGAGGATGTACTGACAAGGCCTTCACCTGCATCCTCCACCAGCTCAGAGAATATGTCCTCCATGGGTACTCTTTCTACATTAGACTCAGGAATACAAATCGGAAAGCAACAACTAAACATCTCCACAGCCAGTTGAGAAAGAGATATCTCAGGTTTCTGACTCTGAGGACTGTGGGGACCAGACACCTGCTCAGGCAGAGGCAGATGATGGTCCCATGGTCTTGGCAATTAATGCTCTTCATAAAATGTACTGAGAGTACGCAGGTCTGTGTCAGAGGCAGCAGTTGGATAGAATAATGGAGGAGACAGTGCTGGCTCAGGTATGCATTTCTTTGGCTGACTCCATGGACAGAGTGCCTATTGTCATGGATACTCAGTTACAGCACACTCAGGTGTCTACTGGTTATACACACGCTCTTTCATTTCATTACTCTAACCACTGGAGCCCACACTAAGTGGAAAGACAGGAGGCATCGAAGGACCTTCAGCTCACCTCAATTGCACTTAGACATATGGGACGGAATGGAAGATAATATCTACAAGGCTAATTGGGTGATACAGTTGACAATTCTTGGTTAAGAAAGTCAGTAAAAATATGGCAGATGGAATATTTTGTGGGAAATGTGAGGCTGTGCACTTTGGCAGGAGGAACAGAAAATTTGATTATTTATTTAAATGGAGAAAGGCTGTAGAAAGCTATAGAACAGAGGGAACAAAAACAGAAGTTGCCGGAGAAGCTCAGCAGGTCTGGCAGCATCTGTGAAGAAAAGTCAGAGTTAATGCTTCGGGTCCGGTGACCCTTCCTCAGAACTGATGGATTTAGGAGACCATGTGTGTGAATCGTAAGGTGGCTTCCAAGTTCAGCAAGTAATAGGGAAGGCAAATGGAATGTTCAGCTTTATTTCAAAGGGAATAGAGTATAAAAGGAGGGTGGTCTTGTTAAGATCTGTATAAAGCGCTAGGCAGACCCCAGCAGCAATCCTGTGACCAGTTTTGTACCCTTATCTAAAGAAAGATATCGTGGTATTTAAGGCAATCCAGAGAAGGTTCACCATGCTGATACTAGGTATGGAGGGTCTGTCTTATGAAGAGGGGCAGAATAGGTTGGGTCTGTACTCATTGATGTTCAGGAGGATCAAAACATACAAGATTCTGAGAGTACTTTACAGTTGATTCACTTTGTGATAGAGTCTGCGATCCTCAACCTCAGAGTAAGGGGTCATCCACTTCAGACAAGTATGAGGAGTAACTCCTTCTCTCAGAAGGGAGTGAATCTGTGGGATTCATTAATGTACAGGGTTGTCAAGGCTGCATTGTTAAATATTTTTAATCAGTAAGGGAATCAAGGATGTGATGATCCTATAACTTTAAGAGGTATATTTTGTCCTTTTTTAAATGAAGAAAGGTTGAGACAGAGGTACCAAGTAGTCTGTTCAAAGCCAATAAAGTAAATAACTTGTGAGGTCTTGGGTTTTTTTTAAAAGTTAGAACAACAGAAACATCCTGAATGGGTGGAGTCAACCTCCCACAGAACTAGGATTTTTAGTTTTAGTTTTCTGCAGTTGCCGGAGTCTTGAAGCTGGACGTGGAAGCTTTTATTTCTCTCTCTGTCACAGCTAAAAGCCAGCATTCTCTTCTTGCTGCTAGTATTACATGTGAGACAATCTGTTTTACTGAATTTGCCTTTGCCAAGGGTGTGTTTATGGTATGTTACTATTTTAGAACAATCAATTAGTGGTTCCTACATTTTTTTATATATATATATATATATAAACATTTTTAAACATTTCAATAGAGTTATGGTTAAGCCAATTCTTTTATTATATTTTTATTTGTCTGTATTTTAACTGTAGTGTAAAAATAAGGTGTGTTTTGCCTAAATTTGAGTAGTTTGACTAAACGAATTATATCTGGGACACAACACCTTATATTTACCTTTAAAATAAGAAAGAGTTAGTGTCTAGACTATTTTCTTACTATATTTTGAGGGGATTTGGTCTGGTCTGTAACAAGGGTTATGGGGACAAGGTGGTGGAGTTGAGCATTATCAGATTAGCCAGATCTTATTGCATGTGATGTGCTGAATGGCCTACTTCTG
The DNA here is from genome assembly GCA_024137785.1 of Ginglymostoma cirratum. Taxonomy (NCBI): domain Eukaryota; kingdom Metazoa; phylum Chordata; class Chondrichthyes; order Orectolobiformes; family Ginglymostomatidae; genus Ginglymostoma; species Ginglymostoma cirratum. The sequence continues at coordinate 25,225,281 of JAHRHZ010000133.1, read as the reverse complement.
CTCCTACATCTTACAGTTTTGTCAGTAAGCTTGGTACAACAATGAAACATTTCAAATGGTGACATCTTCCATCTTTTATGTTCCTTTTCGTGTTGCTGTCTCTGAGTTCTGATAACTTTTATACCTTCCACAATTTGCATTCAACTCTTTATATCACTGTTAATGTTTCCAGGTAACCTCCTGAGCCCATGCCATTGCGAGTTATCATTTCCTTGTTGGGCATACACTTTCCTCATGTTGAAGCTGTAGTGATTCTGTACTGTGAGAACCTGCCTTCCTACAGCATTCTCTTATGTTCTATGAGATTCATCCTATCTGTCTTGAATTTCCCCATTTCCCTGTCGTTCCCTCAGTGACCCTGTCTAATGAGCCCCAAACTCAGATGAGCATCTCATTTTCCTCAGGCTTCCAAGGCCTGTCCTCTAACAAACCCTTGATCCCCCAAACCTATACGAATGACTATAGGCTAAACATAGCAGGAAGAATATTGAGGACTAAATTTGCAGCGAAATTGCAGAGGGATGCAAAAACTGTAATGATATTGGAGACTTTAATTATTCAAACATAGCCCAAATGATAACAATGTAAATGGCAGAAGTTGAAAAGATATTCTGAAATGTGCTCAGACTTTTTCTTTGATCAATGCATTTCTGGCCCAGAGAAAAGGAAAGAGACGTTGTTGGTTCTGGATCTGGGTAATGAGGTGGGTCAAATAGAGAGATACAGTAATGAGTGAGAAGCTGTTACTACTGATAATTGAGTCACTAGGATTAGTATGGCAAGCACAAATGCGAACTATAATAAGTTGCTTTCATGTAATAATTACTAGAATATTTAATACATCATAAGTGGAAATTAAAATGAGTCAGTCACAACATTGAGGAAATTAGATAAATTAATGACTAAGAAAAAAATGTCAGAAGTATGGGGTACATCAAGAAAATTAGACAAGAATAAAGAGCTTCGGTAAACGAAAAAGGAATTAGTGCAGGAACAAAGACTTTGACATCTTCCCTACTTGTTGGAAAATTTCACATTTCTCCAAAAAGAATGAAAGATCTATAGAGCCCCTAATTTGCTCAATACTTAAATTAACTTGCAAAACAACATTGCATCATATTAATGCTTTATCTTCCGTGCGCATTTTGTTCCAATTTCTCTTAACGCGAAAATTTCATCTCAATTCAGTTAGCAGTTCTCCTTAATGCTCTTAGTTCTGCATTCCTGCTCATATTCTTAAAAGGCTGCATAAGAATTGGGCCATCAAGCCAGTTTATTCCAACAGGCTTTGTAGAAATTACTCCATCTCATACAGTGTCAAACTGACTTTATATATGCGTGAATATTTACTGGTAACGTTCCAAAAAAAAGAGAAAGCAGTCTATAATTCCTCACAACCTTCAAAGATGAATAAGTTCTTTTGTGCAAAAGTGCCTCCAGAATATCAATCTAAAATTATAATTTCTATTACTCAATATTGACAGGTTGCATACAATATATGATGTTACCATGACGCTAAGACTGATACTATAGTATTTCACAAGAGTATTTGATCATCTATGTTCCTATAACTATTGCCCTCACTTCATTTTTAAATGAATGTTCTGATGGTGAGCATGTTGAACATCTAAAAATAAGGTGCACTTTGATCCCAATTTAGTTTGCTAATTTAAATTGCAAATAGCTGTTTTACTGTAAATCACAGCAACTTCCTCTGTCTGTACCAGCTAATTGTTTTCCTGTTGTGAAAACGTTATTTAACTGACAAATCTATTTTCTGCAGTCAGCTGGAAACAGCTCCCTAACCAGGTAACCTAGTCCTTAACAGTTTAAAAGGGCTGGATAAGGTGGTGTCTGCCAAACCTGTTTGAGTCAATTCTGATGATACCTTGGTGTTCATGGTTCATGGCTTCTGTTAGGAATATTGGAGGCAAGGTGGATTTTCAAGAAAAGCATGCCCCTATCAATTACCTAAGTTTCAAAATATCACCAAAAGAAATAGTTCACTCAGCAATTGAGCAAGAATGTATCAGCATTACACAAGTACTACAGAGGCCAATTATATCTGTGTAAGGTTCAAATATGGCTAGAATAGAGTTTTGTAAAAAAGGTAGAGTTGCTAAATTGGAGCTTTGTCCAGTGTATGATATACGGATCACACTCCTACTGGAGACAGATGATGATGTTGCAAATAGATTACCCAATAAGAATGTCAGTGTTGGCTCATATCGTGGTACTTGTTAGTGGTTTTTTTTTTCTGGAAAGTCAGTGGGAAGTTGCACAAATTTCAATTGGTAATTCAAGAGTTCAAGACGTGTTTTTGATTTGAAATAGGAATAAAATGTGGATGTAAATTTCAAAGGTCTGCTCCAATTTAAATTGTTGTGATTTCCAGCATCTTGGCTGATTGAATATTATTATTTGCTGAATTCGTAAGATAGTTTAACGAGCAACTAACTTGCCTGGGACATATTAATTATTTGGACATCAGCAGCAGAAATACCACAAGGCAAGCATAGGGAAAGAACTAGGGTGTAGAACTAATTGAATAGTTCTTTCAAAGATCCAACACAGACAGAAGAGCTGAAGGTCCTTTCGCGCTGCATGATTTTATGACTATACCGTATCAATTGCTCATTTTGCACTTTTGTCATTTTGCATGCAATTTCACACCAAAATGCTTTTCTCTATTTGATGTCTTTTGCCCATTAGAAATACTTGATCAACTTATGTTTAAATTGTCAGCATTTCAAATCAAAAGACACAAACTGCAAAGAATGTTGCAGTTGTATTTAGAAGCATTTCACAAGTGCGCTCTTAATATTAGGCAGGTCAAAACCTTACAAAGCATTAGTTCATCAAATGCAGTTACAACCACTGCACATGGAAGTGTTCCAAGATCAACAGTAATTTTTCAGCAGGTTTTCCTTTCTTCAACTGCCATTCAATGTTGCCAATATACCAATTTGTAAACAGTGGGCTTCATTCCATTTTTGAGCAGTTTGTCTATCATTATATCCAATGCTTGAATAACATCTATACACAAAGAAGGAACACAAGTCATTCCTTTTGAAGAAACTAGAGAACACTTCTGGTACTGTACAGACCTAAAAGGTGTAGGATGAAGATAATGGCCTGTTCATCTGGTACAACTTCTCATGGTTTGATAATATCAATGTCACATAATCACAGAAGCCAGCAACTCAGCCCAAATCATCTACATCAATGGTTTTCTCCATATGAGTGAGCTACTCTCACAGTCACTGACTCTATATGACCTTTTGAGGAAGAAGAAGGAGAAAAGATTAGAGTTTCGCATAATTAGATTTCTTCCCATATATAGAAGTAGAACATTGTCTTCTATAAAGATGACATCATACCTTATATGTACAATTCTTTAATAGGCCCAATCACATAATACAATACTACTCTATTTGCTGAATTCTGGAATTTGACCTGAGGGGATAAATTTCCCAAAATCCAACTCAGCATCAATGACAGGTAGTTTCATGGAGGGTTCCTCTCAGTGAGCTTTAGCAAATTTTTAACACGATTCTCCACTACTCATCTTATTATGTATGCGCGCACACTTACTCTGTTCTCACGCTGACTTATGCCCACCAGCAGAGACCGTACTCATCACTGCTGAGACCTGCCATTTTTCCCACTACTGACACCATATTGAAAGACCAGCTGTGCACCAGATCAGTGACTGCCAGCCAGGAATAGCCTGACACAGTAGATATAGTACAAACAAAAATGAAAAGCCTCTGAGAGCGAATAAGTGGCATGTGTAAAACTTCACTGTAAACAAAATATCACCCGTATGCTCAGGTTAAGTTATCAATTGTCTAATCAACTGTCCTTGTAGCTGCAGCTACAGGAGTGAAGCTACAGAGGCTGCTCATCCTTTGAGCCACTGCTCTTTCCTCAAAGCCCTTCGCATCATAACATAGTGTCATCGTTCAACGTGGGAGTCTTAAATGATGAAAAGCCTTCAAACAATTGCTAACATTAACCTTCATTAAACAAGTGAAAACAGAAGAAAGAACAATAAAGAGGCTGTCCTTGCTAAACAGATTAAACAGAGGTTACCTGCATTTGGAGCAACAAAAAAAAAACACCATAGTCACTGAATGCTGAATTCACCCAACTCAGATCGATTAGACCTGAATGTTAATTAATTGCTGCCTGGCATGTTGTGCCCGATACTGCGCAGCTCTATCATGCTGAGAGTGATGTTCCTCCTGGTCGATGTGAGATTGTTGCTATTCTACCGAGTCTCCAGTATCCATCACATCCTCTCTCTGCCTGCTTCAGTTGTACAGGACACAGTGTGGAAGGATTTTGCAGCACACTCTGACTGGAGTGAACTGCAAAAACTGCTAGACCAATCAAAGCATTGGAAACCCCTCTAGAGGAGGCCTATCATCTGCTCCATGACGGCCCTTATAGAAGAACAGGCAACACTGCATTTACACTCAGCCCCAGTCAGGAGGCTAAGTAATGGAGTCCTCAGCCAAGGTGGCAGAACATAGCTCTGGTCGCTCAGTAACTGTCCTTGTACAGCACCTGGGCCTCGAAATGAACCAGTAACATGAGAGTTCTGAAGGATATAGACATTATGGCAGGTCCTAGGGTACCTGCCACAGAACTCTACCGATATAGTACCGATGATCATGGATGACTCGAACATTAAGTGAATGGAAACCTTTTGTGTTAATGACATTAGCTGCATCATGATATGGCCTGCTCCATGCAATATGTCGACAGTCTGTAGCACCCTGCCCCTGTGGCAAGCCAGCCATGTTAGTAAAACCAACTGTCCAAGCTGCAGCTCTGACCTTGTCAAAGGGTAACCGAGCTGAAGTAGTGTGGTTTGGCACATATTGCATCAGTAACAGCCTTGATACATTTATGGGGTGAGGATTGAGAGGGATCCCTTATAGGGATCAGGCTGTCACCTTGACCGCCACTGGGGTAGCATGGGATAGCCACACAATCCTGCAGGTCGCAGGTCCAGCTCCAGCAGATGTCACAGTTTGGTGACTGTGTCCCAGGATATTCTCAGTCTATGGTGTCTCTGTATATCACTCATTGGAGTAAATGCCATTGAAGGTGATAGTCTCTGGGCCTCTTGTACCTCCTCAGTATCATCTGGTGAACTTCAGCTACAACTTTGTCATATAAATGCTGCTTTACAGCTGCTGGGCAGGTTGCTGCTTTGCTGCCCCTTTATTGTGCAGTGTCTGTAGCAACAACTGCACCTGCAGCAGCAGAATCCATTACCAATGGATCCAATGAGCAAATCGGCTCCTAAATAATGTGAGCAATCAGCAGTCACATTACACATAAGCCACAGTCACCATACAAAAAAAACCAGGGTTGCTGGATTCAAAATGTTAATTCTTGTTTTTCTCCCCATAATTGCTGCCAGGCCTGCTGTGTTTCTATTTTTGCTTCAGGTCTCCAGCATCTGCAGTTCTTTATTTTTACTTTACAATAGTTATCAATACAGTGGGACATGGAGGACTCTGACAAGGAATGCTATGGGATGCCTTATACGTGAACCTCTGACATAGGAGACCTTTGTAAGATCCATGCAGCACAAGCTATGTAGTGTGAATATTACAAAAGGTTGGAAGTGCAGTAGGATTACTGAAATTTAACTTTGGATGAGGAATGGAAAGCAACACAGCCAGCACTTCACAAAGTGAGCTGCAGGCACAGCCTGTCAATCTAAGTGACCCCAAACTTTCATCCGTCTTTCTTCCATGTACTTCCTGTCAACTCCATTGGGTTTGAGACCCCTTCTCATTGCCATCCAACTCTTATTTAAGTCAGCTCTCCAATTTACCCCCTGGGCTTAGTTATGCCAAACGTTATTGTGTGCTGTACTGCCATCAAATCCAGGAAGATGGTGTCTGTCAACAAACATCATGATACTCGCCAAAGTTCAGAGCTGGTATCATTATTATTTCACCATTCCTCCCTTCTTTGCTCAGTGAGGGGATGAAATATCATATGCCTCCACAGAACCATACCAGGCTTCATCTCCACATCTTCTTCCTCAGCTTTCCTGTCTCACCACATGCCAGCATGTGTTCAACATTCCAATTGATATTTGGCTTCATTACTTTGATGTAATTAACTATTGAGTGGGGAATATAATGGGTGATACATGTCATGAGTCAGAGTTTGCAATCATAATTTCTATCCCCCATTATTGAGCAGCTGCTGCCCACCTAGTTCCTACCCTTATAATCCATCAGAATTCATAGAATAGATGGTAGTAATCAGCGTGTAATGAGATTGAGGAGCTACTATAGGAAATTACAGTGTGGTAGATGTATTACACAATGTGAGATATTGACAGGAGAGCTGTAAAGTGACTTTGCTCTGAGAACAAGGTGTGTGGTGCTGACATCCAATACCACATTAAGATATTGTTTGCTTGTTATTCCAGGAAGTATCCATTTACTTCTCTGTAATTTAGTTATCCAACCTGTTAATCAACTGAAAAAAACTCACACCTTTGTTGACCTGTTGAGGTCGCTGAAATTGTGAGTAGAGCAGGAGGATCCATGGGTTGGATTTTGCTCCAGTGACACTGATTTCCTCCACTAGTTGGATAAACAGCAGGACGTTATCACTTCTGTGGGGAAAACCCAACACGATTTTATGCCTGTCAGGCATTTAACTGGCCAACAAGGAGCCTCCCCTGTGCTAAAGAACTCCAATGCGGGGAAATGCCAAGAGGCAGAGGTCAGTAGCTCTCCTTTGCCGCTGTATTACTGGGAGCAGTGGTTGCTGTCAGTAATGCACTTGATCCAGCTGCAGAATCAAGACTAGACCCCAGGGCACAGGTGAGCAAGGGCAGTCTGAGAGCTACTGAGAAGGAATCACCCACAAAAAGAGCAAGGGGGTTCAGAGGAAATGACTAAGGGTTCACTTACCCATCCCCTTTTCGAATTGGAATCAAATGGACACAAAGTGCCTCTGAATGAGGGATATGACCCCTATGTTGTCCCAGACAGCCCTGAAAGATTTTCTGACCGGCCTTTGGGAGGCTTAGGTAAGCTTCATTAGTTTTGGGGGAATCCCTGAACCACTAGTAAATCCTGGTGAGTTCAGGGGATGTTGTTCTCAAATGGCCCACTAATGAAACAAAAGTGACTTCCTGCCACAAAAGTGTGGGATTACTGCCTCAGGCCCTTTCTGGCTCCAACTTAATTGGCACAGTTTTCTCCAGTGTCAGATATCTGATTGGGTTCATCCTGCCTGATTATCTTGCATCCAAAGTCCCCATCATTCACCCCGGACGCTCATTTTGGTGCTCCACGAAATCCAGCCTGTGGAGTTATTGAATCACCACTCACAGCCTCAGCCAAGTCTTTGATCATGTTGCTGTATGTGATGGCTTCTGCTTATCAGTGGTAAACCTCCTTTCTCTCATTCAGACTCAAAAAAGCTTGTTTCTCATCTTTTCCATTTTGTTGCTGCAGCCATTTCATTCTTTCAGCCAAAAGTCAGAACAGACATTTAGAGTCATAGAGTCGACTAGATTTTTTACATCAATCTAGACCCATTTGCCAGCATTTGGCCCATATCCCTATAAACACTTCCTAGTCAAATATCCACCCAGGTGCCTTTAAAATGTTGTAATTGCACCAGCCTCCACCACTTCCTCTGGCAGCTCATTCCATACAAGTACCACACTCCACATGAGAAAGTTGCCCCTTAGGTCCCTTTTAAATCTTGCCCCACTCATCTTAAACCTATGCCCTCTAGTTTTGGACCCATCTTCCCTGGGGAAAAGACTTTGACCATTCACCCTATCTGTGCCCCTCATGATTTTATGAAGGAACACAACTCTGTAAAAACAGGAAGATGCCGTTATTTTCTTCCTTAAGTGATTTTGCTTATGTTCACTTTGATTCAATATTGGCTTTCCTGTGATGTTCAACATCAACATTTTCTGAAGAAGGGTCTGGGCCCGAAACGTCAGCTTTCCTGCTCCTATGATGCTGTTTGGCCTGCTGTGTTCATCCAGCTCTACACCTTGTTATCTCATGTTCAACATACTGATGTTTCTCTCCTGTAACAATTGATGCAAAGTTATTAAATCAACATTTCCTTATTTTCATTTACATTACTTGCATTTTCAGTTTTCAAGCAGTTCAATATTTTTCGCGACCATATAATGACCTCTAATATAATAATTGGTATTGTGATTTCGTCATATTACTCAAGTTTATTTTTGTAATTTCTTTTTGTAGCTCCATCAGTTTTGTCACTATAAAGTTTGCATCTTACCTGCATCAGAAACAGCAAGCAATCCATGCCCATTTTCAGATCTCATCTATTTTCATGGCCTTGTAGTGGGTTCATTTTTAAAAGCAAATATTATCTTAAAGCACAATGGTTCAACATGAAAATCTCAAAATTAGCCTTGTGCTCCAGCCATTTCGACAGCTCAATAGCAGGAAGTAAATTTGCATCGTTTTTGTTTTTCAGTGGAATCTCACTTGTGGAGCACAAAGATAATATTTATTGTGGTCCATCTAGCTCATCCCAAAAATCAAGAAAGACCATAAAATAATATATTTTAACTTTCAACCTCCAACTATTTCAAACAGCCATGGAATCTGTACATGATCAAGCTCCTAGTAAACAAAATATTTTCTGTCACTTCATTTGGCTCTGATGATTAACAAATTTAATAAACTGCTTTTAGTTGTTTGACTAATCTCATTATCATTTACAGATTTTGGTTCACACTTCTGCTTCACATCATTTCAGAACACTTGTATATTTGTGCAGTACAAAACATTCCATACTGTCAGTTTCCAAACTGGATTAATGAGATTTTAAGTTTATCCTGTGTTTTACTAGCTTAATGATAAAGCCATGATTGATGAGAACACCATCATAACTAACTTGTCCAACAGACATATAAGAAGGATAATAAGCAGAGCTTCCCTGACATTTACCATCATGGAATTTGTTTCAACTTGTATGTTTTTGGCTGCACAAATAATACCAGAAGACCTTCCCAAGGTGATTTTCATTCAATTGAAACTCACACTCATTAAGTAATGCAATGCAAAACCAAAACACTTTGGAGTCAAGTAGAACCTGAAATGATTGTTCTATTTAGAGTAACTGTGCTCTTCAGTTACAATTTCTACCCTCAGGCTCCAAAAGTACCATGAGGAGTGACCTTATTGTGAAAGTGCTGTCCATCTTCTAAATGTTTAAAGTCATTATCCCAGCTTATTTACTAAACTATCTTCAAGAAAAAGGTTGACATTTGACCAGGCCATTTCCTCGATGGTATGAAATGTGGCTGTCACTATTTTAAAAGCCAGAGTAGAATGTATGCAAACTTTGTAGCAGAAGTATAGTCACATATTTTTAAGGAGTTTGAATGAGAATGTCCTGTTCAAGGTTCAAATGTATCTTGCTTATTTTCTCTTTCTCTGAGCATCCTGTACTTGTCATTTCTTTTTTCAAAAGTCAGTGGTTCTGCTCTGTCAATAACAACCATTATGGTAATGGTGATCACAGGTTGTTAATGCTAAATAACAATAGGGTAGTAATGGTGTACAATTTATGTTACTCAAATGGCTTTGTTTATGAGGTGATGCTTGATGTGACTGAAGTCAAAATTTTGATTTGGCCTTGCATAAGATCACCTTTAGGAAACATTAAGTTTTTTAGGTCACAAGTTTGAAAGTTTCCACAGTAAATCTATTGAACTGGCTCTATATTCTCAAGGTTTTTAAATGAATTAGCGGCTTTTGGAAGCCACTTGAACAGCATTTCATTTGTAATGCTAGCCTACCCAGTGACACCCAGGTCTTGTGAATGAATAAAAAGAGTAAGGAAATATATACAACAATCTTTCTTTCACACAATTTAAGAAAGGAATGGTGCTTTGTTTTACACAAGCTTGCTTCTATATTTTTAATCATCTGAAGCAAACCTAACATTTGACACACACTTGATATTACTGGGCTTATTAATCTTCAATTTATCTTTGTGGAACGTATTCTCAGATCAGGGTGATACTAACAAAGACACGTATATACCCATTTCTATGTGCCCTGAGTAAGTGACGAAGGATTTTTCCTCGATTGGCTGCAGTGAAAGAATCCCTGCAGTGTGGAAGCAGGCCATTCAGCCCATCAAGTCCACACAGAGCCTTCGAAGAACATCCCACCGAGACCCACGTCCCATACTCTATCCTATGCTTGTAACCCTGCATTTAACATGGCTAATCCACCTAACCTGCACATCATTGGACTGTGGGAGGAAAATGCAGACGTGGAGAGAATGTGCAAACTCCTCACAGACAGTAGCCTGAGCGTGGAATTGAACCCGTCCATCGCGCTAAGCCACCGTGCTGCCCCTTGTGATAATGGTGCTAACTCACTGATGTTTTTTGAGGTCAGAACATTCCAGATTTCCAACGCTGATGGAATATATAGACTGGATTTTGCAGTCACCCATTGGTGGGTTTCAAGATGGTGAGGACAAGCAAAGTCCAGCAAGTGGTCTTCCTGCCATCCACTTCCACATTTCCTGAAATATTATTGTGGATGAGGGAGGCATAAGGCAACCCACTTGGTCCTACGCCCTGCTGAGGCCCCTCAAAGGCTATTTAATAACCACTTAAAGGTGTCATTCCACTGCTGATATTTTACCCACTGGAGGGAGAGGGCCACACCTGATAGACAGCTTGGAAGCCTTGTCTGTGCGGGCTAGTGTTAGGCCAGCAGAAGGAACCTCTTTCAGGGAGTTCTGGTACTGTTGGGATCACTTCCCAAGGACTCTTAGGCATTTAAGTCTCCCCCTTACTCTTCTGAACATAATTCCCCAATTCTCTTACCCACATTGCTGAGAATCATGAGTCTGGAAGGTACCAGGGCTCATCTCTCTCTGCTGGGACTGTCTATAATCCTCGCATTGGTTACTGCATCTGGCCGTACTGCTGGGACTACAGAGCAGCCAGCAAGCCTAACAGTCGGCAAGAAGCTGTCTGAGGTCAGAACTCCTCTCGATATGGGAATGGAAACTTCACCTATGTGAAACCTATGACCAATTTAGAATGGAGAACAACTTGGACATGATAGTTTTGCCATTTCACTGGAGCTCTTTCTTGGTGGTAGTGGCCAGAGATATGGAGGGTGCTGTTGAAGAATTTTTACGTTGCTGCATTGCATCCTATTGTTCGTACATACTGCAGTTGTGGTGCACTGGGGATGGATGGGCTGGATATAAAATCTGGTGACAAATCATTTTAATGAACTGCTCTGTCCAAGATACTCCTTGACCATCTTGAGCTATCAGGTGAGTGCTCCATTCATACTTCCACACCCCACCCCCCTCCTGCCCACCTCACAAAGTTAAACCTTATAGATGATTGTCACGCTTCAAGAGGTCAGGATATTCATCTCTTGTCACACAGAATGCAGTCTTTTCCTGCTCTTGTACCAGCCTTGATGTAGTTAAGCGTCTAGTCAATGGTGACCCCAAAGATATTGATGGCAGGAATTTGTTGTGGCTGTGGGCTGGGATGGGCTGGAGTTATGAATGAAATCAAATGTAGTGAAATTGTTAATAAACATTGCTATTCTTGATCTTTTGATAACTGAAAAATCATTGAAGTGCCTTGGGATATCTGCACCAAAGACATCCACCTGAGGAACACACATGATGCCATGTCCTGGGGTGTGATAAATTGGTGTCAGAGGAACATAATCTGCCTTTGTGTCAGGCCTCATTCCAGGTACTGGAAAGATTTCATGCTTACTCCCATTGACATCAGAATTTTAAAGGTCTCCTTTGCGACATACAATTGTTGAATATTGCGTTCACTATCAACTACCCTCTGACATTCATCTCTAACATCCTGATTTGGAACCATGCTGGGCTGAATTCTGGAACTTTTTGACATAACCAGAACTGAATGTTTATGATTAGTCCTTTAATAGGTAGCTGTCACTTAATGGATAAGCATATGGATGATGATGGGATAGTGTAGGGGGATGGGCTTAGATTAGTTCACAAGGTGGCGCAACATCGAGGGCCGAAGGGTCTGTTCTGCGCTGTATTGTTCTATGTTCTATGTTCTAATGGTCCCTTTATTCATTCACGGGATGAGGGTGTCGCTGACTAGGCCAGCATTTATTGCCCATCCCTAATTGTCTAGTTCAGAGTCAATCACATTGCTGTGGGTCTGGAGTCACATATAGGCCAGACCAGGTAAGGATGGCAGTTTCCTTCCCTAAAGGACATTAGTGAACCAGATGGGTTTTTCTGACAATCAGCAATGGATTCATGTTGAGGTTGGTTGGCTCGCCGAGCTGGTTTCTTGTATCTCAGACGTTTTGTTACCATGCTGGGTAACATCTTCAGTGCAGCCTCCAATGAAGCGTTGGTATGTTTTCCTGCCTGGTTTTTAAACTCTGGAGTCCGTTGAGCTGGATTGCCTCACTTCTGTTTTCCTTCATAGTGGAATGTATATGGGGTCGAGTTCAATGTGTTTATTAATAGCATGCTTCGTGGAGTGCCAGGCTTCTATAAATTCTCGTGCCTGTCTCTGCCTCGCCTGTCCCAGGATTTTGGTGTTGTCCCAGTCGAAATGGTGGTTCTCCTTGTCCATATGGATTGAGATGAGTGAGTATTGGTTGCGTCTTTTTGTAGCCAGTTGGTGTTCATGTACTCTTGTTGTTAGTTTCCTTCCTGTTTGTCTGATGTAGTGTTTCTCGCAGTCTCCGCAGGGGATCTTGTAGATGACATTAGTCCTGTCCATGGTAGGGAGTGGGTCTTTAATTCGGGTGAGAAGTTGTCGTAGTGTTGACGTGGGCTTGTGTGCCACTCTGATGCCCAGCGGTCATAGGAGTCTTATGTGAGTTTTGATGTGTTCCTGATGTAGGGTAGTGTGATGAGTGTGTTGGGGCGTGTAGTATCTTCCTGATGTTGTTCGTGTAGTTAGTAGCGATGTTAATAAACACATTGAACTCGACCCCATATACATTCCACTATGAAGGAAAACCGAAAGTGAGGCAGTCCAGCTCAACGGATTCCAGAGTTTAAAAAACCAGATGGGAAAACACACCGACGCTTCATCAGAGGCTGCACTGAGGATGTTACCAAGCACGGTAACGAAATGTCTGCAGAACAACAAACCAGCTCGGCGAGCCAACCGACCTCAACGCCCACAACCCGAGCTACAAATCTACTCCAAAACATTAAATGGATTCATGGTCAATATTAGACTCTTAATTCCAGATATTTATTGAATTCAAATTCCACCATTTGCCCTGGTGGGATTTGAACTCAGAATCCCAGAACATTAGGTGGGTCAGAGATAATAGGAACTGCAGATGCTGGAGAATCCGAGATAACAAGGTGTAGAGCTGGATGAACACAGCAGGCCAAGCAGCATCATAGGAGCAGGAAAGCTTGACGTTTCGGGCCTAGACCCTATCTTCTCCCTTATCCTTTGTCTATCCGCCTCCCCCTCCCTCCCTATTTATTTCAGAAACCCCTCCCCTCCCCCATTTCTGATGAAGGGTCTAGGCCTGAAATGTCAAGCTTTCCTGCTCCTCTGATGCTGCTTGGCCTGCTGTGTTCATCCAGCTCTACACCTTGTTATCTTACATTAGGTGGGTCACTGGATTAACAGGCCATCGCCTCCCCACTGTTTATTGTTATTCACTGGCATTACTGGCAAGGTAGTGATGAGCGCTCTCGTAAACTGCTACACTCCGTGTGGTGAAAATACTGCACAATGTTATTAGTAAGGGCATTCCAGGATTTTAAACCAAAGATGACGAAGAAAGAAAGACAAATCTCTGAGTCAAGATGGTGTGGGACATGGACGGTAACTTGCAGGTAATGATGTTCCCAAGTGCTTGCCATAATTCTTTTGGCGGTGGAGGCCGCAAGTTTGATAGGTTTGGAAGAAGACTTGGTCAGTTATTGCATTGCATCTTGCAGTTCAAGTGTGTTGGAGCCATAGTATCCATCTAATGTATGTTTAATGTGGTGAGTAGGCATCATTTAAATGGGCTGCTACTTCTAGTTGGTTTTGAAGATCTTGAGTGTTATTGGAGCTACACTCGTCACTCAAATGCAGTGAACGAGCAAACTTCTGATTTGCGCTTACAGTCACACTATTTATATGACTGAGCGAGTTAAGCCAGTTAGGATTTAAGTTAATGTGACCCTCCTGATGTTATTGGTGGGAGATTGTGAGCCTAATGGTAACACATTGATCTCTAAGGATAGGTGGTGATACTTCTTTATTTTGGAGATGGTCATTGTCAGGCACTTGTGTGGCATGAATATTGCCACTTATCAGCTGAAGCTTAGACATTGTACGGGTCTTGCAGCATTCAGGCTGCGTTCATTATCTCAGAAGTTTGAATTGTAATGGAATATTGTGAAATTTGCATCTTCAATTGCTTCACCAATGGCTTTTTGTTAGCAGTAAGATCTTCAATGAATCATTTGAAGAACTTTAAACATACGAGACTACCCTAAGAAGCTCCTGCAGTTACATTCTGGGAAAGATGTGATTGGTCCCCAACAATGACAGTCATCTTCCCTTAGACTAGGCATGACTCTAACCAATGGAGAGATTTCTCCCAGATTCGCATGATTTCAATTTCACCAGGATTGCATGTTGCAATTTACCAGAAAGTGACTTCAAGTCATAACTTTTGGGTCAATAGCCTCGTGCCTTAATCCATGGCTACTGTATCTCAGGTTGTTTCATTCAATCATGGAATGAGTGCATTGCAGGCTGGGCCAATATTTATTGTCCATTCCTAACTGCCCTTGACAAGGTGATGGTGATAAACCATTGTCTTGAACCACTGCACACCATGGGGATAGATGCACCCGTAGCACTGTTAAGACACGAGTTCCAGGACTTTCATCTACTGACAGTGAAGGAACAGCGATACAGTTTCAAGACAGGATGGTGTGTGATTTGGAGGAGAACTCGGAGGCGGTGGTATTCCACTTACCATTCTTGGTAGTAGAGGTCATGGTTTTAGAAGGTGATGTTGAAGCTGTGTTGTTTCAATCCATTTTGTGGATGTTCAGACTGCTGCCAATGTACATCAGTGAATAAAGGAATGATATTGAAGGTGGTGGATGGGGTGCTGATCAAGCAGGCTGCCCTGCGATAATACCAATTATGTTGAGCTTCTTGAGTGTTTTTGGAGATGCACAGAGTTAAGTAAGTGGAGAATATTCCATTAAACTCCTGACTTGTATTTTATAGATGGTGGTCAGGCTTTAAAAAGTAAAGAGATCACTCATTACAACCCACTGGCCTACTTTTGTTGCACAGTATTTATATGGCAAGTCTAGTTCGGTTTCTGGTCAATGGTAACCCCCAGGATATGGATTGAGATGAAGTTGGTGATAATGATGCCATTGAATGACAAGGAGAGATGCTTAGATCCTGACTTGTTTCAGATGGTTATTGCCTGGCATGAGGGTGGCACGATTTTCAAACTACTCAGAGTAAAAGACTCCGACAAATTTTGACCCATGCAAATATTGATGAACATCCAGATAACCCATATCCTAACATGAAAAGAATTGTCTGTTACCTATAGCTAAGTAGTGCCATCACAGTTAACAGGTGATTTTCATTGTATTTATTATTGTAAATTTGGTCATCTGCTGTTACGGAGCTATAACTATATCGATAACACTGGCGTCTACTCAACAATATGGAAAAATGTCTAGATATGACAAGTTCACAAAAGCCAATAAATCTAATCCAATCAATTACAGTCTCATCAGACTGTCAAACATCACTGGAAAGTGCTGTTAGGCATATTATCAAGTGACATTTTATTCAACAATAACTTCCTCATCGGTGCTTATTTATAATTCTGTGAGGATTACTTGCCTTCAGATCTCACTATAGCCTCCTTCCGAAGATGGACTAAAGAGCTGAACTTAAAAGATATGGCTAGAGTGACTGTCCTTCACACTTAGGGCAGCAATTGGTCAATTGTGGCTTTTAGCAAAGTCGAAGTCAAGGGGAGAGGGGAGTCTCTCCACGGTTTAAATGCATAATTGGAATAGACTAAGATGGTTGTGGTTGTTCGAAATTAGAAATTTCCGTCTCATGACATGACTGTAAGAGTTAATCAGAGAGTATATCAGATTCTGAGATAACAAGGCGTAGAGCTGGATGAACACAGCAGGCCAAGCAGCATCAGAGGAGCAGGAAGGCTGACGTTTCGAGAAGGGTCTAGGCCCGAAACGTCAGC